>PVIA01000979.1:0-330681 GCA_004024845.1 Tonatia bakeri
GGTTGACATGTTCAAAGAGAGATTTTACAATTCTTTTAGGAGACAGATACTTAATGACATTGTGGTCTTGTGGGGAAATTCTTCTGTCTCTGAAGACCTCATGGAGGACATGGTGGTGGTGTTCTCTGCCATTGTCCTCCAAAGTGGATTCAGTGAAAGAACTTGAGTATATTTCAGATTCTTTAGCATCTCTGCCTCTCTAAAGTCTTCATCTGTGAAACAGGCTAAAGCAGAAAGAAAAGTGGCAGCTGAAGGATAGAGTGGACTAAACCCTTCTTGTTTCCCTTGTGAATAAACTTCAGTGATGAGGAAGAAAGTATTAATACTGGCAACAGATGACACAGTGTGCTATAGTATCCCTATCTGAAATTCAGATCATACGATCCCGCCCTACAGAGCGTTCGCCAACAAGGGCCTTTGCAGCTGCATGAATCTGTGAATAGCCCAGCCGTTAATTCTAATCAGTCAGCTTTGCCGGTATTGGTGCTGCAATGCTAGAGTTACAAAGCCATTTTCGATGAAGGTAGTAAAAGCCTCCTTTGCACTGTGTCGTGTTAATGCTCTGACACGATCAAAGTGCACAGAGGGTCATTCTTAACCATAAATGGAGCAACCTCACAAATCATGCTTTGCTCTTGCACTGTGGAAACACCAAGGTTAAAAGATAAATCTGTGGTGTGACCGTATTGATTAATTGATGTAAGAAAGATCAGGCTAATCTTTATCTTGTTGCAAAGACTCTAGTTCTATATGACAGGTTTGTTAGAATAGTGTCCATGTAAAAAGATTTAAAAAACAAACAAACACAAACAAAAAACAAACAAACGTGGAGAGTTAATGAAAAGCAAGTGGGGGGAAATCTCACCAAATGATCATCCAAATGATCTTCCATTAGGGGAAGGAGCCCTAATGTAAAGAGAATGGGAAAAGCACTGAAGTGGGGACTGGAGGGCGGATGTCATTCAGATTTCCATGTATTTTTAGTAGGCTCTGTTGGAATCACTGTCGCCAATGAAATAATCATAGGGGAGGCCGAGGCAGTGTCTAAACAGCCTTAACCCTGTCTCAACAAGATCAGAAGAGTGAGCTCTATACTCCTTTCCCCAAAAAGACTGATATGCAGAAGACATAACATCTGACCTCAGGTCCTGCCCAGGTTAAAAACAGACACATAACCTCTCACAGGATGGTATCCTCAGGACATGGTGGGAAGAGAGAATTCTCCCTTTTACCAGGAAGATACACAGATGTCTAAGAACAGCTTGTCCACTTCTAGTCCAAGAGAGATAATGGGGTTTGAGAGCTAAAATTTATGATCCTGAGAAAACAAAGAAACAAATACAATCAGGTAAGGACTAGGGGCTAAATCCGTGTAAGTGTAGAGGGAGCAACACCATCTAGGGACCAGGAGGACAGGATGCTGATCCTGAATTATAGCACTATTTAATGAAAAGAAGAGCCTGGGCAAGAGTGGGGTTTAGAGTGCGAGGGAGGGGGCGAAAAGAGTGGGAATGATCGTAGGAAATTTTTTCTCAGTGTGCTCTTACCCAAAATGAACCTGCATAGGCTAGCCTAAGCTGTAGTCACAAGCAAACCCAGAAACTTCAGAGGCTCACTATAATTAAAGTTTATTTTTGGCTCATGCAAAGTCCATGCAGCTGGGTGATACTCCAGCATCTTACAGGTATGGCACGTGGAACACATGGCCTCACAGCAGCAATGAGGAGATGCCTGGCAGATCGCATGAGATGTTTTTCGAAGGACACACCTGGAAGTAGATTACATCATCTTTCTATACTCTACGGTCCTGGGTGTGTTACCGAACGGACCTGTGTGTGGGACGATATACTATTATTGAATGGACCCTCCCTTCTCTTGGGGTCCCCCTGTACTAGGTTCGCCTTGCCTGCTGCCAGGAATTATGGCTCTCAATGTCAGAGATTGGTGAAAAGGAAAGGATTGTTTATTCAAAAATTATACAGACTTAAGAGTCATGACTTAATGTCTTCACTGATATCCCAAAGTCCCTTAAAACACCCACAAATGCACACAGTCCTTCTTTCCCCCCTTTGCCCAGTCTGGGGTACCGTATCTCAGGAAATGAAATATAAGTCAGTGGCTCAGGTAGCCCCTGGTTCTTTCCAGTAATCTGCGCTCAGCTGGCAAGCCTCCTGTGGTTTCCAGTACCATCAGCTGTGTTGCTGTGATCTTCAGTTCTTAATCCAAAACCCACATGGCACCTTCTCGTGGCCTACCAGCAAGAGTCCTTATACCCCTTTCCTTCCCGCAGCATCTGTCCTGCATTCTTCCAAACTGCTAAGAGAGCTCTGCATCGCTGCTACATCTTGCTTTCCAGCTTCCTAAGCTGCATGAAAAAGGGAGCCTCCAAAGCCACGTGGTTCTAAACTTTTCTTGCCAAAAGCCCCTTGGTTCTCCCCTTATTCCAAATTGGCATGGTCCCTCCTAGCATGGCTGCAGTGCCTAGGTTTAAATCCCAGCACCAATCTTCCTTTGCAGTCCCATTTCCAACTCCTCCCACAATCAGCTACACTTGCCAGCATTTACATATTTTTCTAGATTTTCTGGGCTGCCATAGTAAGTCTGGGCAGGTGTGGTCCCCTGGCATGGAACCAATCATCTCCAAGCTCTCACACAGGAGCTGTAACCAGGGGGAGTTGCTTCCCAGTTAAGTCATGGGTTGAAGTCAAGTCACTTCCATCTCCCTGGCTCAAAGCCCAACCATGGCTATTTAACATATCTATGAAACCAGTTAAAAGTTATAGATATGTTAAATGACCATACCTGAGGTTAGTTGCAAAACTGTTGTTATGCAAAACAGCTCTCAATGGCCCTGTGTCCCAACCCCAGTTCAGACTTGTGGGGGTGGACATTCTATATATTTTTAAATATTTCCTGGACACCTGAGTTCTGGACTCCATTACAATCCCTATTGGGGTTATGGTTATGGTTATGTAGTCACATAACCTTCAACCAATTGCAAGGGAGACTGGAAATATGCCATAAAAGATTACTCATCTAGGTTTGCCTTAGAACACTAGGGATTTAGGTTTTCAAAAAGAAAAGTATCCAAAGAATGCATTGTTTGATGTTAGATGAGTTAATATAGGTTGATTGGATAACTTCATTTTTGCTGTTTTCTCTGACTGTCAGGGTAGAAGATTGGACTCATTTTTACTCTGCATATGATTTTATGATTTTACTTCCTATAGTTTTTTTACCTGCAAAGAAAACATGAAAAGTAAGAGAGATATTTAGAATTATTTTCCTATCAAATTAATTTAATAACTTTTTTACTCTGTGGCCAGGTCTACTTCTTGCAAGTAGGTAGAGAAAATTTTCCGTTAAGGAAGCCCTGCCCCCACCCCAACCACCCATCCTCAAAAGGGATGGAATCAGAAATTAAACGTATTTCATTAACAAATGTATATATTTTGTAGCCTAAGGCCAACATTATTAATAATAAATGCTTAAAGACATAAATCATAATTTGGTACTAAGCCATATGAAAATATTAGAATTGACCTTAACATCATAGTCACTGGAATTCTGATAGATTGTTTGTGACATATTTCGCATTTTTGTGTTATTCACTTCAACATATGTTAATAGATGTAAATTATATGCTTTTCAATCGACAGCCCTTATCCAACAACAATTTGATATTCACACATCTGATGGGTCACACACAGCTATTGATCATTTGGATCAGAGCTCAGTCTGAACTGCAGCTGGTTAGATTCGAAACTGTAATCATGGTAAAAGACAAATCACAAGAGCTCTGCAAATCAGTTCTGTTTCTAGGTCAGCTCTGCTCTGAGACAGAAACACCAAGTAGGGGAGGTTGTAGATCTGTTGTGGTGTCATCTACATATGTTTTCTAAGAAATACATCCAGTTATCCTCTGTTCCTCTTCTAGCTCTGTGTCAGGAATGTGAAATTTATATAAAATGACTTTTATTTACAATGAAGATGGTGACAGGCATCCAAAAATTATTCTTGAATTAAAGATAAAGGCAAAAAAGGATGCTTATTTTATAATATAAATTTTCATGTAGTAAATCAAATGCTCTACAATTAAAGTTATGCAGTTTTTAACATATAGAGATTTGATTTGGATTAGAGGATGTCTAAATGAAGTTTAATTTAGATGAAGCAGACCTTCAGTGACTTCAACATTAAAAGAGTTTTATCTTTACTTTAAAATTATTCTTGTCTTATGAATGAAATACATTCTCATTGTGGAAAATACGGAAAATTTAAAGAACTCTAATCAAGAAAACAAAGAACACTCACTATCCTATAACCCAGATGTATTTAATATTAAAATCTTGAAATATCTTGTTATAGTCCTTTCCTTTGATTTTTTTCATTAAATAGTTTAATACATAGAAATACAGAAAAAGAGATAGTGAAACCATACACATTCACCTTCTAGATTTAAATGTTAACTTTTTGCTATATTTAGTTATGATCTCATCGATTCACAAATAAATATATTACGAATACAGATTCATATACTTTATTTCTTTCTCTTTTCTCCTTTTTTCCAGAAATAACTATTATTATGAAATTTCCATTTTGTAATTTTACTGTGTATTATCCATAAACAATATATAGAATTATTTTATGTTTAAAAAGTATATACTTGTTATAATCCTAATTATTGTCATCATCATTATGGTGAACACTGATTAAGCACTTCCTGTCTTCCAGAACTCTGTTCTCAAGCATAACATACACATTAGCCTTAGAAAGAAGGTGTTATTTTTATCTTCATTTTACAGAAGATTAAACTGAGTCACAGGTTAAATAACTTGCCAAAGGTCAGAATTAGGTTAGATTTACTTATTTATTTATTTAAAAATTTGAACTGTTGTTCTATTTCATTTATTTTTCTCATTTTTTAAATTTAAGCATAATTGGTATGCCATATTATCTTAGTTTCAGGTGTATAATATAGTGATTTGACATATCTGTACCTTACAATGTGATCACTTCACTAATTCTAGTAAGATTTTATTGAATGCTCTTCTGCACCTTTTGAATTATATAGTTTTCTCTTTTAATCCATTAATGTGGACATTTACATTAGTGTAACTCTAAATTAGGCAAATTGCTGAAGTTTAATAATTTATGTATTCATGGAACAATATTTAGTCATGATATATTGCTTTTATGACATTATTTGTATTGTTTTCTAGTATTTCTTTCAAGGTCTTTACATCTATATTTAAAAATGAGATTTGTCTATAATTTTATTTTACTGAATTGTTTTATACATTGTTGATATCAAGGTTTTTAGCTTTATGGAATGAATTGGGAACTTCCTTATTGTTTTTCCATTTCTTTGGAGCCATTTGCATAGTAGTAAAATTATTTGTTCTTTGAAGTTGTGATAGAATATCCTTCTAAGAGGGAAGGTTTAAGGGAGATGATAGAGGAGATTTTCAATTACTGATTCTGTTTGGCAATTTGTTATAGTACTATTAAGTTTCTCTGTTTATTACTGAGTTAGCAATAGTAAGTTATAATTTTCTAATTAACTTTCTATTTGTCTCACTTTTCAAATTTATTGGCAGAAAATTTTTCATAGCACTCCCTTTGTGATTTGAAAAGTCTTTACTCTGTCATTATTCTCCCTCTTTTATTCCTAACATTGATGTGTCTGTTATCTTTTATTCTTAATCTTTCCAAAAAATTGTCTGTTTTATTATTCTTAGAAATGGCAACCCCCTAAGAATCTATTTGTATAATCAAAAACTCCTTAGATATGTTGAGCTGAGGCTTGACTTTTGTCTCCAAAAGAATCGTAGCATCTTTGCCTATTCACATGCCTGATAAAGTTCACAGAAGAAGAGCCCCATGAATGAAGGAGAAGCTTGAGACTGCCCATACAAACATCACATTGTGGCCAGTCTCCCGACTCACATGCTCTCCTGCAATGTGACCTGCCCCCATCAGGAGAATGCTCCCCCACCAAGGGAACACTCTCCTATTAAGAAATGGAGTGTATTGCATGGTTCCCTTGAATCTGGGTAGGCTCTATGACTGCTTTGATCAATAAAATACGGCAGAAGTATCCCTGTGTCATTTCCAGGTATAGCTCTTAACTGGCTTAGCAGCTGCAGTTTCTTGCCTCTTGGAAGCCAGCCACTGTATAAAACTGTGACTACCCTGAGGCCACTATGCTATGAAACACACATAATACAAAGAGAGAAAAAGAGTAAGGAGCATTAAGGTGTCAAGACTGGGGATGAAAAGCTGTTATGCATGTCCACTTAGTCAAGCTTTTAGATGACACTCCCCTAGCTCTCTTTGACTATCATGTACGAGAGATTCTAAACAAAAACTACCCACTGAAATCCACTCAAACTACAGAAATGTGAGTGATGATAACTACTTGTCCTTTTAAGCCTCTGAACTTGGGATTGTTTTTTAGGCAGCCATACTTACCTATTGCAAGTAGCTATTGTGAAAATTTGCTCCCTGAGCTTTCCCCCAAAGAAAACGTCTATCTTCAACAGGATAAATATGAATAGGTACCCAAATCATTAAGAGATTATTAGATGCCAGCTGTGAGGTAACACTATTCTGTGAGGACCCAGAATGCCAGTGTGGTGTCTTGCTCAAAGTGAGACCATGTGCAAACGGGCGGTAAGTAGAGTGTTGACTGAAGTCCACCTAACTGTGGACCCAGTGTTTCTGAAATTAAAATTTATTTACTTTTCATTTTTATTTTATTTTTTAAATCTTTATTATATTTTTTCCCATTACCATTTAGTCCCTGTGTACTTGCTAACCCCCAGGAATCACCACGCTATTGTCCATTTCTTTTGTGTCAGAGGTAGATGTGTATTGTTTAAAGTTGGTAAGTCAAGTGGTGATGTAAATATATTACACAGTGCTATGAAAGTATATTGTTTAAAGATATAAAGAATAAAATAACATAACCAAGATCAAAGATAAAAGAAGGCAGTTACAAGGAAATAGAGTAATAGTAATTTCTTCATTTATAGCAAGAAAGAAATATTTATTAAAAAAATAGAAGTTTAAGATAGTTCTGCATTGTTAGATTTTTAAAAAAGAGCTAAGACCTATATAGTGCTTGTCTGCCTCCATTATAAGTAGTTTACAAATACTAATTCATTTAATTTTTACAATCTTTTCATGTTATTATTATTTATTCTCATTTTATAGATGAAGAAACTGAGTCAGAGACAGGTTAAAAATAATGAACCTGAAGTCATACAGCAAGAATACAAATTGTTATAATGGAAATCATCACAAAAGTCAAAACAGCATACAAATTTCTCAATGAGGGTTCTTGGTTTCCCTGTGTTCCCGTAACATAATG
Source organism: Tonatia bakeri (assembly GCA_004024845.1). Classification (NCBI taxonomy): domain Eukaryota; kingdom Metazoa; phylum Chordata; class Mammalia; order Chiroptera; family Phyllostomidae; genus Tonatia; species Tonatia bakeri. Next base: position 7,376 of record PVIA01000979.1, read on the forward strand.
TTGACGGGCGACTTCCTCTGGAGAGTCCTGAAGCTGTGCAGTCTCCAGCCCTACTCTTTCCTTCCTGGTAGTTTGGGGCCATCATGCCAGACATACCTGCATAGGTTACTGTCAAGTTGTTATCGGAGGCCCTGTCTCTGTACATTTTCAGATCGGTGCCATAATGTGCAGTGGAGAATTACTTAGGGCTGAGGTCTGGGAGTCTTGACATCCATTTAGGGAGAGGAGACTGAAGAAATAACTCCTTCGCTGTGTGGGTCAGAGAAACAAAGCAAGATGGAGGTCTGGCCATGCACTCGATGTTGTTTGAGTGTGTGGCCACCCCTTCACCACTGCCCTGTCCAACGAAGAGAATTATCTCCTTTTCTTTCAGAGTTTTAAAAAGTTTTATAGTTACCATGAAACAGGCTTTTTACTCTTCACCCCGGCATTAAAACAGTAAAGAATAATGTGTTCAGGTGCTAACCCTTGGATCGGTGTCTGAAATGTCTCTCTAATCGAAGTAAGAAGGCCATTAACCCCAGGAGAAGTGTCACGGACAACAAAACAGTTTTGGCTTTGCAGCTCACAGGGTGAGTGGTTCTAATTATAGCTTTTTATCCCCCCTGACAACAGTATGGAATGTAATGGAAGGCAAAGGCACCTACTAACTCCTTGTGTTTTTTCAACATATTAATTCAATCAGTAGAATTAATTTCAAGTTTCTTTCTGAATAGGTCATTTACAGTGTTGATTTGTGTATTTGTGTGGTGACTTTTTTTTTTGCATCACATTATTGGTCACAAAGTGAGTTAATTAATTTTGTCACTTAACTGTCGCTATACTTTTCTTTCTTTTTACAAAGGCAATCACAATGGCTGTGTATTATCATCAGCTGCTGGAGTAGATCAGGTTCTCCTCTATGATATTTTGAAGACCTTTGTGTGCACAGTGGCTTTGGAGAGTCAGGAATCAAACTGGCAGTGCTTTGAAAAGCATAACCTGTCTCAAGTCCAAAGAGACACAGAGCCATAGTTCCCAGGCTCAAGTGCAAGGCCTGCTTCTCAATCTTCTTCAGGTAGCTAGCATCTTAGCCAATGTGGGGGACTGATGCCAGACAGCAGAGGGCCTGAAGTAACAAAACAAGGCCCAGCGAGGTAATTGGGACTGACAGAATGTCTAACTCACAGACTCCTCTGCACCTAGAAGCAAATTTAAAATATCCTGTGAGAGTCTGAGCACATACGGTTTTGCTCTGTCTCTGTTGAAATTTTGAAATCCCATTATTATTGTTGTTGTTGTTGTTATTTTACTTTTTGGTGGAGGTTTCTCAATCTACTCCTTCTATGGATTTGTGACCTGAGATGTGGCATGGAAATCATAATGGGTTTTTCTTCTTGTGTTATACTTGGCCATGAACTGTGAAGGCAGGAACACACGCAGAAGTCCACACTCAACTAGAGCAGAGGAGAGGAAAGTACTATTGGGTATCTTTGAGGGATCATTCACAATTAATGTTTTTAGCTTCCATTATTGCTGTATGTATAAATGGGAAGGGAAGACTTCAAATTTTGGTTCCAGTTCTTTGAAATTTGGAGATAACCAGGGTCATATAATCTACCCAAAGATGAGGATATCAGGTTTCAAAAATAAATGATAAGAATGATTTTTCAGAGGGAATAGTCTCAGTAAAGAATAAAGCTCTTTGTACCAGTAATAGGGTCCAGGTCATACAAGATTAACCCTCTTTATCTTCCCTGCAATATCCCACTCTGTAGAGGTAGTTTGGAATTCAGTAATTTTCCAGAAAGATAGGTGTATTAGTCCATATGGGCTCCTATAATAAAAATACCACAGACTAGGTGGCTCATAAGCAAAAGAAATTCACCTCTCACAGTTCTGGAGGCTCGAAGTCCAAGATCAAGGTGCTGGCAGATTCAGTGTTTGGTGAGAGCCCACTTCTTAGATGGTGTCTTTTCTGTGTGACTTCACTTGGTGAAAGGGTCACTTTTATAAGGGCACTAATTTCACTTATGAGGCTCCACCTGATAACTGATACGATCACCTTGGGGGTTAGGATTACTATATATGAATTTTGAGGTGACATTAACATTCAGTCCATTTCAATAGGTTTCCTGGGCCACGTAGAGTTTTTTGTTAGTTTGTAAGTTAAGGCTTATTTCTACCCATCAAAACATACAAGGTTTGTTTGGAAAAAGTTCAACCACTGTTAATATAATGAGAAAGATTTTCATGGCATGATGTAACCTGGCAGCCAAGGAGAAGGGGCGGGAATGTGCATGTGTGAACAATGACGACAGTACTAGTTAGTGGGGGCAGTGGATGCCATTGAGACAGCATGTGTACTGGGCCATTGCATTCAAAACAATTGGGCGAGAGCAATGAATCTGCATCCAATTTTGTGTTAAACTTGAACATTCCTCCATGGAAACTATTCAGATGATACAGAAGGCCACAGCTATGGACAAGTGGTAATGGCAGTTTCATTATGACCACATGCCCACTCATGCACCATGTCTTATGAGGAGTTTTGTGACAAAACATCAAATCACCCAGGTGACTCATCCTTACTACAGCCCAGATTTGGTGCCCTGCAAGTTCTGGCTTTTCCCAAAACTAAAATCACCTTTGAAAGGGGAGAGATTTCAGACTGTCAATGACATTCAGGAAAATATGATGGGACAGCTGATGGTGACAGGGAGAACTGTGTGAGGTCCCAAGGTGCCTACTTTGAAGGGGACAGAGGTATCACTGTTCTATGTACAATGTTTCTTGTATCTTATATCTTCTTCAATAAATGTCTCTAATTTTTCATATCACATGGCTGGGTACTTTCTGAACTTTGTATGATGGGTCAGAATCCCAGACTGAGTCATAAACAATCAGAAATATAGAGCCCAGGAAAGGTTGGAATCTGATTTTTTAAAAAGGAGATGAGCCAATAATAATGGAATCATAGTTTTCTAGATCTGTTGATGACTAAATTTAAGCCAGAAAAAAAAGGTATCTACCACAAACATGGCTGCTGACTTTCAGATGGTGAGGGAAGGTTTGAGGAGTCTGCCTGGCAATTAGTAAATCTATGCAGAAAGGTAGCCTGTCCTTGCCTTAGTCTGGAACTCTGCTATCAAGAGTTCACTAGCCACTTCCTTTACCTCTTTTTTTTGCCACGGTAAGTTAATTTGGTTCAGGAGTCAGATGGCAATGGCCACCAGGGGTAGCTGAGCCCTGTCTAATCCCCAGGCTGTGGATCTTGATAAATCCAACCCTGTGATGATAATTCCATCACCTTGCCAGGGCTTAGTTTAGGAAGGAGATATGTGATGTAGTTCAGGCTAATGAGGATACTTCTGTTGAAGGAGCTTGAGGCGGGGTAGAAGATTTTTTGGATCTTTAAAATAGAAACAGAACAAGTTCAGTTGTCTCTAGCAAACCTGGGTAAAGAGGCAATGCTGGATGTTCTCAATCTACCTTGCAGTTATGAGAGGAGCTTGCCAGAGGACCAGGCAGCATGTTGAAGATAACAGGGTGGGCAAACAGAAATTGATACCATGAGGATTTCACCTAAGAGCCAAAATAACCAGACTCCTAACTACTCTACCTCCCAGCTTCTTGTGACATCACATAATACATTTCCTGATTTTTAAATCTGATTGTTACCTGTTTTTTTATCTTAGTCAAAACTGATACAATAATATGTAGATAAATGATATGTTCCATTGTTATAATCAAACCACAAACCTACATGTCATCACTGCTTTGTTTTATTGCTAATTAATCCATTGGACACTGGGGAAGAGATATTCACTCGTTCATGGATGCATCCCATACATATTTATCTGAGCCTTTACTATAAGACAAACACTGAGGGTGGAGCCACAATTAGAGTTTAATTATAAAACTAATAAAATTAGTTTTAATTATAAAATAGAGTTTATAATCTAACACGACATAGAGAATGTTGAGCATGGGCAGTTAAATATGTGGATTCAATGATGAATTTACCCACACTGTCAACATCTACCTTTCAGGATGAATTCAGCCATGACACTTACAGCCACAGTGGAGGCCATGCAACCTGGTCCTCCTGTGGTCGGCGGCAGTGGTTGCTGGACTTGGAGATACAGCTGCAAGGGGATAGGAGATTGACCAGCAGGCATTGTGGGTCATGTACTTTCTCCTAACCATTTTACTAAGTCACAGAACTTTGCATTATGTTCCTTTCTTTCCCTCTGGCTTGGTTCATTGTTAGTAAAATAAAAATTAGAATATTTCAATATAAAAACATTAATGCAGTTCCCAGGAAAATAGTATGTCAGGTACAGGGATATTTACCTGTAATTATTTCTAATTAGTATTTAGCAGAGACTGTGAGCTAGATTTTTAGATGTCCTTCATCAGTTAAACTTTTATTTCTGAAAATTTTCTACTCTTGGCCTCTTTTCTTCCAGTGTGCTAATATTTGTTGAGCCCTTGCTATGTATGCCCCAGGGATGAATAAGCCAGGGAATAAACATGGGAATCTCCATTTCATCCTTGAAGAGCTTTATCATAAATTATGAGTCCATGCTGGGAAGATGGACAGCAGGTCTTGAGTACTGGCTCTGCCACTTATTAATTATGAGGCCATGAGTAAGTTGCAAAATCTGTTTGGTTTCAACCTCTTTGTATATAAAATTGTCAATTATTATTGTAGCCATCACATGGGTGTTTATGGGTATTAAGTAAGATAATGCAGGTAAAGCATTCAGCTAAACGTGTGGCACGTGGTATTATACAGTAGATAGTAACCACACTCAGAGATTGGGCATGTGCATAAGCAACTATCACACAGACTGTCAAGTAGTAAGGCTGTAAGAAGTAGAGCAAAAACTGCTGCATGAATTCAGGAGCCTCCGGGATGATGACGGGAAACCACTTCAAGCAAGAGATGCCATTCAACTTGAATTATCTCATCTTTGCCTTAAAATTTGGCTCCCCCCCACTGTTTTAGTTAACCTTCAGTTAGATAGAGTCTGCCTTTTAGTTTTCTGGTGGCAGACTCCATCTGGTGAGGGCTGGATAACTTTCCTTTATTCTCTGATAACTCTATTGACTCCAAGCAGGTAATCCTTGAAAGCAGGCCTTTGGTCACGGAGAAGGGACGGGAACCAGACTGGGCAACCCATCCACACTACCAGCAGAATATCACTTGTTCTCCTGGTAGATTGCTTCACCAATAGTGTCAGATCAAATTCCTGTGATCTCAAAGAGCCATGTGACATGGAACAGATATTTTTGATTCCAGGACTTAAATAGACAGTGGAACTACAAAATGTACACAGGAGATACCACGGTGAGGGCTAAATGGGATGTGGCACATAACATACTAAGCACAGCACTTTGAACAGAGAGGACACTCATTTAAATATATATAAGCATTGGTGCTGCAATTCTTATTTTATTAATGTTATCGAGCAGACCAGGGTGGTCCACAAGGTGCCTTGGTGAATGACCCAACAATTAACGCTGGAAGGAGCAGGTCTTTATTTATTACATTCCAACCTTGGGAGAACTTAGAGCACCTCAGCCCGGAGCCCTCCTTTCCCACGAGACCCAGCACTTCTCATGCTTCCCACCAGGCTATAAGCCAAAATTATCCCTAAAAGTTTCCCAAGTCCTTATCTGTGCAGGATCTGGAATACGTTGCTATTGGCCTCCATATACCAATCTAGAAAGCATGTGCTGTGTTACTCTGGATCCTGGTGAAACTCAGGAAAGGCACAGGTTCTAATAATCCAGGTAAAAACCAGGTGCAGCAGGACAGGATCTTACAAGGAAGTCCATTGCAGCCCCTGCGTCAGCTAGAGCAGGCAGGATCACAGCAGCAGCGCCTCCTGTCTTACTACTCCAGCACACATAGCTTCCTTCTTCACTGTAAACTAAATAGCTGCTTGGCCTGTAAACTAAATAACTGCTTACTTCTTCCTTTTCACTGCTCTCTTTCAAACTGCATGGCAAGAATCCCTTACTACAGACAGCATGTCTCTTCCCTCACTACTGTTCCCCACATGGCCAAGAGCCCTTCTTCTCAAGCGGCATGGCCCAAAGCAAGAATGGCAGCTGCACTTGAGTTTAAGTCCTCACCCTGCTCCTCCTCCATAAGCCCATTTCTGACTTCTCCCACAATGGGCTACGTTTGTCAGTCCTCTGGTATCTTCTGCCTTTCTCTGGATGCCACGTTAGTTTGGGCAGGTGTGGCCCCCTGACACGGAGGAACCACCTCCAGGCCTCTAGGGAAGCCACAGTAAGCCACCTCCCAGCAGCAAGCCCCTCTGGCTACATCTGAGGCAAAGTCCTGCCCTTTTCCCTTGCAGCACAGCTATTTAACATAACTATAACACTGACCAACTATTACTGATATGCAAAGTAACTCTCACTGGCTCTGCTCTGCTTCTCCCTCCCCCAGTGGTGGCTGTAGAGATTTTGGGATTTTTTCCTGCCAGGAAAGGGGCTTCTTCGGTTTGGGGAGACCACTAGTTCAAACACCCCATTCCGAACCTCATTCCACACCTTTTACATTAGTTTGCTATTGCTGCCATATCAAATTACTATGAACTTGGTGGCCTCAAAGAACTCAAATTTATTTTTTATTTCTGTAGATCAGATGTCTAATATAGGTCTCATCAGGCTGAAATCACAGTTGACAGAGCTGCTGTGTTCCTTTCTGGAGACTCTACAGGAAGATCTGTTTTCTGTTCATTCTAGTTATGGCAGAATTCAGTCTCTTGGAGTTATGAGAGTGAGATCCATTTCTCCTTGTGGGCTGTCAGATAGCCTGTTTTAGGCTTCTAGAGGTCACCTACAAGCCTTAGCTCTCGGCTGCCTTTCTCCACCCTCAAAGCCAGCAATAGTGGGTCAAGTCCTTGTGTTGCTTGGAATTTCTTTCTTGCTTTCTCATCTCTCTAACTCAGCCTAGTAAAGTTTCCTGCTTTTGAGGACTGATGAGGTTACACTGGACCATTGAGATAAGACACAAAGGTCCCGAATGATCGGGGACTGGATTTCTTGACACGAGGGGTGGGGTATTGAGGGGTTAGGGAATGAATTACTTGGCCTCCCACACTTACCTTTTCAATTAAGCAAAGCATGTTATGATCAGGCCTTTCAACATTTTTTTTTAAATCTAAGTTCTCATTCTGTTTCATTTTCTATCTTAACACATCCAACATTACAACAGATCTTTGCTTTCCTGCAAAAATCTTTATAGCACATTCCTCTATTCATGAGTGAATACATTTCCTTCATTTCAATTTTTTCTCTCCTCTTCCCTCAAACCAATGATTTTCACCCTTATCCCATCTGTTATGATAGCTATCATTCTCATATCTGTTATATTTAGATTTTGTCCCTATTGTCTATCAATTGATTGTATTACCATTCACATTTTCTCTATTTTCATCCTGGGTTCTTAGAGAGTATCATTATTTTAAGGCTTTATAGAAATGGATTAAAAGAGGAGAAATGAAATAATATAAGAAACACTTTGCTTTCCAACAATATATTTTATTAAGTTTTAATTTAAAATTTTATTAGATTTTCAATAATATTAATACCCACTCATTCTAACAATTAATGCAATAATAAAATAAGTAATAACTACCCCTTAACCCCAGCTAATACCACACCTGGTTAATTAAAGTTAACAGTGTGTATACGTTGTGCATCTTTGCACCTGCTTCTTTATGTTCATATAACTACGTAAAAATACATAGGACATTTTTATTTTCATTTGCTGTAATGGGTTGAATTGTATCCCTCCAAAATTTATATGTTGAAGCCCTAATCTAGTAGCTCAGAGTAGGATCTTATTTGGAAATAGAGTTGTTGCAGATGTAATTAGTTAAGATGAGATCACTACGTTGGGCCTAATCCAACACAACTGATGTCTTTATAAAAAGGGAAAATTTGAAGAGAGACATGCACACAAGGAGAATGCTACATTAAGATGGAGACAGAGATTAGGGCAATGCTTCTACAGACCCAGCACGCTGAAGGCAGCCAACAAACAATGAGAAGCTAGGCAAAGCACACGGAACAGATTCTCTCTCACACAGTTCTCGGAAGGAACCAACCCTTCGAACCCCTTGGTCTGGGCTTCCAGCCTCCAGAACAATGAGACAATACATTCTGTGGTTTAAGCCACTCAGTTTGTGGTACTCTGTTACTGCTGGCCTAGCAAACTAATACACATGCTTTATGGATAAGGGATTATATTGTAATAAATTATTTTATCACATGCTTTGTTCACTTAACATGTCATGAGCATCTTGTTAGGTGGCATATTTAAATGAGGGTGTTTTCACCCTCACTGTGTCAGAGTGAGTTGACTCACACTGTGGACAGGAGTGTGGAGTGTGGGGCTGGAGCTGCTCTAGGCCCCCTTGCTCAGGCTGGATTAGCTGGGAGGCAGTCGGTACCATGGGATCACTCCAGTTATGGGACAGAGACAAGTGTGGGTGTGGCACTGCAGGTGGAGACTCAGCGACCCCTTACGTTTCTACTCATGCAGGCCCTTCCTGTACCACAGAGAATTTACTCAACAGGGAAAAATTCCCTTCACACTTGATACCACAACATAAGCAGTGGCTGAACAGGTAGTCCCTATTAAGTTTTTAGGGAAAAAACAAACAAACAAACAAACAAACAAACAAACATATGTGAAGACTTCAGTAGCTTTGATACTGTGGAAATTGCTCTAACTTTCTGCTACTGCAAGTAAAACCAGCCCAAGGTGAGAATGCAATTCTCCAACGGTAGTCTCTTCAGCTGGAGGAGCTGAAACCTGATCTAAGTGCCTGAGGAATTTATTCCCATGAATGTTTTCAAGGTAGGGGTGGGTGTGCAAGGAGTGGAGTGAGGATGGCTTGTTCCTCGAGGGAAAATGGCAATATCTATGCTAGTTTCGTCTAACCATAGTTTTCATGGTGTCTACATAATGATAAAATTTTGAGTAAATTGTAAGCCACATCAAATATAACACTGCTCTCAGGCCATTTTCTATGCCTGCTTGGTTCAGCCATCTAAAAGTTTTAAAAGTTTATACAGAATGTTAGATGCCAGGAATTCTCTACATATTCATGCCGTTCTTGGAGTGAGTTACCCATGAAATGAAGCTGCAATGGAAATCTAGGCAGATATTTCTTCCTTTTAAGGCCACTGGTCCAAAGCAGAGCACACTGTGCATGGAGATTGAAATAGGAAGCTTATTTAGGGAGAAAACATTATGGTTATTTTGTTAGTCTATCAGGTAATATATATATATATTTTTTTTTTTTTGCCCCAAAGTGGTAGGAATCTGGTGCTGTTGAATTATCAGCAAAATAGGAGAGTATGTAAAAATATTCTCAACTTGAGTTATATTCTGTAAGTTGACTTTAATTATTTTGACATTTATGCAAATCCAACTTACTTTTCAGCTTTAAATTTATTTTATCTTTCAAGTTTTTCTAAATCCAAGTATAAATTTAAACCATAATAATCACCTTATTAGTAGAATGTGCCCATTACTGGTTAATCGTTTTTTTTAATATTTAAGAATGTCTTCTAAATTGTAGCATACGATTCCTGTGATAATACATACTTGGCCACATGACCAGAATAAAATGAAATTAGATGATTATACTTAATGAAATTGAGCTATAGCCTCCTCCCAAAAGTGATAACTTTATATCTCTTTAAAAAAATAACTTTATTTCTCTTTTTAAAAATTTCCTCACAGTATTGTATGTAGGAAGTACTTTATTATCTGGGCCTTCAGACTGATGCTTTTGGCTTCTGAACTATAGACCTAGTTTTCCACAGGGAAAGGGAGAAGGGTGATTACCTTATGAGGAGAATAGTGCCAAGGGGCTAAGTAAATACAGCCAAACTAAATCTTTTTCAGCCAAAAAGTTTTCAAAACCTGGGTTCATGTTTATTTTCTTTCTTACATCATCAACCTATAATGATAGGAAAACAGAAGATAAGTAATAATTTGTGCAATGTTATAGAAATCTTTATTTTATCTCCAAAATTCTATAACTGCATAATTTTTATTTCTTAGCTCAGTTAGGTCAGAGTGTGAAAAGCTATAAGGAAATTTAGGAAAGGTGCTGGAGTAAGCACAGTTTTAAGGAACAAGTTTAACCGTTTTGCACGGTGCTTGGAATTTAGGAGTGGCACGTGAGTCACATATTCAAACTTTGGGCTCATTATATATTTGCTATTATAGGACAAACCTTGAAAGAAAAGAAAAGCCTTGATAGCTCTATGTAGATATCAAAGCAGGTATGTGAGTGCAGTGCTGTGAGAGAAACTTCCAGCAAAGAAATTCCCCTTTGCCTTAAAAGATAACGAGAGAACCCAATGGTATAAAAGCATAGTGAAAAAATTTGAGACTGCAACATTATTCAACTTTCCATTTTCTCAGAGTATTTTATTCCCTTTTGCCTGATCCATAAAGGTGGAATGAGGATGGAGTAGAGGCAAGTGCTAAGGAGGGGAGATACTTGGGTATCACCATTTCCAAGATTATTAATACTCTGTTTTCTGCTCTATACTAAATACATTAAATGTTTTTTTTAAAGAATCTTTGGGGAAATACAACTCCTAGTAAATAATAGTTTTCTTTGAAATCCATGTACTAGTTAGTATAGGCTAATGGCTGTAACAAACAGCCTCAATGTTTGAACACTTAGCACAATAGAAGTTTTGCTTTGTTTTCTGTTTCGTGGTTCGATATGGTTCAAGGCAGGGCTTTGCTCCATGTGGGAGGTCACTCAGGGACACAGGCTTATTCCATTGTTGGCTTCAGCATTTTCTAGGACACTGTTTTCCTCTTTATTCAACTGCACAAATGGAGAAAGCGAGAAAGTATAAAAATGGCATAAACATTCTTAACTGCCTTGCTCCAGAGATGATGAATGTCATTTCTGCACACATTTCATTGGCTGGAACTTAGCCCAGTGATCTCATGGAACTGCATGGGAGGCTGGAAAATGCAGTGTGGCTATGGGGCTAGAAAAAGAACTGTTCTTCAATACGCAATAAATTTTCAAATAAACATGAAGAAATAAAATGGGTTTGATGTTAAAAACAATATGACATTAATATTTAGATATTTACAGAGCTTATTGTTATGAATACCAATTCTCTTTGTAACATAAACTCACTCATTTATTTATTCACAAACTATTTACTGAGTGCCCACTATGTGCTACTTTGCTAGACGCTGGTAAGCAGTAGTGAGCCAGATAGACAGAGTCTCTGAATTTATCAAGTTAAATTCAACTTATTTTTAGAGGGAAGGTTAAGGAGAGAGAAAGAGAGATAAACATCAATGTGCGGTTTTCTCTCACATGCCCTCCAATGGGGACCTGGCCTGCAACCCAGGCATGTGCCCTGACTGGGAACTGAACCTGTGACACTTTGATTCGCAGGCCAGCGTTCAATCCACTGAGCCACACCAGCCAGGGCTAATGTGATATTTAAAATATCTAGATGTACTTTTGTAATAGTTCTGGGTAGTACGATGCTACGTAAAGAATGTTTACCCAGTTTCCCCTCATTTGTCTTTGTCACATCTCAATAATTTCTTAGTTATTTAATTTTATATACTTTCATATATTTGCATATCTTGGATAGTTGTAATTCCCTAGAGATAGTGAAAATGGAGGGTTGTCTTTATTCAGAGTTGGATTTGAACCAATTCCATAATTGTATACCTTTTGATAAGTGTTTTGAAAAGGAGATTCTTTTATTTCATTGTTTTTCAAATTCTTACCATGAAGGTCTAGAAAATGATTTAATTTTTCAATTTGGGCTTTTCCTCCCCCAAAACTACCTCAAGTGGTGAATAACTCTAACTACTGAAATAGCCTAATACAGGTTCTGGCAGACAAGTGGCGAGAACAAAGCCTATCTGGGAATAGGCCCACTGGCCTCTCACTCAGGACAGGCCGTCAGAAACCTCCCGTGGCTGAGCCGACACAATCAGAGATGCAACCTCTTTAGGAGAGACCTTCCTAAGGAATGCTCCAGGGTGAGAAGGCATTCAAGGTCATTTTTTCATAGCCTGTGACTGTACTACATGATTTCACTATCAGAACAGGGAGGACTATATAAGGCCAGTTAGATACACAAGTTTGGGAATGTCCTAACGATTCAAGTATCTCATGCCCTTTATTTTTGGAGGCATGCAGATGTGAGAAGGCATCCTTATGTGACCATGTTATTGAGGAAAAGTTGACATTTCTCACAGACTCTTCCTGAGTGTGGCCTGGCTCCCAGTGCTGAGAGCATTGGGTGTGAGCATGAGGGAGGCTGTAATGTAAACTTCCAAATTAACTTAAGAGTTGCAGGTCTCATTTGACTCTACTTGATCTCCTTGGATGTCCTGGCAGCCTGGGGGCAAAACTGAAATTTATGGAGATTGCTACAGAATCTTCTCTCAAGGACTAAATGAGAATCTAAATTTACGGTAATCCTTTAAGAAGAAAAATAAACCCAAGGGCCTTTGATCTCTGTATGTACAATTGTAATCATCAGGAAATTTTTGAAGAACTTGAATGTATTTTGAATATTAGGAATTCAGTGCCCCCAAACTTTGCTGATGCTCACAGCTGACAGTCCAAAAAAAATAACCAAATCTCAGAATAAATGTGTCTGTACAAATGACCTCAGCGTGGTGCCTCCTACCTTTTTCCAGAAAAGAAGCCAGAAATGATTGAAACTCTGAGTCTATTAACATTTCATCATAAGCTTTCCTCTCTGACATATGGGAAATATTTATAAAAGACGCCAGTCCATAAGGAATGAGATAGACTGTCTATGGAATATTAAAGATGATAAGGCTACATCTGGCATTAATTGAAACACTTTAGAGATACATCTCATCTCCAAAGAAATAATTTCTTTCTGTAGCTTCTAGAGTTGAAGCTCACTTTTATTATTACATTTATGGGTACACACACATATGCACTGTTTTTATGTGAGGGATGGAAATGGAAAATTCACTACTTGGGGGGTTTAAAAGATGTTTTCAATAAAAAATTTTAAATTTGTAGGTATTTCTTAGGTATTTGGGGGAAAATCAATCAACATGATAAATTGTTTCATACTGGAATAGTATAATGGTTGCCAACTTGCAACTACTTTTGTTAGAAATTAAATGATAAAAACTTTCCCATTGGAATTTTTTGTTGTTGTTGACAGAAGGGATTCCCTATTTTCTGTTTGTGAAGAGCAGCCTTTTTTTAAATTTAAAGTAAAGTTTAGATAAAGCCTTTATGAGATTGAAGAGACTAAATGTTATTTGGAGTAAATATAGTTGCTGTTCTCATCAAAACACAGAGTAGTAAAACATATTTTCCAATATTCCTGGGCCCCTGAAGTTGAATTTTTCTCAGACTGTAGATCATCATTATCATCACTGTCCTCATCAACAGAGATATAAAGAAAAAATAGAGGCACACAGATATCTTGTTATTTTTTTCTATTCTTAACATTATCTTTAGCAGAATTGACTCCTCCCTGGTTTCTTGAATGGCTTCTCTTTTTTTGGAGGTTAAGATAAATCATAGAAAATAATTCTGATATGCCCTATGTTGTGTGTAACTGTATATGTATGTGATTTGTATGTTGCATGTGTGTGCAATTTCCTTAGGCTAAACCCAGAAGTGGAAAATTTAATTTTCATTTATTGATATTTAGTGTCTGCCAGATGGATGGCCAAATCTTCTGAGTTATAAACTTTTTGTATGTAAATTAAAATATTTATCTAAGATTATAAAGCTTTTTATCAAATGCTCCATTATGCAGGTTTTCTGCTTAGCTGATTAGTCTTTTGAAAATCTGGTCAGGAAGGTCATCTATAAAAAGCCCTACTCACGGGCCAGAATGTGAAACATGTCCCTCCACCTGGCAGTCTCTTGCCCTCAGATTCACATAGCACTGTCATTTCAATTAGCTTCCTGAAGGGGGCGGTGCTGTAGGGCTTGGATTCAGAGTGGAAGACTTGGTTTGGATAATTGCATCAATGTTTAATTATTTGCATATTTTAGATACTCATCTATTTTTGTCACTTAATTGCTTTATCTTTCTATAAACCATGGACAATGACAACTTACTGTACATTTATCAGGAATAAATGAAAAAAAAGGTTGTAAAACTTTTCTTATCAAGTTCTCAAGAGATGCTAGATGTTATTTTTGTTTTGAAATTTAAAGTCACATATTCAACTTGCCTTTTTTTTCAGTTCTTATTCATTCAGCAGAGATATACTGAATCTCTACTAAGTGTCAGATGCCTAGTAGGAACTGAAGCTAATAGTCCAGTGGGAAATCTGACTGAGAAAATACATTAATAAGTATGTAATCATGCCTGGAGATAAAAGCTGAAGTGGAAGAATATTTCCTTCTAAGAGAAGGTGTAATGGAGATTTAATTTGGATTGTAGATCAGACATGCCTTGTTTGAGGAATTGATGCCTCATTTGATGTTGGGTTACAGGGAAAAGCTGGGCGGGTGAAAAGGATGTCAACATGCCTTCCCAGTAGAGGGAATAGCATGTGCTGCTACTCAGAGGTGCAAACCAAGTCTAGTGGGCTGAAGGAACTGAGTGACGGCCGGTGTGGTTCAAGCGTAGTAGTGAACTGGGGATGCTGGGCGGTGAATGACAAAGGGTAAGGCTGAACAGGCAGGCGTGGGCTAGACCATATTAAAGACTTGGGTCTTGTGGCAGGTTTGGTTGGAAGTCATTAAAGTGTTTGGGGCTAGTGAGCAGCATGAGCTGATTTATGTTTTAAAGAATGTACCCTTAAAATAAGCCATATAATCAGCCATGGCTGTAATACCCTTTTCAGTAGCTTGATGAATTTTATAAGAATATAGATACTTATTACGAACATTGAAACAATTTACAAGAGTGCACAAAGGACAGCAAAATTCTTTGTGAATCCCATCATTCAGAGAACTTTCCTAGGTTATGCGAATATGCTTGCAATTTTATATTCATGTGTTCAAACAATATTGTTTTCTTCTCCAGTGACCTTAATATACACTGAACAACATGCTGTGATCATGTTTTCAGGGCAGCAGTGACGTACATCAATGTGCTTGATAGATGATTAGTTGTCCATTGTAGTCAATTACACTAATTGGCGTAATCCCCTATTGATGATGACTTCTAGCTCTTTCCAATTTTTTGCTGATATAATGATGTGCTGGGGTATCCTTGAACATAGTTACAATTCACATGGTGATTATCTCACTAAAGCAAATGTCGACAAGGGAAAATACTGGATTAAAGAATTTGTACATTTTATAATTTTACGTATATTGTCAATTATCTGGAATTTTCTTTGGAGAAACATGTAAGAAGATTCAGAATTATTTTTCTTAAATGAATAGCCAGTTGTCTTATTCATTGAAAAAAATTGAATGGGATTTTAAACCAATGGAAACACCAATTTTGCTATTTGCAAATTTAAGGCTAGTTTTTCTCACTTTGTTTTCTCTGAGTACATGTCAGTTTCTCTTACTGGACTGGAAACGCCTTTTGGTAATAGAAACGTTTGCCTTGGGCCACATCAAGCTCCTGTTGCAGCTGGGCTGCTCACTAGCTATAATTTATTTCAATTAAAATACATATTTATTTTTCATTTACTAAATTTCAGTATATGGAGATAAATTTCTAATTCCTTCATACTTTTATCTTCAAATATGTTTTTTTGAATTTCTTTTTTCTTTTTTTAATTGTTCAAGTACAGTTGTCCCCCTTTTACCACCATTGCTCTTCCTCGCTTTACCCATCCCCCTCCCACTTTCAACCTTCCCCCTCCCCCACCACAGTTGTCTTTGTCTGTGGGTCCCTTATGCATGTTCCTTGACTATACTTCCCCTTCTATAATATATCTTTAAAGTACTTCAGCATGGATGATAACATGTATGACTGAGTGAGCATAAATTATTTTGATTTATGCCTAGTTAATATTTGAAGTATATTAATCTATAGTACATACCAGAAAAGTACTTAGTTAACTTTTGGAAGAGTGTCATCAGGATTTCACTTTCTGAAGGTCTTGGGTATAAATCTCTCAATCTACATTAGAGGTTTTTCAATTAACATAAGATTTGCTGGAGATTGTATTTCCTTGGTGAGATGTGTGGTGTACCAGCTGTGTGTGGTGGTTAGAAATATTGCATAGGTCACTAGCATTTCCACCCTTGATGCAAAATTAGAAGCATGATGGCTCCTATTCTTCTCTATGCCTGCTACATTATTCAAACCTGGTGCACTGGATTCAAGCAGAAGCTCAACTGCTATGGGACTGCCTTAGCACCTCCCCCAAGTGGCTCTTCCCTGCAAAGTTCTGTTTAGTCTAAGGGGCATAGAGCTGGGACAGGACTGAGCTCCCAAAGACAGACTTTTACAATGGTTTCTGTACATACTTGATAATAATTGTTTGGAAGTATTGCTGATTTGGACTCACTTTCTTTGCAGTATACGATAGTCTGGAACAGGATTGTTGTGGGGAGGCCTGCAGTCTCCCAGATGTCCACCAGAAAGAATCTGCTGGTTGTGCAGGCCAGTTCACAAGACTAGGAATGCCTTGGAGGGCACTTTTTTCCTCATTTCATAAAAATGTTCAGGCCAGAGACTTTCAGTGACTTATAACTGCTGGGGCCCCTTGGGCAGTTTCTGGGATGAATTGAGGTTTGTAAGAAAACTTAGCCCACGCCCCTACCTTTTTCAAAATTAAAAGCTCACACAAAAATAATGGCACGTAGTGCAAATATTACTACAGTTTTTTGGGGAGTAGATGAGGAGGTTACCGAATCATGCAAGCTTAAGAAAACTTTTCTTGAAACTTCTTTGTCTTTCTCTCAAGTCTCATCTCTCTTCCCCCACTGTCAGGTTTTTCATTTAATGTTTCTTTTCTTTGCATTTCCTCACTTTTATAAGGCTTCTAAAATTCCATTTATATATGGTCCATGCCCTTACAGCAAAACAAAATTGTTACTCATATATGCGCCTTGGCACTACAGAGCTTTTCTTGTTATGGTGCAGGAGGCTGGATCCATTCCATTTATAAACCCTCAGGCAAAAGTCTCAGGAGGAGGCCTGTTCCCCACCCAGGGCCTCTTTTCCTCAGAATCCGGCTTCCTGGCTGCCTGACCCACCCCTGCACACTTATCTTGCCTCCATATGTCTTTGGGCAACTTTTAGCAGTGCTGACACTGAACAAGACAAACACGTAGTGCAGGGGGTGTATCCCAGGGCGAGGAAGTGTTTCCAGAGCATGTTTGCGTCTGCATTCCATTTCCTTCAGAGTGGTGTCAGCAAACAATATCAAGTGCGAAAGAGACATTTTGGATTGTGTTTACAGGGCCCTTGGACACACTTACTATTTTAGAGGTCTGCGCTGAACTATTGTTAATGTCTTGGTTAGCACGTAGAGGCCATGCCACGTTAGGCCTGCCTTAGCTCACTCTACAAAGAACTGGCAGAGAGCTACGAATGTTCTCTCCTTGACACCTGCGGCATGCTTTAGCTCTTTAACTCCCGCGCTTCAAGTGCTCACTGTTCACCATAAATTCTCATGCTTCTTAGGAAGCGCATGACTGTGATCACTATCTTTTTTGAACACTTAGCTTATTTTCGATCTTCCTACTGCAGCAAGGAGGAACAGTATGTAATGTGGAGAGCCAGTATGGTCTAGCGGCAAATGGGACAGGAAAATACTCCTGAAACTGCCACTAGCCAACTCTAGCTTTGGTAATGACAAACCCCATTTAGGTACCTCATCTGTAAGATGAGTTTAATAACAATAGTTACCTTATAGGTGGTTGTGAAATACAAATGAGAAAATATACATAAAATGTCTGGTAAGTAGTTAATAAATATGACTCCTCCTCATCATCATTGAAGATTATAGAATTTGAAAGTGGACACTTGGCATTCAAACCCAGACTTAACTTTGAAGTTCATGAATGATCGTATTTTATAACAAAGATAAGAGGTAATCAAGGCTTACATTTTATATTGAGTTTTAAAAATACTTGCTGGGTACTATTTTAAGCACTTACATGTATTAACCTCCTTTACAGTCATGTCGATCCTATGACATAAGATTAAAGTGATTGGCATTATCCACATTTGAAGATGGAGAAACTGAGGCCAGAGAGGTTAAGTAACTTGCTCAAAATCTCTGGTGGCAGTAGTGAACGTAATCTTAGGCACTGCTATGTAGTGCTCTCAGTTACTATGTGCATCCCATTCTGCGACCCGACACTGTATTTTCCAGAAGACTTCCTAGGTATATCACGGCTTCAGTACAGTGTGGTGAGAAGTGATCGGGTCAGAGGCTCTATCTGCATCGAGGATCACACTTTCATTTCTCTGTGTGGCCACAAAGGCCATGCCATCAGCCAGCAGTAAGTGGAAGCACTTGAAGGAAGGCAAGTTTACTCATTTGTTCTACAGTTTGTACGAGGGCAGTTTTCTGAGCAGAAAAATCTTAATGGGAGTTCTGCTGTCCTTTGTAGCTGGAAGTGGCAACAATTCAGTGATGTGGCTGCAGGACCACAGTGTCTTTTCTCTGGGGCTTCCTGCTAACTTAAATGCGGGTAGTTGCTGAGTATTAAGATGATGTCAGACCAGCTAGCCCTCGCATGGTCACCATGGGCTCTATCAGAGAAACTTTCAATCATTTGCTCCTTATGATTTCACATGAAATAAACCTTTATCCACCAGGTGTTTAAAATAATATAGTTTAGCACTAAGACCTACATACAATGTTTTCTTTATGCTAAATTAGTTTACTTAAGAAAGGCCTCCAAGATAGGTAAAGTGAAAAGCATTTCTCCTAAGAATCGAACCAACAAAACTATTTAAAACTTAATAAAAGTGTATTTGGGTAAGAGAATGAATAGGATCTCATTATTTTAGTGAAAGTTTAGTTTGTGTTTTATTTTACTTAGCTTCATCTTTCTATGAGTCATAAATAAGAAATTCCAAGTAATAAATACACTGCACAAAATGCATTTTAATAATCCTACAGGGTTTCATTACTGTGGCTATAATCTGGAAATGTAAATTATGGCTGATACTCTAGGCTTTATGTATCAACTTCAGAGGTTCTGGTTTTGATGCTGTAAATGCTGTCTGATTATGCTATTTGCAGAATGAATTAACTTGCTGTGGTTACATGGAACTTCCTTGTGTTTGAATGTCTAAAAGATACAATCAAAATCTTCAAGGAATATATCATGATATATAATGTTGAATGGTTTTGAATTTTTTGAAAATGAAAACAATCTCTACTTCAAGGTAATAAATTGGAAAGTTACCCAAGAGAAACTGAACAGCTGTTTTCAATAACACAGGTAAATTCCAGCTGTGGGAAAATCTGCACGAGTGCTTGAACTGTTGGAAACGCCTTGTGCATTAAACAGGCTTTGGGACTATTAGAAAAATCCCTTATACAATCTATGCCCAACCCATGGTACTTTTTAAATTTTGTCTTCTGTTTTCCATAATTACCTTCCATTCAAATGAACCTAGAATTTTGGACAGTTAGTGCTCCAGGAGTAAACTATATAACCCTTTGTATTTTATAAAATGCCTCACTGGTGTCTGTAATGCCTTTGTAAAACTCCATGTAGCTACACCCTCTGTCAAGTCCTAGACCAAAGGCTGCCCCTTCCATGAAGTACTGGAGATCACCGATTGGCCCCTTCTCTGGAAGTCCTTTCTAAGTGGTTTACTCACAAGCACATGTAACAAAAATTACATAAATCTTTTATTTGTTGTATCTCACACAATCCTGATCTTTCAAACTGTAATGTCTGTGAGGACAAGGAGCTTGACTTAAACTGTTTGCATTTCCCAAACTGCTTATCACAGTGCTTTAGGGGCATCAGGGATTCAGTGAATATTTGAGTAAATGAACTTTGAATATATAAATGAGTAGGATTCAAACAAACTGGTCTAATCCAGCAGATCATTTGTTCACAACTGAATAGCTTCTGTAAATGCTTTAGGATTATGCCAGCTACTAATGGAATGAATTAACATGGGAAATGGGTTGCTATGTTTTTGAAAGGATATTATGTAGTAGTTTTGGGATTACTTAATAATGTTTGTGCCTTATATTATCAGTATAAGTTTCACTTGTATCCTAAAAAGATTATATATGTGTCTGGGTGAGGTTTTTTCCCCAGGGTAGATTAGTCATTTTTATTATTCCTTATCTTCATCCCACTCTACTCCCCTTCAACCTAAGGGGACTAGAGCCTAGTTTTCCCTCTCCGTGGGAAAGCGTGGGGATTGTTACAAATACAGAGCCATGTCCTTGGATCATGGTGGTCAGTGCTTCTTCAAGCATGCTATTCTTCTACTCTGAGAACACTGTCCATGATCCACATCGATCCAAGTCCACCGTTTTATTTATGAACCAGCTCAAAGTTCCCTTTGTGTAAACACCTACCTGACCAATTTCACATTAGCCTGTTTGCCCGCGGACTGAAAGTGCCAGTATTTGTGTATGTTATGTATAACATTATTTCAACATTCAGAGCCCCGGCTGGTGTGGCTCAGTGGATTGAGTGCTGGCCTGCCACGGGGTCACCACTTTGATTCCCAGTCAGAGCACATGCCTGGGTGGTGGGCCATGTCCCCCATAGGGGGCACACAAGAGGCAACCACACATTGATGTTTCTCTCCCTTTCTTTCTCCTTTCCCTCCCCACTGTCTAAAAATAAGTAAATAAAATCTTTTAAAAAAACATTACTTCAACATTCATAAATTTACTTATTCATTTAGTAAACAGTTACTACGGTGAAGTTCTGTACTGGGCAATGTGAAATGTCAAAGATATTTCAGACACATCAAAACATGTACAGTTTAGAAGAAGAGATTACAGACACTGGGGAGCACTAAGGAGTACCACAGAACAGGTGCAGATGAAAAAATACAGGAGCTCAGAGCAATGAGAACCTCCTTTAAGCTGAGGCCTCGTGGAATAGGTTGTAATTTGAACGGAGGCTTAATGGGCAGGTAGAATTCAAACACTTACTGCACTTACTGCTTTGTGGTATTTCTGTTGTAGACTACATATCAGATCTATGTGAGTAGCACCAGCTTTTTCCTCCCTCAAGTCTTTAGTGAGGAATCAGCAAATCCTTGCAAGTTCCCCTCACAGAAAACCCACTCCACAAAGCACTTCTGAGAACTGAAGATTATACCAGCAGTCATATAAGGAAAAAGAAGGTGAATTTTACATTACACATTTGGATAGTTTTTCAGCCCATCCACACCACCCTCTCTCCGTTTATCTGTTCCCTCTTCTGTCTTCTTGGCCTGGAGCTCAGCAGCCCCTCTGCAGATGTGCTCTCCTCCATGTGAGAGCCGCACTGGCTCCGGCCCCTACTCCTGCACCTGCTGGGCACTTTCCCTGCTGCTTTCCCTTGTTCTGCCTCCTCCTGAAGCACCATTGATCCCCTTTGAATGCTCCCACCCACTGCTTAGTGCTAAATTTGTCAAAAGCTATTATTATGACAGTCAGGATTTTACTGCATTCATCTGTTATCGGCATCCACCCTCCCTTGAAATCAGTGAGAGGTTATAAATAACAACATTTTGGGTCATCCTATAATTATTAAACTCATGCACATCCCATCTCTCAACTGCATTCTAACTCCCTTAGGGGGTGGACCGTAACTTCCAGTCTTCTGGCTGCCCTGTCTTTCTTCTTTCCTGGCGTCTGTTGTGTTGCCTTCTGCACAGGCGGCTGTGTGAAGTAGAAGCAAGTGTCCTCCTTCACTGGCAGGGTCATGGCACTCAGGCACCACTCCGCACCGTGAACCAGCAGCTGCAATTAAGTGATGTTTCTGCCACTAATGTTAATAGTTGGGGCCTCAGTTGCCAGAAATAAGGTTTCCTTCTGTTGACTTAGGAGACACTCAGAAGCAGAAGCTTCTGGAGTCTTGGATTGTGAAGCAAGGCTTGATTGAGATGTGACTCTGCATTCCCTGGGAACTATCATGAAGGAACTCGAGACTAGAAAATGTCCTAAAATGTTTCAGTTTCAGCCATGGCTAATATTTATTATGACGATTTGACTCTTCCAGTTTCAAAAAGAAAGAATTGTGACAAATCCGTTTCATTAATTCCGGTGGTGAATGCTGACATGTAACATGCAAATAGTTCCACCATCACTGTCAGAATTTATTTCCACATGTTACATTTTATGGACACAATAAATGTACATGTGGTTTGTTTCTATCTTTATGGCCTAATTGCTATAAATAGCCTAGAGCCCTTTTAATTGTATTGAACCATCATGTTTCACAAGGCTGTTTATTTCTCTCTACTGAAGGAACACATAGAATTAAAAACAATTCTGGAAATGAGAGTCCAGCATTCATTGACAAGAATACTATAAATATATCTTATGCATAACATTAGCAGCATATAAAACCCATATATCTTGGTTTCTAGCCACATAGGGAAAACAGAATATTCACCAGTTGATATTCATTCCTAGATTAAAGCATATTTGAATGTTAAGAGAAAAATTAAAAGCACTGAAACAAGGTCTGTGACCCATATAAACTGTAGAAAATACTATTTAAAAACTTATTTTTACATTTGTTTGAAATGCAGATATGGGAAGGCCAAGGACAGCTCTGGGTCTTTAGCTCCAAGAAACAAAGAAGCAAGCATTCTCTTTTTTTTTTTAGTTTAGACAAGGGAAAAATGATCAAATGGACATTGGTTTGAGGGGGTAGAATTATTTAGGAGACAGATTCCCCCCCCCAAAAAAAGCACACATAAATTCATACCTCAGTAGTTGGAAGTCTCTGACTAAGCTTTGTGTTGGGCACTCGTTAGATGCTCAGTGGAATAGTGCAGAGCCAAAGGGTTCTTGGTGGTCGTTGAGTAGAAGTACCACTAAGTCCAGAGATATAATGCGATTCATGTAACTGACTGTTGGCAAAGCTGAGTCTAATATTTATGCCTTCCAGCTGTTAATCTAGTGTTCTCTTGGTCCTTGCTTTCCAACACCCATTTGAGCTTTTCAGACCCTGTTCCCATTGTGCTGAAAATGGCAGGAAGCCGTTTTTGGAATGGTCATTTTTGGAACAAGTTGTGACTTTTGGAAAGCTTTGCTTCATTGTTAGTAATTTTTACCTGCCTATAAGAACTCAAATATTCCCTTTCTGTCTGTTAAAGCTTTAAAGTCTGTGTTCTCCCCACTTTACACAACTGCTATTCAGATATTTATGTTGAACGTAATGGCAAGATTGGGGTATTATTGGACAAATGTTGGCTGGGGATTTCAGGAATACCCAAACGCAGCCCTGGACCAGTCAGCTCCCCTTGCTGTGGAGTCTCTGAGGAGATATACATGCAGAAAAAGAGAACAGAAAACTACTTTATTACTAGCATGGCTTCTTGCCAAAACATCAGTGAAAAGGCCTAATAATACGGTCCAAAGACATAAAGGCAAGCTTACTGTCCCCCAAGCCCCAAATCCAAATCTTATAAGTAGTGAACAATTGATAGAGGAGAGGAGAGTGCCAGAACTTGAGCAAGGAGGGAGGATGGGGTAGGACCGTGTGTGGAGGAATGGTGGTGGTGGATCTATCACTCAGACTGCTGGGAGACTGTTGGGGTACAGAGAAACGGGCCCACACTGGTCTTGCATCTGCTGCTGCAGAACTTACAGCTTTGACAGCATGGAGGCATGGGGAGCGAACACTCACATATGAGTAGTAATCTGTAAAACTAAAGCATTACTGCCTTCTAGCAAATATGTTTCAATCAGGGTTGCATTATCTTACTACTCCTTTTAGTATTACCTCCTGTGAGTGAGGAGGACAGAGAAATGTTACAGAGGAACCGAGAACATCCTCTGCCTCCATTTGGAAGGTGACCATATTGCCTTCCCAAAGCTTTGCTTCCCTGGCCTCCATGCCCACAGTTATCCGACCGGAACTCTGTGGCTTCAGCATCTCGCCCCTTCTCTGTGGGTTGGGCTTCCTTTGTCAGTGGCCCCAGAACGCTGTGTCTCTGGACATGGTCCAACTGGTGCAGATCAAATGAGACTATTCTTTTCCTTATTCTAGGCCATTAGTGTGGTAGAAAAAGATATTAAAAACTTTTAGTTACATTTATTTATTTGCTTTTCTATATTTTTATCTCACATTTCTGATTTTTGTGTTATTACTATGATCTATAAAGACATCAGTTAAGCCATACTATATATACCTGAAGTTATTTTACTAATGGCATGCATAATTAGAAATGTTATATATTATGGATTTAAACTCTATTTTTAAAAAGTAAATATAGCACTGTTGAGGATGGTATTGGATGTATTAGCAACTCATCATTTATTGGAAGCCTGGGATTAAACTTGACCATTCCCTACCCATGATAAATGATCTCTAGGCTCAGTCCCTATTCCCATTGCACTAATTCAGACCTTTAGCTTCACCTTTCTAGATTATTGCCATAGTCTCCTGAAGGCTCTCTGACTCCAGTTTGCCCCCCTTAAAAATATCAGCCAGGGGTATTGCCTTGCCTTGTTCGAGGCCCTTCAATAGCTCCCCAGTGCTTACCAGAAAGAGTTCATATTCCTTAATAAGTTCCTAACTGTATTTTCTGCTTCCCCATCATTCCTAACTTGATGCTCTGGAAATACTGTGTTGCCAGTAGTATATTTAAGTTGTGTACACCCTGTCTTTGCCCATTTTGTTCCCTCTGCCTGGAATTTCCACACTTTTCTTTCCATGGGCATGAATGGCCTTTAAGACCAAGCTTAAGTGTCATTTCCATGGGAAATTCCCCTTGAACCCTTGGATTAAAGTAGCTGCTCTTCCTCCATCTCCAGAAATTTCTACATTATAGAAAATATATCTACTAATGTATTCGTAAGTAGATTGGAAGTTCTTTGAAAGCAGTGACCACACTTTATTCATCTGTCACTGGTTAGCATGGCATTTGGCACTCAGAAGGACTTAATAAGTGTTTAAAGGATTGGGCTAAACTTAGTTGTTAAGGTAATAAGCAATGAATATATGCAGATTGGCAGTTTCTCATACATTTTTTACATACCATTGTCAAGTTGGTTCCGATTAATTTGTGGATTCTAAATTTAGAAATTAATATTTACTTTCCTTATTTTATTTATCTATTTATTATTTATTTGTTTAAGTTTATTTAATAAATAAGTACTAAATAATAAATAAGCTATTTATTATTAATTAATTAATATATTTTTAAATATTTTATTATCTATTTTAGTCAGAGGGGAAGGGAAGGAGAAAGAGAAGGAGAGAAACGTCAATGTATGGATGCCTCTCGCATGCCCCCTGCTAGGGATCTGACCTGGCTGCAACCCAGGCATGTGCCCTGACTGGGAATCAAACCAGTGACCCTCTGGTTCACAGGCTGGTGTTCAATCCACTGAGCTACACCAGCCAGGGTGCCTCTCTTTGTTTTATCATTTAGTATTTAAAAATATAATTCTGACAATATTCCTCCAGTTATTACATATAATAATTATATATTAAACTAAACATATATAATTATATATTAAACTAAACATATATAATTATATATTAAATTAAATATATATATAATTATATATTAAATTAAATATATATATAATTATATATTATGTTAGTTGAGAAAACATACCTTCTTGACCTGATATAAGATGTTATAGAAATATCAATAACTACAGTGTCACAAAAGAATAGAGAGCTAGCATAATCGTACCTGCTCAGTAGCTATTGACTCTCGGAAGTAGTTACAGGGGCAGACCCTGAAGCCAAACAACCTGTATGTAGAATACTACAGAAGTCACTTAACATCTTTGTTTTAGTTTACTAAGGACATAAAAGGAGGTAGTAATAGTCCTTATCTCATGGTTGTTATGAAGATTTCAACGAGATAACACATACAAAATCTCAGAGTATGCTTGAGAATAAATAAATTACCAATTAGTGCAGTTACTCTTATAATCTTTGAGACTTGGTTCAGGTTTTGTCACCTCTTCCTACTGCCCTTCTAAAGCTGAATTGTTGTTGGATGCCCTTCTTCAGGGTTTACACAGCACCCCCTCCATTCATTCATTTACTCATTTGCTCAATAATAGTTTATAAAGTATCTACCAGAATCCATGCCCCCTGGTAGAAATGGGGACAAAAATAAGGCTACCTTCAAGGAAGTCCCAGTCTGGTTAAGAAGACCAATCCACTGATGGAATAAAAGCAATATGCTTAAGTCCAGTGATAAAAAGCAGGCCCAGAAATGTAAATGATGAGAACTGTTAGTTACAAATGAACACCAAAGTTCCCATCACTACTTTATTTTGCCTGTCTTTGGTCTGACAATGGGAATTAGGAAAGGGTTTTTCCTTTGCTGTTTGGCTCTACTTTTCCAAGCAACACTTTTAGGTTTCACTTTCCGTTTAGTTTCACCAACGGTCTTTACCTTTTCCTTCTCCATCAAGGTCATGTGATGTACAGAGGGGTCGGAAACTCAGATACATATGGGCGAATAAGGTACTGGAAATGAGGTGAGCAGGTGTAGTGGGGACAGTGGGTCATGTTCATGTCTAATGTACAGGAAGAGAAAGTGAACCCCTTTAAGCCAGTTGTCACCATGAGGAAAGGCGGATAAATCATCCAATATTTCAAAATAACCCAGAATTCAGATTTTTATGTGAAAGCTCCTAGTTTTTGAAATAAAATTAATTCTTAAAATAAAACAAAAAATGTTGTATAAGTTAAGCACACAAGTTTATGAGCTAGAAACTGTGTTTTTTCAAAAAAAGTTTTTCCTTTTGAATTATTTTATTATTATTTTGAATTTTTTTAATTTTGATTTAATCTTTATTGTATTTTTTCCATTACCATTTAGTCCCTTTACACCCCCTCCCCCCAGCAATCACCACACTGTTGTCCATGTCCATGAATCCTTTTTCCTTTTTTCTCTCAATCCCTCCACCCTCCACTAGCTGTCATCTGCTCTCTGTCTATGAGTCTGTTTGGCTTGTTAGTTCAGTTTGTTCATTAGATTCCACATACGAATGAAATCTTTAGGGATTTTAGTTGGTAAGTTCAGGAAAATATTTTCTTTTTACCACAAATTTTTATTTTGAAAACTTTAAAACCTACAAAAACACTGAAAGATTTGTATAATGAATATACTTTATACAAATATGTGTATTTACATTTATCACCTATTTGCATATAATGTTTTACTCTCTCTTCCTCAAAGACATTTCCTGGGTATAAGTTTGTAATGAACCATTTGAAATGAGTTACAGAAATTTTGACACTCTAGCCTAGGTAGCTCAGAATGCCTCTATTAAGAAAAAGACATTCCCTTGTGTAATGACAATAGCATATTACCATTAACATTCATTTAATTGTACATTTAGTTTACAATTGCTTTAGTGAATGGTTTCTTAACATACATAATGATCTTTCTCCTCCTCAACTAATGTATTTTCTTGAATGAGTTGTATTCTTCTATTGCCACTAAGGTGGGACCCTCAGGACCTCATTCCTCTGAATCTATGGGAAGTCATACCTATTTGATTCTTGATATCATGATCTAGTCCTATTTCCATAAGGCTAATATTTTATATCATGTGGTGCTGTTTTCTTCTTGCCTCAACACATGCACTCCCTTTTCATGCCTCACAATGCATGCATAGATTTGTGAGCACTGAATGTCATGTCCATTATTCTGGATTCTCTTCCCTATTGTTTCCTCAAGAAAATAAATAGCTTCCTTTTCCATCACCAATTTTTTTTTTTTTGTGACAAAGCCTTTTTCTTCTCCAGTGGTTGGTTTTACCATTTTGTCTGACCTTTTCTCCCCTGTTCTCTTCAGATTTCATGTAATGCCTTCTTGAACAGGTCTATTAAATTGTTTTGCTTATTTACATGCTTGCTTTTTCTTTGTTCAAATGTGAAGATCTTAAGGAGAGAAATAAAACTTAGATAGAGATTTCAAAGGATGCATTGAAAAGAAGGTTTAGACTGATTTCGCTGTGTCAATATCAATTAGAGTGAGACTGTTTAAGAAGATTTAAGTCACCATAAAAACGTTCTTAGCAACATGCCAATGGAAATGTGCCCATTAATAAAAGGGAATTTCAGGAGAAGAGACTTGACTCATCACTTGCCGCAGCCTGAGAGGCACCGGATGAAGTGCCTAAATGATGTCTTTTGAAGGCCTGTGAGAGTTGCATGTCCATTTGTGCTTCAATGACAGGGTTTTTTCAGTTATATTATAGAAGAATACCGATGCCGTCTGAAAGAGGCATTACTCATTTGAGCTGCTGACCATATATTGGGAGAGTTAAAAGAAAAAGAATTAGAAGTTGATTTGTGTCACATTATGCTTATGAAAGCACCGGTGCTATGTGTGACATGTTGTCAGCCTCCCATACATGTTAGTTTCCCCAGTTACAAATGGAAATCTCTTTTATTGCTTTACCAATGCAATGCTAAGACCAAGGAATTGCCTGGCTCTTCTGAATCATGAAAAATATTTAACTATATTTTTATTATGAGTATCATATTGTATTTTTTGAGAACTAGAAATAAATTTTTAAGGAATTTTCTAACTGGGATACCTTTAATATTTGATTCATGAAAATCTGCCTTTATCATATATAATCAAAATCATCATCCTCACAGTTTTATGATGTGATGTCTTGTAGCTCTCAAAGACCTGAATTGTACAACACATACTTGGAATTTCATACTACCTTTTTGAGGTAAACAGGAGGACGAATTCTCTGAGACAGTTTTTTCCCCTAATAAAACGGACATATGCGTACTCATGGGGCTGTTAAGGTGAACTGCACACAGCACCTGCCAATCCTTTGATGCTCAGTTTTCATAATACCTGTTGTGTTTGTTTCCTGTGGCTTCTGTACCAATTTTCCACGGACAAGGGACTTAAAGTAACAAAATTATTCCCTTACAGTTCTGGAGGCTAGATGTCTGAAATCCAGGTGTTGGCAGGGTTGTGCTCCCTTCAGAACCTCTCAGGGAGATTTTGTCCCTTGCCTCTTCCAGCTTCTGGCGGCTGTTGGCTGTTGGCGTTCGTTGGCTTTGCATCACTCCAATCTTTCCCTCTGTGGCCACGTTTCATCCTCTTCTATTGTTTGCATGCCATTAGGATGATTTCCTTATCTGGAGGTCCTTAACTTAATTACATATACAAAGACTCTTTCTCCAAATAAGGTCACACGCACAGGTTCCAGGGATTGGAGGGATTTTTCAGCTCAGCACCACACAGCCTTTAGAGCTTCGAGCTGAGATTATGTACTTCAACAGGTGTCTGATTCACAGTCTGCACTCAGCAGATCTTGACTTCTTTAACAGTGTCCCTCAACCCCAAACCATGCCCCTGATTTTTCTGACTTTATGCTTGCTTAACTTCCTTGTGTATGTAAATAATTTTCCAAGATCACAAATCAGGGGAAACAGATACTTGGTGTTTTAATTTTTCAGTTCAATGCTTTTCCTAAGAACTATATTATTAACACATTTTACTCTAATGTCAAAATGGGAGTCAATAATAAGAAAACAAACAACCCAATTAAAAAATGGACCGATGTTCTTAACAAGCACCTTATTGAAGGAGATATAGAGATGGCAAATAAGCATATGAAGAGATGCTCCACGTCACTGACATCAGGGAAATGCAAATTCAAATAACAATGAGATAACACTGCACATCTGCTGGAATGGCCGAAATCCAGCATGGTCACAACATCGAATGCTGACAAGGATGTGGAACAACAGGAACTTCTGCACATTGCTGATGGGAATGTAAAATGGTACAGCCACTTTGGAAGACACTTCTTCAGTTTCTTTTTTCTCCCTTTTATATGTTAAAGAGAGGGAGTGACACATCAATGTGTGGTTGTCTCAAGCACACCCCACACTGGGGACCCGGCCTGCAACCCAGGCACGTGCCCTGACTGGGATTCAAACCGGTGATGCTTTGGCTCACAGGCCTGTGCTCAGTCCACTGAGCCACACCAGCCAGGGCACTTTTTCGGTTTCTTATAAAACTAAATGTACTTTTACACGTGATCCAGCAATCATGCTCCTCGGTATTTACCTAAGGGAGTCGAACAATTATATCTACACAAAAACCTGCACATGGATGTTTATAGAAGTTTTATTTATAATTGCCAAAACTTGGATGCAACCAAAATGTAATTCAGTAGGTGAACTGAGTAGGTAAATAAATTGTGGCATACCCACACAAGGGAATATTATTCGGTGCTAAAAAGACATGAGCTATTAAACCATGAAAAGACATTGATGAATCTTAAATGATTAATACTAAGTGAAAGAAGCCAATCTGAAAAGGCTGCATACTATCTGATTCCAAAACGTAGGACATTCTGGGAAAGCAAAACTGTGGACACAGTGAAGAGATCAGGGACTGCCAGGGGCAGGAAGGGGGAAGAGATGAATAGGCAGAGCACAGAGGATTTCTAAGGCAGTGAAAATACAGCCAAACCTCAGTTCTTGGCTATCTTGGTTCTTGAACAATTCAGTTTTTGACCAAGTTGTTCACAGAAAAAACGTCTCAGTTGTCTAACAAAACTTCAGGCCTCAGTTTTCTATTCAACAGCCCCTTTATGTGTTACCTGGAAGATCAGTCACATGTCTCACAGGTGACAAACAAAGGGGACTGAGTGTTCAAACAGGTCACGTCTTGAACCATTTTCCACAACGAAATAAATTCGAGAGTTGAGGTTCCACTGTACTTTGTATGATACTATAATGGCGGGCGTATGTCATTACATATCTGTCTAAACTCTAGAACAATGCCAAAAGTGAACCCTAAAGCGAACTATGGACTTCAGGGGACTTTGATGTGTTAGTGTAGGTTCTTCCTTGGTTAAAAAAAGTGCCATTCTGGTCAGTGATGTCAATATAGGGACATCCATGCATGTGGGGGCAAGGGGTACATGGGACACCTCTGGACCTCTCAACTTTGTTATAAGGCTAAAACTTCTCTAAAAACGTCTTTTTAAAAAGGACACTGGAAGGGCCTGTGCATATATACAGAGAGCAGTATTCTTCCCTGGGATTGTATGTGTGGCAAACTACACTCGCCTACGGAGAGTCAACAACTGGATGGGTGCAGGGTCACTGCCTCTGAGCCTGAACTCTCTGGCCAGACCTCTTGCATTCAAGTCCCAGTTTTCTCACTTAGTAGGGTATAATCTTGAACAAGTTATCTGACTTTTCTGTATCTCAGTTTTTTAAACCTATAAAATGAGCTTATTAGCAACAACAATAACAACAGTTTTCTGATTATTAAATGAATTATAATCAGAAGTGGTGAGAATAGAGCCTGGCATGGAGAAGCATAAGTGCTAGCTTCTATTATTATTATCGTCATTATTACTGTTGGTATTGTTGTTATATATGAATATGGAATAGGGAATAGGCTGGTCTTTCAAAGTAAGGTTTTTAATGACTCAGGGAGAAACATGCGAGGTAGAATTTTAAGGGATGATGATTCAGTTTAGTAAAAACCAAAACACTTATAAACAATGCCAGAGGGGGCTAAAGAAGAAATTTTGGGAATGAAAATAGGACTTAACAGATTCTTTAAAAAGTTTAGTAACTGATCTTGTTTTCCACTGCTGAATAATAGACTGTTCAATTTTGCAACTGGCTGCTTGCCTTAATCCAGGATTTGGAAAAGTAGGGAAAGTACAGTTGGTTGTTAAATAAAACTGTTTACAAATGCTTTATTTTTCTCTGACATACACACATATGTGCTTATTATCTGACAGAAGATCTGAGGTGATTTCCTCTCCATGATTCAGTGTAGAAATCAAATAAAAATGTTAGCAGAATGCAGAAGGGGAAAAAGTCAGTTACCCAAATGGTGCAAAAATGGAAGGAGTAATAATGTTACAGAATTCAAAGAATCTGAAGCATTCAGACAATTTAGGAGGACCTGGTGGGACACTCATTTAGGGTTTTCCTGCAGAGGGAGCTTGTATAATAGAAGTTATTTCATTGGCTGGCTCTGTTCCTAGGACAGCCTGGAAACATGGGCAGCCTGGGCTGAAAGGAGATTCCACAGCATGGAAGGGACTCACGGACTGCTCTTGGAACAGCTGGTGACTCCAGGCTCTTGGCTTGGTTAAGCAACTTGTCCACTGGCCCACAGACAGGACAGGCCACACTCTGTTCTCTTCTGAAAGCCAAAAAAGCTCTGACAGCAGGAAGTTTTGTCATAACTCATTTGGGAGTATAGCCTGACCTGAACTGACATGAGGTTATTTATCATCTTAGTGTTTATTAGTTTGCTAGCGTGGCCCTAACAAAGCACCGCAGGCTTGGGTGGCTTCAACAATGGAAATATTTTTACTCATAATTTGGGAGGCTAGGAGTCTGAGATCAAGGTGTTGGAAGGATTAGTTTCTTCTGAATCCTCTCCTCTTTGCTTGTAGATGGTCTTCTTTCCTTGTCTTCACATGGTCTTGCCCTGTGTCTCTGTCCTAATTTTCTCTTCTTGTAAAGATGCCAGTTGCATTGGATTAGGACCCACCCCAATGACCTCATTTTAACTTAACTCTCCAAAGAGTCACATTCTGAGGTGTTGTGGGTTAGGAAGTAAACATATGAATGGGAGGTGGGCACAATGTAGCCTATAATATTGTGAAGTTCAATTCTTGTAGAGATATTTCTGTGTTTGATTATGGGTGCTGTCCCAGACCCCAATGGGGGTGTGATGTTTTATGTTATATGTACACTATCACCTTTCTAACATGCCTTGAATTCTGAACTTCAAAATACATCTTGCCTCTCAAAAGTTTCAAAAACGGGTTGTGGACCTCTAAAAGTTGGAGATGACATTCCTGCCAAGGCCAGGCCCCTCCACTCACCCACAGTTCCAGACAATAAAACTAAGGGATGAAGTGAATGGTCTCCAAGTTCCTCCCAACCTTTAAAATTTCATTCAATGAGCAGAGATGATTTTAAGTAAATCTTATCTTCTAAAAATTATAAGCATACTTCAGTACTGATTCTTCTAATTGTGCCTGTCTCATTGGGTGACTCTCAAGACAGGGATCTATCATATGGACACAGAAACAGACTTGGGCTCTTTGGACGGGGAATTCTGGAGTCTTGAGTCCCTGGGCTATTTTCCAGAACTGGGTGGGGGGAGGGGTTAAGTATGAGGAACCTCTGTGAGGAGGGGTGTGACGGCAGGAGGGTCAGAATGGGACCTCCTCGGACATAGGCCAAAGGTAGCGATGCCTGACTGGTGAGGCTTCATTTGAGGGGCCAAATGAAGTGGACAGCACCTAAGAAATCCCACTGGACAAGAAATTGGTTCATTTGGAAAGCTATGGGGCATGGGGTACTGTTTTCCCTCTTTTTGTTCTTGCTGATAGAGAGTTGCTTGCCCTTGAGAAGCAATCCTGAGGAGGAGATACAAGAAGGGCAAAAATCCTCTGGCTGTTTCCAAGTCAACACAAAGTTCAAAATAATACATAAAAATCCCATAAGATTTATTTTAGGAAACTTTGAAGAGCTGGTTAATTCCATATGAGGTTTGAATTTTTTAAGTTTTTGAGGGAAAAAGCTTTGCCTTTTAAAATAGTAATTGCTGATACAGGGTATTAGACTTTTAAAGTATGTTTTGAGACAAAATGTTTCAGTAGAAATAAAATCTAAGAAGGAATACCTAAGAGAATAGTGCTTACTTGTGTTTGATAGCTTTAAGCAAACTGAGATAAAAGAAATTTTCCTCCCAGTTTTTAAAATATTTCTGTTTGACCAGAGTTCTGGTGGTTTCATTATGTTAGGAATGTTTAGGTGCTCTCCAAACACAGGGTCAGATAACTTACAGGAGGTTCACATGTGAAGGACTTTGACTCAGAATAAAATTTGGTGCTATCCAAACTGATGTTCCAAGTCCTCTGGGCTTGCGTTTCCCTGGTCACAGGGCCGTACCTAGAGACTGAAAACAAGATCATCACATCTCTGGGATCAAGACTGAAGGCCATGGAGGGTCAGGGCAAGTGCACCTACTTGGTCTCAAAGGTGGGCATGTCCCCCTGATCTGGAGGGCCATGAATCCAGTTTCAAATATTGTTGTGGATGATGACCAGGACATGGCTAAGGTGACTTTTGCATCTGTTACAGTGGAACCAGTGCAGAGACAGTGTAAAGTGAGTATGTATGAATGAGGACATAAGTGAGTCGATGGTCTCCTTGGTTGCTCATGACAATGTGTTCAGGATTCAGTAGTCAATATAAAAGAATCTGCCATGTGAGAAAAGCCCACAGGATTAGCTGCAGCTTATACCATATGAGCTCTCAAGAATCTATCCTATTTTTAGTAAGGAAACTCTTGTTGGACCACACTTCCATAATCTGTTTCTCACCAAGTTGTCAGGCCAGTAACCGACCTGGTCACCACATTTCTGTGGCCAAGCCAATTCTCTATGCTTCTTTTTTGCCACCATGATAGTGAGGTGGAAACCAAGAAAACCTTTGGCAAGTGTGAATCTTATTCAGAGATGGCCCTATGTATCCTCAGGCCTCCGTGGCTGACCTCATGCCTATCTCCAGCAAACCCTGCCCTTCCATGTTCTGCTGTGTTCAGAACTATGTTTGATATGGTCCTCTGAGGCAGCCAAACTCAAACATTTACTGAAGGGCAGTGGCTGATGTAGCTCCTCTTCTGCCCTTCTGTCTGTTTTTACATCACACTGAGTCTGAGGTTGGATTGATTAATCTGTGTGCCAAGGAGGGAACTTGTTGGACTGTGGACATTCATGTAAGTATGCCTCAACCCAGTCCTCTACTCAGTGACTTCAAAGGGTAACATCCAGCACCTCTGTGGGTGGAGCCAAAGCCTATATTCTGCCCAACCACAGTACAATTCATCAGCCATGATATGCACATAAAAACTAACATCACAGTGCCTGTGGGATAAATGTGGGACATGTGAGTAGCAGACAATAGGTGACATGGAGGTTTCAGAGGGGAAGAGAATGCAGGGTGTTGGAGTTGTCCAGGGAGGCACTTTGGAAATGCTAAGGTCTGAGTGAGTACTGAAAACGAGGGGGAGGAAAGACCAAACAGGGGAAGAATCCCCTTTTTGATGGACGGAGTGGTTGGGACCAGGATGGAAAGTTAGACTTAACAGTGCTTATTGGGGACCTGACTGAGCAGTCACACCATTAGAACTCTGTAATTAATATAGTCAATCCTCCTTCAGACAAACTGAGATGCTGTTGGTTTATTATTTGAAATATTTTCAAGCAGTTTTCCTCATCCGGGCCATAACTACTTCCTCTGGCCTCAGAATCAGTCAACATTCATGCCTGTGGAGCAGGAGAACGGAGCCCACTGGCTTGTGTTGTTTGTGCAATTTCCACTGTAACCTCGGATCCACATCAAGCACACCCTGAGGGCTGCCTTTGGAAGGTGGCCGCGGTCTTGCCCTGAAAGGGTCCTGCCTACAGCCAGCTCCCTGTGGTGAGGGGGTGGGGGAGGGGAAAGGAGGGAGAGGAGAGAAGAGGAGCGACTTGCTCTAATTTCATTCTTTTGCACAGCATTCTTTACATGCAATAACTCTTTCTATGAAGTAGGTTATTTGCCCTAAAAAGCACATTTCTTTGGTTTTTCTAAGTGGGTAATTAGAATTATCTGAAGGCTTTGTAGTTTGGAGTGATAAGTACAGTAACACTTTATCTGATCTCCAATGTCTGATTGTGTGCAGACACGATGCCTGTTCGTGAACAGTGACTTTGTGGTTTCCCCTGGGAAGTGGTGCATTCCTAAATGGGTTAATTCAACTCAACTGGCTATATTATCTTTTTAATGTTAGGGTAAATATCTTTGGCTTGTGTCCTAAAAAGCTTTTTTCAAGTGCACCCTACACCTAAAAGTTTTTGTGGATTTATTGCTTATTCCACTGCAAATCAATGCATTATTGGCAACTGAATATACTCAAAATTAATGAAACAAGATATTTCTGTATTGGTGGAAGCTTTGTCTAATTGGAGTATGCACCTTGGCCCTCACACTTAAAGAAAGGGCTATTGTAGAAAATGCTACAAATTACATATATAGAAAGAGCATGGGAAGCTTCCTGGAGCGTCAAAAATCCTGCTCATGTTGTGGATCACTACTGTTCTCCCAGTGACTACGGAGCTTTGCATTTTAAGTAACCCTGCCGTTAGTGTTTGTGCCTGAGCTCTCCCGGTAAGGTAAGTATCAGCGTTCAGTGTGAAAGCTCCTGCCAGGACCACTCAGGAGCCACT
Organism: Tonatia bakeri; assembly: GCA_004024845.1. Lineage (NCBI taxonomy): Eukaryota > Metazoa > Chordata > Mammalia > Chiroptera > Phyllostomidae > Tonatia > Tonatia bakeri. The sequence goes on from PVIA01000979.1 coordinate 43,758, forward strand.
TGGTGTAACCTCCTGAGCTGTGTTAGAGGATGGGGCAGAGCTCCCTCTGATTAGTTTGGATATCAAGGGGGAAGGGTCTACCTCAGGGGAAATGAGAACATTTCCCATGCCGATAACCTTCATCTCTAGGAAGGATGAAGTAAACAAAGACTTGACCTTGTGTGCACCTACCTCTCCCATTACTGTGTTCAGAACAGTGTCTGCTCACCAGCTCCTGTGTTTTTGGCTTCAGTGACCTCCCTTTCCAGAGCAGACCTCAGTGCTATGAATTTCAGCAACACTTTGATCTCCCTGACTCAGAGGCCTTCTGCTATTCCCACCAGCTACAAAGGACACTGGGGAACAGCAGCACACTCAGCTAACAGATTTGCCTTGTTACTTTGTTTTTTCTTTCTTCCTTATTCACAAGCCGCTGGCAATCCAGAGTAAGTCACAAAACTAATCTCAGAACTTTAAATGAAATGGATTTAGCTCATCTGCAATGGGACCTTCAGTGCTGCATGGCAGATTGTTTTAGTTCCCTCTCAAATTCCACTGAGTCCTGACTATAACTGACTCCCTTTCTGCGTGCTTTCTGAACCTGGCCATCATCCTCTGATTTTAGAGCCCACTTATGTTGTAAGGGAGGGAACCTTCTCTTCTTGAGTACTTCTCAGCATCCTCGCCCATTTTCCACTCTTGTGTTCTACCTCCAGGGAAACAGGCATCCTCCTGCTCCATCGGCAGTCTCCTCAGTCTCACTGCCTTCTGCTTCCCTTGGGGTCTTGCTCTGTCACTTATTCCCCTTAAATTTTACTTCAGTGTGTTCTCTGAAGCTACAGGACACCTCCCTCCATTTGACAAACGTGCTCAAGTTCCTATTAGTTGAAAACAAAGTGGAAAAGCAAGTAGTCAAAAGAAAAAACAACCAACCTAGACCCCTTGACCCTTATACCATCCCTTCACTTTTCTCTGGCTGGTGAGCATCTTAGTTGGCATTGGCCACCTTCATCCCTTCATCATTCACACACTTCTTAAAATATGGCTCCCAAACTGAATATTCTACTCAGTTGTTCTTTTCTTAGTTAAAGGCATCTCATAGTCTAAAGCTGAAATGATCTTATCCTGGTTTTTAACCTCTTTACTCTCTCTGAAGGATGAGGCAGGCACCTTGGCCATCCATACTGCTGGAGACTGTGTTTGTGTCTTTCCCCTGTCCCTCAGTTAAAACACTGAAGCTCTAATCCCCGATGTGATGGTGCTGGAGGTGGGCCCTCTGGAGGTAATTAGGTCATGAGGGAGGAGCCCTCAAGAATAGAATTCATGTTCTTGTGAGAACAGACAGGAGAGATGATCTTTCTTTCCACCGTGTTGTGAGCATACAACAAGAAGGCAGCCATCTGAAAACCGGGAAGAGAGCCTTCACCAAGAACCTAACCATACTGGCACCCTGGTCTTAGACTTCTAGCCCCTGGAAGCGCGAGAAAGAAGTGTTTTTGTTTAGGTCACCTATGGCACTCTGTTTTTTGTTTAGGTCACCTATAGCTCCAACAGACTAAGGCACACACCTTAGAATTCCAGGTGGACTTCATGGCGCTGCATGCTCCTCTGACTCTGACGTGCCCATTGGTCCTCCCCTTTCTTTTCAAATGAAGATGCTCCTTCTTTTTGGTCTTTCTCATTTTCCTCTGTACTTAGAGTCTTTTTTTGAGTGACCCCATCTACTCACATAAATTAAAACATCCCTTCTTGGAAAATACCTCTGACCTCTATACACACATATCTTGGAAATATTGTGGGTTTGGTTCCAGACCACAGCAATAAAGCAAATATCACAATAAAGTGAGTCACACAATTTTTCTGGTTTTCCGGTGGATATGTTATGTTTTTGCTATACTGCAGTCTATTAAGTAGTCTATTAAGTATGTAGTAGCATTATGTCTAAAAAAACAGTGTACATACCTGAATTTTAAAATGTTGCTAAAAATGCTAACCATCCCGAGTCTGTGGGAAAAATGGCTCTGGTAGACTTCACTGACACAGGGTTGCCACAGACCTTCAATTTGTAGAGAACAGTGTCTGTGCAGCACAGTGAAGGAAGCATGCTTGTGTCTGTATCGCAGCAACAGACTGTCTTAGATCGCAGTTCCAACTGTTTGCTGCATACCTTCCCAGGAAAGATGACCCACTGACTCAAACTCAAACTCAAACTGATCACAGCCGAACTCACTTTTTTCTCTCTATTAATACGTTAGGTCATTCTTTTATCACCGCTTGTGCAGCATAACATACCTTCCAGACTGGTTACTCCAACTCTCAAATTTCTTCCTCATAATTGTGCATGTGTGGATACATTTATTACTGATAGATTATTTGTCAAATTTTGGTGCTGTTTAAAACTCTCAGTCACAGATACGCCTGTGAAAGTAAACCCAGCCAGAACCTTGCTTTGAAGATGTTCTACCATGTGGATAAGCCTTACCTTCTCAGGCTGTTCTTCTAAAACACTCCCCGGATTTCCTGTGCAATAGGTGAAACTGACAACTTATGCTTTCATGGATTTGCTCTGAGCGTTCTTGTCTCCATTTCAATAAACTGACATGCATACATGGTAAATAGTAGATTGTTTTAAAAATGGATACCAGTGGGTATACTCATATGAGTTGCATTCATGAACCCAGAAATGATATCGCTTCCTCACTGCCTCTCAGTATAGGTAAGGAAAAAAATTTGAGTGGGGAGATATATACCTGTTATTATAGGTTGTTTGTCTTTGACCACAGTCAGATTTATTTTCTACATATCTTGTCTCTCAAGGAAGACTGTATACTCTTTGGGGACATCATATGACTTGTTCTTTATATCTTTTAAAATATTAAGTATACAGAATAAATATTCCACATGCATTTGTTGAAAGGGTACATGGATGGTTAAGAATGGCCATCATGCATGCTACTCTTGGACAGAACATACCTATTATTTATCATGCAAGCCCGGTTTCCCATTTCCAAATGAAAGCTCTATGGCAAACATCTGAAAGGCTAGACAAATGGAAATTAAGCTGCTCCCAAATATATCTGGAGATTATAAGGCACTTTGTAATGCTTTCCCATTTTATCTTCCAGCTTAATTTTCATCTGGAAAGCAATATTCCACAATTGGCTATAGCATGTTGGAGATTTCAGATGGGGGGGGGGACTTGCCATTTATAGCATGAGCCATTAAACTGTTTTACAAAATTTCCAGGGTTTTCTAAGGCTGGTGATAACTGCAAGAATTATGCACATTTTCTATGCCAAAAGATGTGAATTAATGAGGTAAAAGAAACGTTTATCTCTCGCAAATGACTAGAGAAATTTTGCCAAATCTCTTCAAGTTGTCTCTTTTCTCTTAGCATTTTCTTGGAAAGAAACTGCCCCGGTTGTGAGACTCTCATGTGACTGAAGAGAACTTTATGGACTGATGCAAGCCTTCAGGGCCACAGTTAGAGGTTTGGGGGATACTGGATGTTGACATAGTTTTTAGGAATATAAAAATATATTTCAAAAGGTGATCAGCGAAAAATGTACACCCCCTAAACTAGGTCTACACATCCAACACAAGGTCACATGGGGTGTGTGCGGGTCAGGTCACCTGGAAGTTATGACCCTGCATGATATCATAATCCCCTGCTTCTCATTCCCTAGACCACTCTGTAATGTGGGTGTGTGCGCGCACGCATGCGTCTGTTTGTCTCGGTGAAAGGGTCATTAACATGCTGAAAATAAGGCAATAGTTTAGAGAAAAACCTGTCCTAGTAAAAACCCACAAAGGCGGCCATTTTAAAAGTAAAATTCCTGGATGACTGAATAGGTAGACAGCTACTCTGGTTACATCTTCTTAGAATAAGAAGGAAGAGCAGTTCAGAGGTTTGTGCTCTCTTCCCTGGATGGTTTCATTAGCACAACTGGATAGTAGCATCTCTACTTGGGGTCCAAATAAAGATTTCCTTATGCTCACTCTCTTTAACTTTTAACACATTTGTAATAAAGTGGAAATACATTTGCTCTTATTTTCTAGGCTAAATAGTCCCCTATTCAGTTCAACACTTTGACCTCTGGCCTAGAGAGTTTGGGACAAGTGGAAATCTTTGGGTAGTTTTTTCTTGCGGTCTGTTGGACACCATCACTCCCAGGTAGCTAGAGCCCTTTCCCCAGACTCTGGGATCTGATTTTGTTTTTATGTTTTCCCCCCTCTGTTTCAATCATTCTTTATCTTACCTTTTACCTTTCCTGTTCTCTCTTCTGCTTCTTTTGTTTTCAACTATACAATTCTAGATGCCTAGAAGTTAATGTGGCTTATTAAATATTCTCTGCACAGAGCGTGGAGAAAAGTGCCATATATGTCATGCAGATAACGATAAGGAATCAAATTCTGCTCTGTGCTTTTGCCACTTTGTGGTGATAAGTTATGTAATAATGTACTAAATGATCAACTGGCAGCCTGGTGGGGTGAATGCACTTCTCTAAGTGCCTCATGAACACCCTGGGAATGACTTAAGTATGGGAAAGAATAAAAACCAATAATATATGTCAGCTCTGATCCACTTGAGAATTCATGTCCTGAGAAATTTCAATGGAAAAACCTAATGTCTCATCTGCAATGGCATTTGATTTGCATTCATAGAGAGATCATTTTCTGGTCTGGCTGCTCTGGGAGGGAGTTCAAAACTCATGAACCCTTTTAAATCCTTAATTTTGTTTGCTTCCCTTTTACAGTGAATACTCACTAAGGTCATGGCCCTGTCTGGAAGGAGAGCTGAATTAAGAGCAAGAATAATCTGGTTTGTACCTCTGAGAGCTTTGTCAATGCAAGAAACATCCAAATCTGTAGACAATTTTTATGAGTTTATTTGAGCCAAGCTGATGATATACGGGGCTCAGGATCTCCCATGCTCCTGAGAATGGCAGTTTTGCAGTTTATTTAGTACATTAGAATCAAAGGAGAAGACACAAAGAAGGTGCATGAAATCCACGGACAGTAGATTAAGGAGGCAAGAGAAAGCAAAGCAGGGAAATCTCTAGAATGGGGTAAAAGGCAAAATGGAGAAACGTACTTCCTTTACATTAGTGGGTGCAGGATAGTTAATAACTAGCATTTATAGCACATAGAGATGGTATTCGAAGAACAAGATAACAGTGAGGCATTTTGTGGTCTCCTGCTCTGGTGCTCTTATACTCTGGTGCCTGCTTTTGTGCCTTCAAGGGATAGAAAAAGAAAATTACTCTGACATTTCAAAGGTATGTTGTCATAGATGCATAAGAACAATGGACAGGGCTCACTTAAGGTAAAGACTGACCTTTGCTGAGGAAGCCACAGGCCTGCCATGTGGCTCCCCTGAGCTTGTCAGATTTATTATGTAGACCCATTTTTGTTCACAGCTTCTGTAGTCCAGCATCACCAAAAGTGGCCCTTACCTGGAACCCAGCTAGGGAGTTCCCCAGGATAGGTAGTATCTCGATCTTCCAAGCTACAGTAAAGGGAAGCCTGCTACCTGTCATGCACTGATAATCTCAAATCTCAAAGAGATGTAAAGTGCAATTCCTGCTCACAAGTTGTTTAAAGTTTTGTTGAAAAAAATGTGTATGCACATTTACAAACAACATCACAGTCTATAAAAAACTTTAGGGAACACACGTAGAAAGACTAGGGGAAGTAAGATCTGTACAAGCTGCAGCTATCAGAGGGAAAGCTCATGGGGATGGTAAGTTTTGCGCTTGACCTTGAAATAAGGAGGGGATCTGGCTAGAATGGGCCAGTGTGGCTTAGTAAAAAGAGAAGGGACTTTGGAAACAAATTGTCCTCATTTGAATTCTGCTTGGCTACTTACTGACTGTGCGAGCTCAGACTAATTGCTAAACCTTTCTGCTTCTCAGTTTTCTCCTGAGAAAATGGGCAGAGACACCTAATAGGTGCTGAGTAAGTCATTACTTGTGTGAAAGAGTGTGGGAAGCACTTTTGGCAAACTGAAAGAGCTGAGCAAAGGTTTGGAGCACATGGGAAGAGGCTCTGTGGAGTGGAAGTGAGGCTCCCAATTGTCTAGAGCGAAGGTAACCTGGAGAAGAGTACAACATAAAGTTAAATTATGAGAAAATAGAAAATGCATAGGGCAAACATTCTTTAGTTATTTTAGTTAACTGAAGTTCAGCTAACCAGAGCACTCAGTTCTGTGGTGTTAGGGAAATTACTGTGTACATTGGCATGCTCCTGATTATGCTTCAGGTCTCAGCTTTGATATTGAATCCTTCCTCGAACTTCCAAGTCTGGGTTGTGTGCGTGTTTGTATTACACGGTGTCACAATTGCTTTTCCCATGACCACCTTCCACTCAAGATGAGCTTGTTTCTTGATGATGGCTCAGACCGTGCCTATTTTATTCACTGTTGTATTTGAGCACTGAGCAGAAGACCTGGCTATTTGTTAAGTACAGAGTAGGTGCTTAATAATTATTGATGGAAGGAAAGAAGGAAGGAAAGAAAAGAGAGAGGGAAGGAGGGAGGGAAGGAAGAAATAACTATTCAAGAAGCTGAAAGTGAGGAGATTCTGATGTGAAGAAAAGAACTTTGAAAACTGGTTGGTAGGCAGGGAGTGAGAGTTGACCTTTTGCAAATTCCCGACTTTGGGATTTGTTTAGAAAGGGCAAGGAATTTAACTTTCAAATATTTGATTGATTGAGAGTCACACTACAACTGCCTGACTAAAGAGCATTTTTCTTACAAGCCCTACTTCTCCCTTTTTTGCAGCTATTTTCAATTGTTTAAGCACAAATGCTAACAGAAGGGAAATCAACAATTCAAATAGTCATTTCTTGAAAAGAGCATGCAACCAGAGGTCCACTTTCAGAAATATCAGTTTTGCTAAACCTCTACCTCTCAATTATACCATTTATCACTAATTCTAAAATATGTTTTTTATATTTTAACATCTCTGCAATCAGGATGCATTTTATAATCAATGGCATATTACAGTTATAATGGCCATGACTTTTCTTTCTCCATCATAGCTAAATAGCTGTGCTTCTTTTTAATCAATAACATCTTAGATAAGATAAAGAAACTGAATCTTTAGCTAAATTAAGAATTTTCTGAAGGTTCATCTGTAATCTGGTAGTGGAGCTAGGATGAGATCTTACTCCCAATGCATGATTCCATTTTCCTGGTTATTCTGCCTCCTTTCTCTAACTAATAACATGTCATAACTGCAGATACTTCATGGTAAAATTGTTTTTCCCTGTCAGTGATAATAAGGAACTCCATTCCAAGAGGAGGAAAAGACCAGTTAGGAAACCTGAATTGCAAGAGTTTTCAATGATCTGTGTGGGATGCAGGAGCATTCACTGCTGGCCTGACTTCTGTGAAAGGTAAGCAGAATATGTTTGCCACCAAATTGGTTCAAAGAGACTTAGTTCCACTTCTGTGAAATCAGGGGATGCAGCAGGGACACCATGGCAACGCACATTTCCATCATTGTTCTCCTGCCTCTTCCCAGCCCTGCGGGCTTGTATAATGAGACCTTGACTCCCTGGACTGGATCGATTTGTAACACATTTTATTGTTCCAACTCTTTGGATTTTGATGCCATCATGCCCTGGATGGCCTTGTCTGACAATCTGGAAGCCTAAGGGAAGTAAGTCTCTTTATATTATTCATGATTTGAGAGTCCCACAGTCAGTCATTCCCTCTCCAAATAATGACGGGACAGATACAAGCTTCTGTAGTGAAGCAAGATTTGGAACCCTGAGGTTTTGGTCATGCTATTTACAGGCAGTATTGTGCTTTTGAACATTCATTTAGTTACCCTGATCTGTTTCCCACATATGTATGTTGTCCTAGTCTCACAAATAATAGTTCATTTCTCATTCTAAAATTTTGCACAAAGAACAATGGCTCTTGTGTGCTTATCATTTCCTCTCTGTGTCACTTTGTAGAATTTATTATGTTAAACATGTGGGACTAAGGCAAAGAAAAATTCCTAGAATTTGCCTGGAATTGGTGATTGCATTTGGGATATTTTCATGGGGCTTTTATAAAACTCTTGCTCATGGGGTCCTGAAATATTACAATGGTTCTTTCTATGTGTTACGCCATGATAACAATCTATGTATCTTGCTCTGTGGCCATATCTATACCACTGAAATTATCTTGTTCTCTGGAAAATTTAGTAATTCTTCCAAGATTAGACTCTATGGTTCTAATAGGGAATTAAATTATCCCTTAAGCAATCAACCAATTTCAAAAGAAAAGAAATCACATTCAATTAGGAGCAAGATTTAGAGATATTTAAATAAATAAATAAAAGATTGAGACATGAAATAAATGTATAAAATGTTGAGATATGTCAAAGATAAAAATTTTCTGATCATTCATTATGGCTGTCATCACCTGCATTTGTTCACTAATTAGTTACTTCTACTAAATAATAATAATTGCCAACATTTGAACCCCTTCATGTGTAAGACATGTGTTGTTGGGGCTGTATTCTCTGAGTCAGAATTTAGAGAACCTGAGTAACTGAGTTCTGGGCATAGAAATTATAGTATATTCTCACTGATTTCTTTCCATCTAGGTTTGATTTTTTTCCCTCAGGAAATCTCTCTTATCAACTTCTCTCCCCATGTGAGTGGAAATGAGGAAGACTTCACAAGATCCGGTTTCTCTGGTCACAGTTCAGAGGATGACAGAAGACTCAAGTTGGGTCTATGAGGGTCCCTTCCTTAGGAAATTTGAAATTGAGATAAAAGAATTTCATCAATTTTGGGGTGACTAAACCTGCAAGGTGTAAACTAGGTACCTGTTGCAACCTGTCATATGTTTATCTCAAGGAGAGATGGAAATATAGAGCTGGAGATGGGTAAAGGACATGTGTAAATGGGAGCAGGGAGGAAATGTGGGGGGTCTTTTGGATGGTGTCAGAGGCCCTGTCCTAAAACATAGCTTATTTCCTGTCCTTTTAACCTCATAGTAATTTTTATCTTGTTTTTTTTTTTTTCTTATTTGTGGGTGGGTTTCTATTACTGGTAACCAAAAAATCCAAAGTTACCTAAGGATGGGTGTTTAATGCAAATTAATATCATAAGACTGTAAGATAAAATAACTTAATTTCAAAATATATTTAGGGCCGTGCAACTACATGAAGAAAATGGACTTTTAACCGTACTATATATCCTACTTTTTATATTTTTAGATTATCCACTTGACGGCTTTTACTGAGTACTCACTATATGTAAAAAGCAGTAAAAACAAAGATACTTTATACTCACACAGTCCCTGTCCTTGTGTAACCAAACAGAAACAGGTTCAAGTAACTGAACGGAAGGAGGTTCAGCTGCCTGTTGCCATGAAAGCCAAACTTGTGAGGCAGATGCTGGTGTGAGAGGAAAGAGGTTTTATTCAGGTGCTGTGTGATCTGGGAGGATGGCAGACTCCTGTCCCAAAGCCCATATCCTCAGCACAGCCAAGCAAAAGCCAGTGTCCAGAGTTCCTCTCCAGTTTAAAGTATAGTCCCTTTGGAGCTCACAGTGGCTGCTAAGCAGTCATAGTCCCCATCCCGGTGATTTAGCTTGTTCCTGGGGGCAGTTCATTTCAGGCTCCCTCCTGCAGCCTGTGTGTGAAGCCCACGTGGCCATGGGTCATGTGGCTGCTAAGGCCACAAGGTCAGGTATTTCTGGGAGAGTGGGTGAACACACCAGCCAGTGCATCACCAGGTGGATAAGAGAGGGTTTCTTTGTTCCTCTGAGATTATACTAGGTTGGGTATGGAATAGACCATGTACTTTCTCAAGATGATCAATCAACTTCCCCAACTTTCTCTCACTTTCCAACTAATTCTTTCTTTTCCCTGGCTAGACTGACAGGCCTCTTTGGTACAAAAAACCTCCCTCTGTACCATTTTAACTTCTATGGCTCATGTACCTGCCTTCCTTTGTTTCCACCCCCAATCTGGTACTGGAAGGGGGAAGGGCATTTTACTATCCAGTTATCTTGCTAGTTTTTTGTGATCTCAGTCTGAGAACCTCCCCCTGCCACCATCTTGGCCAGTGGAGGAGACCCTCTGGTGCTCTGACGGACTGTTTTATGGTAACACTTGAGGATCTTATAATTTAGTTGAGAGAAAAAAATGCATGGGGGGAATTCTTAAGTAACAACTGCAAAGCAACAACTGTATAAATACAAATTAAATAGAACAAACTAATTGCATAAGTGCTGAGGGGTGACAGAGTAATGAGCAGGTTCTAGAAAATAATCTGTAAGGTCTATTTCAGCTACAAAATGTCGTGAGGTTGCATACAACTGATAATTGGATAAGGCAGCACTTAGCAGTAACCCTCAGCCTTAGGGAGCTTGAAGAAACCAGGCCCAAACCAAGCCAAGATTTGATTAAAACTTGAATGTTGGGAATGCATTCTGTTCTGGGTTATAGCAGATGCTTTCTTATATGACAGCAACACAGAGACTCCTGATGAATTTGGAGTTTGTCTGAAGGAGAGGAAGGCAAGAGAGGAAAGATACCAAGTCTTCTTCCAGGCAGCTCTGGCCAGGAGAGAAGATAGAAGGCCATTCTTGCCACACTGTCCTTATGAATTCATGACTTTATGACTACTTCTTAAGTGTGTTGAGACTGGGTAAATTTTCTGTACTTCTACAATATTTCCATTTGAGTTTCATATATATATATACATATATATAACTTCATATCATTTATTTAGAATAGGGAGGGCCCTTGGCATTATGTATTAAAAGATTTTGTTATGAGCTATATAGCAGCATAAACAACTAACTACATTTCTGGGATTATCAAAATCAATTATAATGAGATGCTTATTTATCATTTAACCTCCCTGAACTATAAGTTCTTGACCACCAAAAATATAACCATAGGGAGAAAAAAACCTTTTCTCTCTTGTTCTTAGCACAATAACTGACCCCTCATGAGCTTTCAGCCAGGACAAAATAGCAAAGGAGTTAAGAGTGTAGGCTCTGTAGTCAGAGATTTGGTTTCAAGTATTGACTCTGTAAACTTGGACATGGACCCATGGTTCGTCTGAATGTCACTTTTAGTGTTAACTGTCAATGGGGTACTGGCAGTGTGTACATGATGTGGCTGTAATGAGAAGCAGGGCATGATAAGGTAAAGCCCAGAACAGTGTCTGGTGCATAGTAAGCTCTTAATAAATGGTTGGTGTTTATTTTATTTATTAATATATGCTATAAATAAACAGATGAGTAGATGAATGGTTTGACAGCATTTTATGAGAGATCTTATGATAAATATTCTGACCTAGAAAAAGGTATTGAAATAATCAGAAAAAGTTTAAAAGACATCACTATAATTAAATGCTATAAGATTGCTTAACTCTCCTTCCCACAGAGAATTACATTTTCACCAGTATTATTAGAAAGGATAGGAACAGGGCTCCATACCTTTAATTCACTTAGTTTGTGTGTAGCTGGGGACAGTGACATGCCTATGGGCATATGGCTTACAATGTGGAGATGGATGTTATTTCTGCTGGAAGCATCCCTGAAGCTTGGAGATATCGCTTGCTCTCCTCTGGATGTAATGACAAGCAGATCTGCAGATGCAAGATGCTATGGGCAGAGGCTGAGCTGTCAAACACAAAATGATAAGCCTTTTGTCTTTTAAACTCTCATTCATTTAGAAGGTGGGGGAGGCAGAATTGCCTTTTGTGCTAAAACTATAATACCAAGGCATTCTATGTGCCAGAGTCCATGGATCTCATCACTAAGCTTCCTTAGGTCCCACAAGCTAAAGTGAGGACTTCCTCTAATAGTGAAACTCTCATAGCTTCATTTGAAGCAGTGTGGAACTAAAGATTAAATTCAATCTCTGAAGTCAAAAATAATTTTCTAAAAGAGAAAAATCAGAACAGCCATTTAGGTGTACCTAGTCAAATGCACAAAATAATTATAGGGGGAGAAGGGGAACCTGGGGAAATTTTGTTAATGTTGTTAGATTGCTAAGTCCTCTGTAACAAAATAACACAGACTGAGTCGCTTAAACAACAGAAACTTGTCTCACAGTTGTAGAAGTTAGAAGCCTGAAATCCAGGTGCTTGAGAGCCCATCTCCTTCTGAAACCTGTAGGGGACCCTTCCTTGCTTCTTCCTCGCTTCTGGTGTTTTACCAGACATCTCAGTAGCCCTTGGCTTGTAGATGCTTTGCTCCCATCCCCATCTTCATATGGCCTCCCCACTGTCTGTCTTTTCATCATCTTTCCTCTGTGTTTGTGTCCAAATGTCCCTTTTCTATAAGGACTCCAGTCATGTTGAATCAAAACTGCCCCCACTACCCCATGACCTTATATTAACTTGGTTACTTCCATAAAGACACTCTTTTTAAAGAAAGTCAGTCTGAGGTACTAGGGCTTAGGACTGCAACATATCTTTTCTTTTTGGGGGGAACAGGGAGAAAGGGAGATATAATTAAACCATAACAGGTAATCAACCAAAGCTTAAGTTTTTACATATTTTGAAGGGTTCATGCTTACTGCATTAAGCACACTTTATTTGAGCTCAGGAATTTTTCTCTCTAATTAAGTGTTGTGGAATGATCAACTGTAAAAGAAGTCAGCTTGAGCTCTGGGATTCTAGGACGTGAAGGGAAGATCCACAGCAAAGAAACAGAAGTGCCTGTGTCTTAACAGCAGGGAGGACAGGAAAGACATTATTAATCAGTGAGTTAGTCTTTCTTCCCAGCCTTGGTGCCCAGCGGGGGAACTACCTGGGTGCTGTCACAGCAGCTCTAACTGCACAGCCCCTTCCAGAACCAGGGTGTGAGGTTCTGCTAGATGTCTCTGGGAGGCAGCTGAGCCTGCTGCGCTCTGCAGGACGCTCCACCACTTCACACTTCAGGCGTTTCCATGGGAATGTGTGGGATGGTAGATGCTGAGGTTCCTCTGGGGTGGTTCTGAGGATCCTCCCTATGCACAAACATACCAGTCTCAGAGGGTGGCTGTGAGAAGTTCATGATATGTTGCATTTAATGCTGCTAATACAGCATCTACCAAAAGAAAAAATGCTCAACAACAGTTTGAGATGAATTTTCAAGATAATCAACTATGAAAATAATCAAACTAAGACTGAACTTTAAAAATAAAAAATGTTTAGTCAGTCAACACTTAGGAAAAATGACCAAAACAATGGTGTTTTAAGAGTGGCTGTTTAGGATAGGCTAAGGGATCTTACATTCCAAGTAAGTTCTAATCTTTTAAACACTACAGATCATTGCGTAACTATTACTTACTGCCTGTGTTGGCAATACATAAACTGGCAAAATGAATGTAGGAGGTGATTTAAGGAATCGTGTGTTGATTGATGTACATTGAATTTTAGAAATGTAAGTGGCCTTTTTAAATTTCATTAAGTATAGTAACTTTAATGAAGAAGAGAATAGTGCTTCCTATTTTATTAAAAAATGTTGTGGGAAGTGGAAGCTTCTCAGAAGCAAGTGTTAAAATCAGGATGATTTATTCTTAGCCATAACATTAAAATTTTTGTTGTACCATCCTCTCTGTATTTTGATTAATTAAGGCTTTATAGATTACAGGATTAAAGGTTTATTTTCAGATGGAAAGTGCATTACTATTTAGAGACAATATAACTTTTCAATATTTAAACTAGTATGTTTGTTAGTATTAATATATATTATATATAAAATGCTGATTTACCTCCACATAGATTAATTATAAAAATGTCAGTAAGATACAGGAAATGAGATATGAAGACAGAAAATGAGAACAAGAAAGATAAATACAGGGAATGGGCCCAAGAAAATTCTCTCATTTTAAACTTCCTGGATAAATGCTCTACAATTTCCTGGCCCCAGGGAATATGCTTTTATCTCTGCAGTTCCGTGTTTTCTGTAATTTGACTTATCATTTGTTCCATAGATTATAAAGCATTGTGTCCTTTGGTCTATAGCACTGAGGCTGCCGCCTTCCCCCACCCCAGGAATGCTGGCAATAAATCACTGTGAACAAGTCGCTCTGTGAGTACAGGCTAACATGTCTATAGTTGCTTGACCTTTTTTTTTTTTTTTTTATCAGAGCTCGGAAACTTCTCAGTAACAATTTTCTCCTGCTTTCCAGAGAACCATGTTGAGATAAAATTTTAACTTCTCAGGCCATAACTAAAGAAAGGGTTTCTTTTCTGTTTCCCACCAATCTCGCTGCTGCTTATCAACAAATAGGTGCTCAGCAGCGGCAGGACAGAGGTTTGGATTATGCGCTGAGGGGTGTTGGGGGGAATGTGGGGACTCTTGGTAGTACAAGTCATTAATGCCCACCGTAACACCCCTTGTCTTTGCTCCTGCTCCTGGAATTCCTGTCCTAATCCCATTTCCCATCATTTGTCCCTCCGTTACACTTTCAGTCCCAGTCAACACAGCAGACCGCAACTCTTTCATGCTCGGCTTACACTGTTGACGTTAAGACAAAAATCCAGCATCCTGCCCCTGGGACCCCCACACAATGCACCTTTCCCACTCCCTGTGTCTCTCACAGTGGGCTTCTTAAACCTAAAGCTATGTCAGGTCAGCGTTGAATTTAAAAGGTGCACCTGCAGCTTGCGGGACTGCTGGGGACCAGTGTCTGGGTGAGAGGAGGGACACCTGCAGTGACCTGGGGCAGCAGAGTAAAAGCCTGTGCTGGGAAATAACCGAGGTTACTTAACGAGCCACACAGTTTAGTTTCTGCCTCCCACTGACTCTAATATTTTCTTCCTGAGGCAGCCCTGGGTGAGAACTCAGGCTGCCCCTTGACTTTTCTGGGCACTCTTAGTGACCACACATAAATGCACACTCGGATACGCAATTGGAATGCACAGTCCCACGTAATTATTAAATCTACCAACTTGATTTTAAGTTGGGGTGTCTCTTCTTTTCCCGTTTTGGGATTGTTGCAGGAAAAAAAGTTTGTGACTGAGAAGTGGTTCTGTGTTTTTCTAAGCTAGTGGTTCACATCTTCCCCCTCTGTATCCCTGTGGAGTTGGGAATGTGGGGCAAGGTGAGAAGGGAGGGGGAGCATTGCTTTTATCAGCGTGTACTTCTGTGAGGGTGGCATGTACCACGGCTTGGCAGGAGTTTCAAGTGGACTCTGATTCATATGGGTCATCTGAAGGTTCTTAAGACCCCCCCCCCCCCATTTTCCCCATGCTCCCTCCCTGCCTGCAGGTGTCTGAAGGACGGTAAATCTATCTTTCCTTGGGCTGGACTCTTGCTCCTTCCTCAGGCATTTGGTGGTAGTGCCAACATTTTTCTGTTACAATGCCCTTACATTCTTTCATATTTTCTTCTTTTTATTTATAGATGATATAAATGGAATCAGAAAAAAAATACTCAATATAAATTATAGGAAAATAAGTCAGATCTTGGGCACAGTCCAGAAAGTTTCTAAGTACATTTGTTTATTTGTTTTGAGTTCTCATAAAAGCAGATGGTGTCATTGCCCTAAAGACTCTAGATTCAATATATGTGGAGATTTAAACACTGCATCAAAAGTGACTTTTGCAGCACTTTTGATTCCATAGCAACTTCATGTGGATTAAACACAGCTCATTGAGTTGTGTCATTTAAGGCAGCTAAAAACTTTATAATAAAAAACAAAAACAGATGTCCTCATGAGCATAGTCTTTACGAACTCTCTGTGATTGTCAGCCTTGAGTGAGGTGAGCTCATTCCCATTTGATAGACAGTAAAATCAGGTTGAGAAAGTCTAAGGACTTGGGGGAGGTTGCTGAGCAATACTGTGGGCCAGACCTAGAATTCACGTTCAGATTGTTCTGACTCTAAATTCCACAGTATTTATACTATGTCCTGCAATGTCCTGGAATATACCAAAATAATAGGAACTTTTAAGACAGTGACTCTGGCCAATAATTCCAAGTGTTCTGGTAAAGATGCATGGGAAGCTGGCTGAGTAGGCAGGTGGCAGCTTCGGCGCCCCCTTCACGTTCTCCCTGATTTTCCTGGGTAGAGGAGGACCATTTTTGGTCAGAGGACTGGGATTCCTGCTCAGACCTTTACTTAACTTTCTCAGGGGAATGTAGACAGCAGGGTATTTGAAGCACCACTGTTGCTTGGAATCTTTAAGAGAGAGATTTCAATACGTCCAGTGTTGGGTGTCGAGGGAAACAGACATAACAAGTAAGGACTTCCTTTTAGATACTTTTCAAAATAAAATAAAAAGGGAAAAATGTTCCAAGAGAGGTTGGTCTCAAAATAATGTTTTTAAAGTTTTATTTTAAGATTTTTCAAGACCTAGATATGTTTAAAAGAAGGGGAAGAGGGCACTGGAAGAGAGGGAGACAGATGAATGTTGCAAGCAAGGAAGATCATGACATAAATGTGTCACAGCTTAAAGGGTACCACAGGCAGATGACAGACCTGGCCATGATATTAAAAAGATAATTTTCATTTGAGTTGGGAGTGAAAAAGGAGAAAAAGTGAGAGAAATATGGGGAGATGGAGAAGTTGAAAATTCAAAAAGTTTTCTGTATAATTAGGGTGACCATAAAATGTGTCACCTAAACCAGATAACTTTGACAGTGAACTGGAATAGATGTTGGGATAACAAACATAAGTTAAGTTTAAAGGTGATGTATGTTCACCCTCTGATGGCTTCAACCTTTTTGTTTAAATTCAGGTCTCCCTTTCTTTTTTTCCCCCCAAACATTCCTTGAAGTATATCTCTTATCAATGTGGTATTTATTCTCCTACTTTTTTGTTTAAAAATATTTTTCAAGAACTTTTTATATATCACACAATATTCACTACACTGATACACAGTGCAGAAGATAGAAAAAATTATAGCATACTTTACTAGACTTTTTATATCTGAATTCTCAATAAAAATAAATTTATGTGTTCATAAATTATACCTTTGTACCACCAAATTAATATATTGTGTCCATTTTACTCCAAAAAGTAGTTTAAAAGTGAGATAAAGATATAACATGCAATATTTTAAAATTGTAATTTCGCTATTGACAAAATTATTTTGTTCCACATAAAATACTAAACTTATTGGTACGGAACCTATTACAAACATTTCATTGTTTTTGAAATTATTTAAAATTTTAAAAGAGACATAATGGCTTCTAGGTAGATGTAGATACTTGGTTTTAATAACATGCATAACTGGAAAAAAAACACCCCCAAAGCACAGTATATGCAAAAAGGTAACATTCACTCAGTCAATATTGACGATGTGGGATATCAATCCATAGCTCAAGTAAGCCAGGTTTTTTTGGCCTGACTTTGAGTCGGAACCACCGTGTCATCATTGTATCTGTCAGTTTTCACCGCTGTAAAGAGGTATGCCTGTGCTCTTCACACGTGCTTACATTATTAGCATTGCAGTCGATTTTCCTCTGCTTTGGAGGAATATTTTGAACCCATTGTTCTATTCTCTACATATATTAGTTAAAACAGATAAGTGACTTCTCTGGGCCCCATAAACTGCAACACATCATGATACACTAAAAACTAGCAAATGAGTGAGGAGGCCACTGTCCCCCCTCTGTCAGCCCTCTTCCTTCCAAACGCTTTGTGGACTGTGCGTGTTGTTTCACTGCCTGATCTGGACTAAAATGGTCCTACTGATAAATAGTGGCCAAAAAGAAATAGAAATATGACTTTTAGTGTCTTCTTTCTGAGTTCCTACAGGTTGACTTGCAAATACTTGTTGGCAGGGTAGGCTCAGGTATGGGCTTTGGTGTTACATAGACCTTGCTGTGACACTGAGAAGCTCTGTGGTCCTGGACGAGTTACTTCATCTCTCTGAAACTCAGCTAGCTATTTGCCGTATAATGGTGATAATAATATTTGACTCATCTATTTTTTTGACAATTGATGAAAGACCATGGCCATGAAAGAAATCCAACCAAGGAAGGGCAGATAAAGTGGTTCCCAGATAAGGTCAAGTTAAAGGAGTTCATCATCACCAAGACTTTATTATATGAAATGTTAATGGCACTTAACTAAGCAAAAAAGATGATCAAAGATATGAACAGTAAACTCAGCAAACTCAAACTATCAACAACTGAACCTAAAAAACAAAAACAAAAACAAACTAAGCAAACAACTAGAATAGGAGCAGAATCACAGAAATGGAGATCACATGGACGGTTATCAGCAGGGAGGGGGTGGGTGGGAGGGAGAATGGGAGAAAAGGTACAGGAAATAAGAAGCATAAGTGGCAGATACAAAATAGACAGGGGGAGGTTAAGAATAGTATGGGAAATTGATTTATAAGCCAAAGAACTTACATGTATGATCCATGGATATGAACAAAGGTAGGGGAATGCTGGTGGGAAGGGATACAGGGCAGAGGGGAATAAAGGAGAGAAAAAATGAAACAACTGTAATAGCAGAATCAATAAAATATGTTAAAAAAAAGAAATCCAACAAGGAACTTAATACACGGCAGGTGCTCACTGACCCACTGGCTGCCTCTCTGCCCCTCTGCTTCCGTTCTGTCCAATCTACCTTTTTCACCTACCTCGATCATCCACCCCATGCTTTGCTTCTATGTTTGAAAAATGAATGAAAAACAGAAAGTTGGTATATATGAATAGCTCTTCTGAGCTCCCCACATTTTTTCCTACAATGGCAGTTTTTAGGACTCTGCTCTATTTTAGAACATGGACAAGGGGACCTCTCCCCAGATTCACACATGCCATACATTTCTCCCAGGACTCATCAGCTAAAACAACATATGAGGTCACATCGAGAGGAATAGCTCAAATTTCACCTGGTTTGCAGGCCCTCACTACGTATTGGCAAAGGACTTTCAGCCTTCCTTCTAGCCCACACACCAATATTTCTGAGACTCTCTATGGGGTGCCTTAAATGTGCTTACACATGGTTTTACACTTGACACACATAGCAGCACTGGGCAGTGTGGTCCTTCCGTTGCTCTCCTGTGCATAGTGTCTCCCTGACATGTATCTGCATACCCTCTCCTGGCCTTGGAGTCCCCCTTCTCCATGCTTCTCCAGTGGCAATTTCAGTTCCTCCTGTGGCTTTGCTCAGCACAATTAGCAGATGGACTAATTCACCAAGGAAGACCTGAACTTCCCTCTTACCAAATCTCCTGGGGTCTTTGCCAGGGCAATGAGGAGGGGCAATTGCTGAGGGAGGAGATAGGTCCTTTTCCCTTTGCCTGATGTTCTGGTAGGGTAGGATTATAACAGATGTATTATGTAATTTAGTAGAAATAATTATTTTAATTAATAATTACAGCTCTATCTTCTTTTCTTGAGACACATGTGTCCAGAAGACTGGGACCCAGGCAGTTCTGGCAGTGTTTACTGTGATTATCCAGGATCTCTATTCCAATGTGATAATTAAGGCTTTTTTATGGGATCAGCTCATTATCTTCACTTCTTCCTTCCAAAAACCATTTGGACAATCAGATTATCTAGCTATACCCAGATATGCCTAAGCTCCAGAAAATAGTGTGGCTCAAGTTCTGGCTCCAAGGGACTTCTTGGCATCAAGCTGAGAAACTTTGGTGAGTACTGTCCCTCCAAGTCACCGGCAAGCAATAGTATCAATTTTGTCCTCATTATGATTTTCATCCTTGTCAAAATCATCATCATCCTAACAGCTACCATTTAAATACTTCTGACCAGCTGGATGCTGTACACAGCACTATTAAATTACATAGTGCATTATATAATTTCTTAACATTAGACTTGCAGCAGGTGAACATAGCCCAAGTGCAAGATGAATTTCTGCTCTGTCGCCTTCTCTTTGCTGCCTCAGACATTAGTATAACTTGCCATACTAATGCCAGGAGAGGAGACTTGCAGTGAGTAATTAGACACATAGGCCGTAGAGAAACCATAACATGACCTGACAGATATGAACCTCCGAAGCATTTCAGAAAGCACACCAGAAATGTACTTTTGTCTCCAAATGATGAAGCCTTCAGTTCCACTATAATTTCACAAGTTTGTTCTACATAATTCATTTAAAAGGCAAAAGTAACTTATTTTTGGTGCATTGTGCATTTTAATTAAATGCCCTGGAAGCATCGGTATCTCCTCTTTTTCTCCCTTGGAAAGAGCAATATGTAATGAACGCACTGACATTGAAATGAGTAATTAATATGCAGCTTGTTTAGTCAGTATGAATCAGCATTTTGATGATGTCTTGTGAGAATAGGATTATGATGAGCAGGATTTTTGCCTTAAGGTTGATAATTCTGAATTCTGGAAAGAACAAATGCATTAAATAGCACTGTCAATTTGTTTTGTAAAGCATACAGCCATACAAGAGACAAGTAAAACTTAGAGAGAAATTGATAATGCCTAATTAAGTATATACCAGCTTTGAAATATTTAGGTCATTGTAAATATGTGTCAACTCTTGAATTATTCAGAACAATAATTTAGAAAACCACCTTAGGCATTCTCTTCTGTGATATGTTATCTATAAGATTAGTATATTCTTCAAGATTCACCTGCTATCTTCTCATTGACCTCAGAATAGTTATCATTCAAGGTGCTGGTTAACTTTTCCAGTTACCTGATCTGTTTCCTGCAGTATTCTTGCAGGAATCTTACTCAGCCAAGCCTAGTTTGGAACCTGTTGTCTCTTCCATGAAAATAGATTGCTCTCAAGCCTGGCAAACAGTGTAACAAGCCTTCCTCTCACTTCCTTATCAACTTCTTTGTCTCTCTCTTTAGGAACTCCACTACAACTTCCATGAAGCTCTTTTTTGATTAAACCTGTGTGAATCCTAATCTCTACTATGAAGTATTTAGCAAGTGTATTCTTTGGAACATAGCTCTTCGGTGATGCTCTGGGTAAAGAGTTTCAGAAATAAAGGACTGAGGGGAATGTTGCTTTTATTATACTCGGATGGGAGACTCACAGCATGTCCTAAAATTTCGGCTCTAAGAAGCTTATTTTGACTAACTACTTTGGTGACACATTTACGTCCCTGAAACTGTTGTGTGGAATGTACGCTAGGAACCCACTACCACAGCTGTGATAATTTGGTACTGGAATTAATATTGCTGACATTGTTTTCAGTCATTTCTGTGCATTTGATATAAAGTGCTTCAGTTACGTTGTCCCATCTCCCCGAGCACTCACGTGTAATTTTCTCAAAGTGGGCTTTTAATTCACATCTACCAGATAAAGACTGAAGGCTATGGTGACAGACCTGAAAGTTGCCATTTCTATCTGGATTTGAAGGGTTCCCTTAGATTTTTAATAAATAGGAACTAGCAACTCTGTCTGTTATACTGACGCTGTCTGTCCCTTCTTTTAATTCTCTCGTCACCACCTCTGTTATAAATGCTGTTAAACACGTTCAACTTCAAAGCCTTGCTATGCCTTTTATTTTAATTCCTATTGCTGAAGTCTGGCCTTTCCCGGGTGTGCAAGTCACAGCTGGTAATGATGGGGACCAGATGATGCCCCAGCAGCACATTAAAGGTCTCTTCCAGGATGTGGTTTGATGGTTTTGCTCGGGTATTTTGTTGTTGTTATTTTTTCCTTTGGAATGTGAGTTGTGGCCAAGAATTATTCCCCTGATTGCATTTTTGCTATCCCTCTTCATTTGGGGGGTTGGAAAACATAGATACATAAGGAATATGATTGTAAACTACTTCTAAAGCTAACTGGTAGGCTCCTGTAGGCGGACTTTTAGCTGCGACCTTTTATTAACTCAATAAATATGCTTCTATTATGCCCAAAGTACTATGCTTATATCTTGGACTTGTCACTTTAACAAGGCATCATTATTCTAGATTTTTTAAAAACTTAGAAGTTTATAGGCATAATTCTTTGAATATTACAGAAGAGATGTTTGCCCTTATACTGTGTGTTCACATAATGTAGTGGAGCGTGTATAGTTTTCTGATCACTTTGAAATGCACTGTGTACAATATATAGGGTATTACTATTTAAAGTATGGATTGTGTTTTTCTCATTACAGCATTGTTGTATGGTTATACAAAATTGTTATAACACCA
This sequence comes from Tonatia bakeri, assembly GCA_004024845.1. Classification (NCBI taxonomy): domain Eukaryota; kingdom Metazoa; phylum Chordata; class Mammalia; order Chiroptera; family Phyllostomidae; genus Tonatia; species Tonatia bakeri. Next base: position 65,780 of record PVIA01000979.1, read on the forward strand.
AGTCATTAAAAAGAATTTGAACAACATAAAAAGGACAAGGAAGAAATGAAAAATCATCCATAGTGTGACCACCATGCACAGTTCACTCTTCGTTTCATGATAGGGGAAAGCAATGGGATGAGTAAAGTCAACAGTCCAGCCATTACTCTCAGCATCCTAACTAGGCAGTCTGCCTCTCAGCATTAGTCACCAGACTCAGGGATTCAGTGGTTCTAATCACTGGAGCTACTCAGTCCTGAGATGCCTTTTTGTCTCTACATTCAAACTTTTTAGGTTATCATTACTAATTCCCCGGACTTCAAACTATATCTATCCTCCAAATATATATCTCCAACCTGGCCACTCCCTGGAATCTTAACTCATACTTAGCTGCTATCTTAATATCTCCATGCAGATACCCAGAAGGACTCTTAAACTTAAGGCCAAGGCTTAACCCCAGATGTTCCTTTATCCAGACTTTTTCTCCAGGTGATTTTTTTGTTCGTTTGTTTTTTGTTTTTCATTTTAATAAGGACCATCGAATTAACAGAGTTGCTCAAGTCAAATTCTGGGAAGCCATTCCTGATTGTCCTTTTTCCTTTCTCTCTCCCCCTCATGTAGCATATGTGAGCCTGGAGAGAGAAAGATTTGGGATAATGCCAGATTTCTCTCGGCCAAGCCATTATTAAAGAATGTAATTTATAGGGGTCAGTTCTCCCTCTGCTAGAAGCAAATGGAATCCTGTCAACTTCTATGCTGGGGGTAGGCATGACTTTGGCAGAACAAATATTTTCCATACTGGAAAAAAGGAGGAGCCCTTATGGATGACCTAGCAATATGTAGCAGACTTCAACAACTGCTGTTTTTGGCAGCAGAAATCAACCCCAAGGGCTGACATTTTCAAGCAGCAGCATTCTGAATGGTTGCCAGTAAGAGTGTTCAGCAGGTTGAGCAAACATCAGAGTTCCCAGCAAGCCGGGAAACTAGGAGAACCTGGGTCTGAAGAGGCCAGAAAACAAAATCGTACGTTATATTTTAAGGGGACATAAGAGCCCATTTCCCATCTTCTTCCATAAGGCACTTGCTAAAATGAGCTGTTGGGTGGGGGTTAAGGCCAAAGCATTGAGAAAGGAGTAGAAAGAAAGGAAGGTAGGGAGACTCTAGGGCAGTGCTTCTTCACGGAGACTATTAATGTCTGAGACAGACAATTTATGTGTGTGCAAACTGCCCCACATTGGGGGACATTTAGCATCTCTGATCCTGCATGCTAGAAGTGAATGCTACTAAATGCCAGACATGCCCATCAGTCATTAGGGCAATCAAAACATATTTCTGTGGATATGGGGCAGTCTCAGCTTCCTTGGAGTCTCTTGAGAGAATCTATAAGGAAGGAAAGAACTCTAAAGAAAGATTTGAAGGAATGATGTGTATATGAGAGAGAGAGAGAGAGAGAGAGAGAGAATGTGAGAGAAAGAGAATGAGAGGGAGAGGGAGAGAGAGAAATATAGATAATGGTGAAAGATCTCTCTCTTACTGACTGGGGTGGCCAGACTTGGAAGGATGTGGAGACTTCCCCAGAATCCTCAAGGATTCTAAGACAGGGCAGACAGTCTGTCACCAGGGTCCTTTGGGAGAATTTCTGCATTCTCAACAGACAGGGAGTTTTAGGGTCCAGCCAAGATTAGATTTGTTTTGCCATATGCATCCCCAAACCCTGTTGGTGTAGGATATTATTACAAACTCCTAAATAACCAAAGTGTGTGACACACAGGAGCATCTGTGATGTCATTTTCTCTGTGATACATTCCACTGGCCTGAGTAATATTGCCTAAAACACATGCCCAAGCTGCCTGTAGCCTGTGCTTGGTGCCAGGAATCACATTGCTGATCTCACTCATATAGAAAGATGGTACAAGGAATCATCTTAGACAACTTAGGCCCACGCCTGCCATGAGAATTTAATTTTATAAATATATCAGCAGGCACCTCCCCTTGGGTGGGTTATTTCACTTCTCTGAACCTCAGTTTTCCTATCTATAAAACACAGCTATTGATATTACTTTACAGTGCTGTAGCAAAGAATGGATAAAATAACTATGTAAAGTATTTGATATACATTTTGTACCTTACTAAACATTAGTTTCCCAACTAGTTAGATAGTCTAGGTAATTACCTGGAATAAGGAAACTACTTTTGACTAAATGACCTTATATAGTTTTATAAAATCTTTCTTCTTTGGGTTCTTTCCATTCTTCCTCTCGATCTTCTCATGAATTAGCGCAGCCAGCACTAGGGAATGAATCTCACGCTTGTCCAAGTAAACTGATTGCACAGCACACTGCAGTTTAAGCTGGAGGATCAAGCATATGGGGATGTGAGCAGGAGAAGTGGTTCTGTAGTTTTTAAAGAGCAAAAAAAAGGGCACATTATACATTTCAATCTGGACACCAAATGCCAACTTTGTTCTAACAAATTGTGGAAACAAAAAGGAAGAGGAAAAATCCCACTCCAAACTGGATTGTGCTTCAGGCAGCGCCAGTGCACAGACTGCATGGGATGACTAAGCATTTGCTTGCTGTCATGTCACATAACCTCAGCTGCCAAATGCTTTTAAATATCTGCAAAAACTCACATAATTGGAGAGACTCCTTAAGAGGCATGCAGAAGTTACAGAAGTCAGGGGTGTCAGTAGCAATATAAACATTAAGATGATAAAAATGAAGTTGGGATACGTGTCACCAGACATCCAAATGGAACAGGCTGTTAATGGTGCTTCTTTTGCTGTTGTTCTTTCTTTCACACATTCTTTGTTATTTAGGCAGCTTTTTTCTCTTTCCCCCTTGCCCTCATATATTTGGTTTCTTTCTCATCTTCCAGCAACACTGTCCCTATAATCCCCCATCACATTCCACCCCAAGACATCTGTTGAATACTACTAATATCCATGTATCATAGAATAGATATTTAAAAAACTATCTTTTATAAGTTTATATAAAACATGAACCTAAAAAAGACAATTACAAGAATTGCTGAAGCGGAAAATGTAGTAAAGTCCCAATGTTCTCATTTACTAATTAACCCAGACAAAGCACTTTCCAAAACTGCTTTCATTTCATGTAAGAGTGCCAAAATTAATGAACTATTCAACTAATTTACCTCAGCTGGAGTCTCAAAATGTGGTACCTACTGCTTATGAGCTGTACTTTCATTTTTTTAATAGAAGCAGAAAAACTGGGAAATGAGCCAGTGGCTGCTGCCTCTCTTCCAACATCTCCACTCTTGGCCCCGAGGTTAAATATACTCATCACAGCCACAGGCCCAGACACCGGTGACCTTGTAGGGGCCAAAACAGAAATGAGAAATAACAAGAGAGGCAAAAAATAAATAATGGATCATTGCTGAGATATGTGTCATTCTTGAGCAAAGTAGTAAGGGCATTAATTAGACACTTAGGACACACGTGTGAGCCCCTGTATGGAGCGCTTTACAGGTGTTGATCGCTTCCTCACACAGCTGTAAAAGGTAGGAAACGATGATAATAGAAAGCATCCGGGCAGCATTCATTATATGTTAGGTGGAGGTCTGACACTCTGTAAATGCCAACTCATTTAATCTTTGTAACAATCATTTGAGATAAGTATTATTAGTATTCCTGTTATACATATAAGGACATTGATGTACAGAGAATTTCAGCAACTTGTCCAAGATCACAGTGAATACATGGTGGCCTTAGAATTTCAGCCCAAGGGGATTAGATACCAAATAATGCAGTCATCACTAAGCTGTAGTATTAAGAGCCTAATTTCTCCTGGGTTAAAAAGATGATTGGCATTTTATACCCTATTTTTTTACAGACTTTGTGCCTGAAGTTTATGTCTTCTGGGTTGCCAAGGTTAATATTGCTGAGGACAGAAGAGAGACCAAAATGATCCTAGGGAGGGAGTGACAAGTGATACATGCAGAAGATGGATGAGGTTGTGCCCTGTGAAGGCAAAAAAACCATGGAAGGTGAGAGAAAACATGCACCCTAATGAGGATGCACTCTGGTGGAAAATGTATTTCATGCCTTTACAATATCTTCAGCCTAGTTGCTAAGGGATTTGTTCCAACTTGATTGGTAGCAACAGTTGTGTCCAAATAGCCATCATCTTCTATCTAAACTGGGTCCTAACTGCCACTCCTGTCTTTTTCACATGCTTGCCCCACCTAACATCTAACAGGGAGCTTTTAAAAGTGTAAATCAGATTATGAGGCTCCCCTGTTGGGAACCATCCAAAGCCTTCCATCCCATTTGGATTAAATGCAGACACCTCACCCTGATGCTCAGGGCCTGTGTGGCCTGCCCTTTGCCTCACTAGGTAGGACATTTTAGTCTCAAAGAGGACATTACCCAATGAGTATACATCACTTAGCTGAACATGTATTCCTTAATATAATATTGTCCACTACCAAGAATGATGGAGAAATTCACATTCGTATGCTCAATAGTTTTCCAAGATCTAACAGAAAAATCACTCATTTTTTCTCAAATCAGTTTGTATTTCTAGTGTTTGCCTCTGTGTACTGCCCACAAACTATAAAATAGTTACAAGGTCATAACAATATATTGGTCCTAATATATTAAGTAAAATCTATATATCAAATCCCTCCTTGAAAATCAGTGATATGCACACTATATTTGAAATATCTTTTAGAGTAGCCCCTGAAAACATTATACATTAATTGTGAACAGGATGAGAATACTTGTATACTACCCCAAAATATGCCACATTGGCATAAGGATTTTGAGCTGAAGTTGAATACGGGGAGAGTTCTCTGCTGTCCTCTTACCTGCAAAAAGCAAGTCATAAATTTCATTTTGAGGAAGGAACTCCCCTCCTCCACACCCATATGAAGAAGAGAAGGGTAACTCACTGAAGATGGGGAGTAGACACTAAATTGAGTTTGCATAAAATAGAAAATGTGGAAATGCATCAGGGTGAGGGGTCTGCATTTAATCCAAATGGGATGGAAGGCTTTGGATGGTTCCCAACAGGGGAGCCTCATAATCTGATTTACACTTTTAAAAGCTCCCTGTTAGATGTTAGGTGGGGCAAGCATGTGAAAAAGACAGGAGTGGCAGTTAGGACCCAGTCTAGATAGAAGATGATGGCTATTTGGACACAACTGTTGCTATCAATCAAGTTGGAACAAATCCCTCAGCAACTAGGCTGAAGATATTGTAAAGGCATGAAATACATTTTCCACTTACTCCCTTGTATATTTCCATTTATCTTCCATTTTCCATTTATTCCCTTGTATATTTGGTTGTAACTTCCCCACAGTTAATAATTTCTTGAAGCCCAAAACCTCTTTGCTTTGTTAAAAGCTTATATAAACCCCTGAATCTGTTTCATTGAGTTTTACTTTATTTCTGTGAACTCCTATGCATGTAAATATAGTGCATTTCCCCCTATTAATTTGTCTCTTGTTAGTTTAATTTACAGGCTTCTGAATCACAGAATAAGAGGGTAAAGAAAAACTTTTCTTTCTTAACAAATACATTTAAAATGGTAATAGAATTTTTAGATGAGACCAAGAACCTTAAATATGATACTCCAAAGGAGGTGCTAGACCATAGTCAGATTTAACAAAGTTGTGTCTAAAAATATTAACCTTTCAAGGAAGCAAAACTGTCATATTTGCAGATGAAATGATAGTGTACATAGAAAATCCTATAGACTCCACCAAAAACTATTCGACCTAGTAAATGAGTTTGGCAAAATAGCGAAGTCAATACAAAGTCAATATTCAAAGACATTTTTAAAATAGCAATATATAAAGTCAATACAAAGGCATTTTTGTATCCCAACAACGAAATATCAGAAAAATAAAGTACCTAAAGAATAAATTTAACCAACAAGGTAAAAGACCTGTACTCAGAAAACTATACAACACTGAAGAAAGAAATTAAGGAAGACACAAATAAATGGAAGAAGGCACCGTGTTCATGGATTAGAAGGATTAACATCATCAAAATGGCCATACTACCCAAAGCAATTTATAGATTCAACACAATCCCTATTAAAGTAGCAATGGCATATTTCACAGATATAGAATAAAAATTTCAAAAATTTATATAGAATCATAAATGACCCCCAACAGCTGCAGCAATTTTGAGAAAGAAGAACAAAATAGGAAGGATCACAATGCCTGATATCAAACTGTATTACAGGGCCACTGTAATAAAAAATACCTAGTACAGGCATAAGATCAGACCCCTAGAGCAATGAAATAGAATAGAGGCCCAGAAATAAACCCAAGTCTCTGTGATCAATTAATATTTGACAAACAGGGAAGAAGCATAAAATGGAGCAAAAATAGCCTCTTCAACAAATGGTGTTGGGAGATCTGGACAGCTACATGCAAAAAAATGAAATGTGATCACCAACTCACACCACACACAAAAATAAATTCAAGGTGGATAAAAGACTTAAATATAAGTAGTGACACAATAAAAGTCCTAGAGGAGAATGTAAGAGGGAAAATCTCAGGTATTCCATGCAGCAATATTTTCACCAATATGTCCCCTAGAGCAAGAGACATAAAGGAAAGAATAAACAAATGGGATCTCACCAAAATAAAAAGCTTCTGCATAGCTAAAGAAAACAACATTAAAATGAAAAGAGAACCAACTGTATGGGAAAACATATTTGCCAATGATACCTCAGACAAGGGTTTGATCTCCAACATATATAAAGAACTCACATGACTCCACTCCAGGAAGACAAATAACCTAATTTAAAAATGGGCAAAGGACTTGAATGGACACTTCTCCAAGGAGGATATACAAAGGGCCCAGAGACATATGAAAAGATGCTCAACGTCACTAGCCAGCACTGTTGGTGGGAATGCAAACTGGTGCAGCCACTGGGGAAAAAGGTATGGAATTTTCTCAGAAAATTAAAGATGGAACTGCCTTCTGACCTGACAATTCCACTGCTGGGATTATATGCTAAGAACCCTGAAACACCAACTCAAAAGAACCTATGCACCCCAATGTTCATAGAAGCACAATTCATAATAGCCAAGTGCCAAAGGCAACCTAAGTGTCCATCAGTAAATGAATGGATCAAAAAACTATGGTACATTTACACAATGGAATTCTATGCAACAGAAAGAAAGAAGGAGGTCCTACCCTTTGCAACAGCAAGGATGGAGCTGGAAAGCATTATGCTAAGCAAAATAAGCCAGGGAGTGAAAGACAAATACGATATGATCTCACCTGTAAGTGGATCCTAATCAACAAAACAAACAAGCAAGCAAAATATAACCAGAGGCAGTGAGATTAAGAACAATTGATAGTAAACAGAGGGGAGGTGGGAGGGGATAAAGGAGGGAAAGGGGAGGGTTTTTCAGGAACATGTGTAAAGGACCCATGGACAACACCAAAGAAAGGTAGGATAGAGGGTGGGGGGTGGGTATGGCTGGGGTGGGGGGAGATGCAGACAACTGTAGTTGAACAACAATAAAAAATTAATTAATAAAAAATAACCTTTCACCCATATTGAGGGCATAGACTGAAAGGTTTTTCAGAGAAGTATTTAGAGTGCACTTTTGGTGAACTTTTGGGTTCTTTTCCTTCCTCTAAAAAAAGGAAGTACCCATAGAGTACTTCTTTCTTCACTTCCATTTAAGAGAGATTTAAAGATGTCAAATAAAAACACATTCAGACTTAAGTAAGGAGAGACTTTATTTAGCAACTGCTGCAATAGGGAGAACATTCTGACCTTAGGATCTTCAAAGGTTTAAAAATTAATTTTTTAAAGGGTTTTCTTTTATAGGAAGAAGTAAAATGTAGTAAAAGAAACTCTGTGGGGAGCAGGCAAAGTGATGGGGTGAGCAAACAGCATCATCTGGGAAGCTTAAGAGAAAATGTTTCTCTATGGGATGATCAGCCAATTCTCACAATAAGCTGTTAAGAAGGATGTTTTGCTCCTTAGTGCTTTAGTACTTGCTCAGATTTGGGGTCAAGCCAGATTTTAGGGGCCTGTACGGGGGAGAGAAACCTGACCAAAGTTCGGTCAAGCCAAAGTTCACCGGGTAAGTAATAGGCAATCGTAAGCCTTTGGTCAAAGTGAATCATTAGGAGAGCTTAATGCATTTTGGGGGGAGATACAGTGGACTTGTGTTGGCTTTCTGTGTGAGAAACATGTAAAATGAGAGGGCAGCTTAAGTGGCCTGTGGCAGTGGAGATGGTTACTGCTTAGGAATTAATTGCACTTCAAGTATTAGTCGAGTCAGAGAAAGTGGAAGTTTTTTCTGACCTTCTTTTGAAAGAGGTCTTAACTAAGAAGACCATCTGGAAGAATGAATGAATGGACTTTGGCGGAGAGAAGCTGCTGGTACTGCTGGATTCTTAGAGGCTGAAACAGAAGAGTAGAGATGTGTTCATCTTTAACAAAAGAAGAGCATGTGGGAGATTCTCAGAGATTGGATCTTCAAAAAACTCATGAGCGAACTTCAGAAGAGAAAAAGTAGAATTCAACACTAAATCACGCTCAAAAAGCTCTGATGTTAGACCAGCCCACCAGCACCAAACACGAACATCCCTTTGCCCTTTTGCTTTTCCTCTACTCCCTTCTTCCCCAGATGTCATGAGTCAGAAGCCAGGTTTCTCCTGGCTTTTAGATTAAAAGCATTATTGACTCCAAAGAATCAAATAGGGAAGGCAATGGCTTGGAGCAAGGTAGGCATATATGCCAAAATTTGGGAATATTCAACCTACCAAGTAGAATTACCTGTGTAAAAGTTATTTATCTAAAAGTGCTGTCAAAATAAAGGATAAACTTTCAACATATGTTTAGCATTTTTATTTATTAAAAGTTGTTATCTGAAGCATTTCACAAAACTAGAAAAATAATAATTCAAAAATTTATGTGGAACCACAAAAGACCCCCAAAAGCTTCAGCAATCTTGAAAAAGAAGAACGAAGTTGGAGGTATTACCTACCTAATATCAAACTATACTATGAGTCTGCAGTAATCAAAACAGCATGGTACTGGCATAAAAACAGACATATAGATCAATGGAACAGGATAGAGAGCCCAGAAATAAACCCATGCCTATGTGATCACTTAATATTTGCCAAAAGGTGCAAGAATATACAATGGGGTAAAGACAATTTATTCAATAAATGGTGTTGGGAAAATTGGACAAATACATGCAAAAAATATAAACTAGACCACTTTCTTACATTATTTACAAACTGAAAATGGATTAAAGATGTAAAATGTAAGACTGAAAACATTAAAGCTCCTAGAATATAACATAGGCAATAAAAGCTTGGAAATTTCTTGCAGCAATATTTTTCTGATATATCTCTTTAAGCAAGGGAAACAAAATAAAAAAAATAAACAAACGAGGCTACCTCAAACTAAAACGTTTTTGCACAGCAAAGGAAACTACTAATAAAATGAAAAGAAGACCTACTAAATGGGAGAAGATATTTACCAGTGACACATCTGATAAGGGGTTAATATCCAAAATTTATAAAGAACTCAGACAAGTTAACACCAGAAAAAGAAACAACTCAATTAAAAAGTGGTCAGAAGATATGAATATATACTTCTCCAAGGAAGACATACAGATGACCAATAGATATTTAAAAAGTTGCTCAACATTACCAATCTTCAGAGAAATGCAAGTTAAAACCAGGAGATACTACCTCATACCTGTCAGATTGGCTACCACCAATAAATCAACAAACAATGAGTGTTGATGAGGATGTGAGAAGGGGGAACCCTTGTGTATTGTTGATGGAAATGCAGACTGGGCCAAATTCTATGAGAAACAATGTGGAGGTTCCTCAAAAAATTAAAGAGGGAACTGCCTTATGACCCAGCGATTCCACTTCTAGAAATTTATCTGAAGAAACCTGAAACACTAATTTGAAAGAATATATACACCCTTATGTTCATTGCAGTGTTATTTACAATGGCCAAGGTTTGGAAGCAGCCCAAGTGCCCATCAGTAGATAAGTTGATAAAAAAACTGTGGTATATTTACACAATGGAATACTACATGGCTGTAAAAAAGAAGGAAATCTTACTTTATTCCAACAGTGTGGATGGACCCAGAAGGTATTATGCAGAGTAAAATAAGCCAGTCAGAGAATGACATGTATTGTATGGTTTCATTTATATGTGGAATCTAATGAACAACATAAACAAAATGGAAACAGACTTGTAGATACAGAGAACAGACTGACAGCTGTCGGAGAAGACAGGGATTGGGGGTCTGGGTGAAGAGATTAAGCAATACAGATTGGTAGCTGTGGAATAGCCACAGAGATGTAGATTACAGCACAGGGAATATAGTCACTAGTACAGAGATGAATAGGTAGGTATAGGGCTAGGAGAGTACTTGCAGCAGCAGGAGGGACTACTCTGTAGAGTACATGACTGTCTAGTCACTGTGCTGTACATTTGAAACTAATACAGAGTAATAGTGAATGTAAGCTCTAATTGAAAAATGAATTAAAAAAATACCAAAGGTAAGAAAGTCCTTGTCAAATATATTAAGTGTCCTTCAATCACTGCTAAGCCTTGCTGCCTGTTTATTTCCCTACACAACAGTGGAAACAATTATCTCTCTTTTGTTTGAAGAATATTTTTGTTAACACTTGGTTAGCAGATAATTCAGACTATTAGAAAACTATTGAGAAGCATGGAAGCCGAAGCCATAACACAGCTGTCATCCTTTAGGACTGAATGCCTTTGACTGGAGTCCCAATTAACAAAGTATGATGACTAATCATGTCAATTCTATTTTCGTTACACCAAGTACTCCTAGGGTTGCATCTTTCAGAAACTTCCTGTAGTTCTTTTCTACAATATTTGGAAGTCTCCACTTTCCTTTCTTTCTGAGGGGCTCCCTTGAGGTACCATGTTAACTTCATCCTGTGCCAATGCCAGCTCCCGTGAGGACAATCGATAATCTATTCTGGTCATGATCAAATAGTTGGGTGTTTCTGTGATTATGCAGCCTCCCGGACCGGGAGCAATCAGGCAGAGAATTATCAGGACATTGACAGATTAGCCTCATCAGTTACCTGCTGTGACCATCAGTTTTCTGTATATTAATAAGGAAAAAATAGCCTGCTGATTGTCATTTAAATTACATGAAGATATATTTGTCTTTTGAAACTCCAAAACATTTAAGTGTGATGTAAGATCAAAAATCGTTAAAGAAGGAGCAGAGTTGTTCCAGCAAACATCTCCCAAGAGGCTGAAGTGTGCCGCTTGCATAGTTGAGAAGGTGAGCACATTTTGTGCTTAATCATTTTCAATATGCAACACAATTTAATCCTACAAATATTTATTGAGCACTTACTATGGGCAAAGTGCTATGTTAGGCCCTGTGGGGGTTGGGGGGAGGACATGGGCACTGTGAATCTCAAGTCAATTATTGAAACCTACATGTAAATAAACATGATCCAAACAAACTATAATGTATGATGCAAAAAAATAATCTGAAAAGACCACCTTATGTTGGAACAATTAGGAAAGTCTTTGTGAGGCAAGAATATCTGAGTTGGCTTTTTTAAAAGTGAAAATGGGAAGAAGGGAATTACAAAATGAAATAAGTACAATATCAAAGGCATGAGAATGGGTGTGGCAGATGCTGAAGGTGTTCCTACAAAGTGCTCTGGGCACACACCTTTCCAGTGTACACTGGCAGCTTCTTACTGCCTGGTATGCACCTCTCCTGAGAGTTTTCTTTGGCCATGGGACCTGATCAGGGAACATGTAGAGCAAGCTGGGGGACCAGGGAGTTGACACCCTTGGGAGCAGCTCCAATCAGTGACTAACAATGCGACAAGTCCAAGGGGTATTCACTACCATCTCCTGGAGATATCCAGCAGGACAGGTTCTCAGTTCCCCAGAGTGGTTGGTGCTCACTACGTTACCCTACTTTGGATTTCTTCCATTTCCTGCCTCACTTCTCCACTTCCCTGATGGGTGCTTAATGTGCTACTTAATGAAAAGGATACATTCCGAGGAATGCTTCACTAGGCGATTTGATCACTGTCCACATCATAGAGTGCACTTGCGCAAACTGGATGGTACAGCCTACTGTACACCTGGTCTATATGGTCTAGCCTATTGCTCCTAGGCTGCAAATGGATGGCATGTCACTGCACTGAGTACTGTGGGAAATTGTAACACAATGGTATTTGTGTACTAAACATAGAAAGGTACAGTAAAAATATGGTATAAAAGACTATAGTGACCATGTCATGTATGTTGTCCATTGTAGACAGAAACATTATGTGGCATGACTGTACTTGCATACTTGCATGAAAGTCCTTGTGACAGATTTTGCTTCTTAGAAACTCCACCAGAGACAGAGGACAAGCACAAGGCAAAATAAATAACCAGCAAGTGTCCAGCTTATTTAAAGTAGGCTGGGCGTATGGGACAAATAGGAGTGGGAGCAATAGTTTTGTGCCTTTTACTCTGTGCCAGGAATTGTGTAAAAGCCTTTTACATGTTGTATCTAATTTAATAATCAGAAAACAGCTATGAGTTAGGTACTACTCAAAATCAGAGGTACAGAGGGTGAAGTTGGTGAAGATCACACATTTGTCAGGTGAAGAAAGAAGAATTCAACTCTAGTTCTCTGAGATACAGAAACTAAACTCTAAAATCCAATGCTCTTTGGCCTCCCTAACATCACTGAAGGTATTAATTCCACTCTGGAGAGCTTCTATCTAGTGGGGAGCACTGGGCAGCTATGGAAGTTTCAGAGACAACTGAGGAACAAGAGATGATCCTGGGTTGGCTGGTGACTCTGATAAGAAAGAGAAGTGTTAATACTGTGAGCAAAGTCATGGTCTGAACACATCCGAGGAACTCTGAACGACGGAGGCCCTACTCAAATGCCCCTAAGGCGTATCTTATCTATGCATTGCCAGTGTTTGGGGAGTTCTAACATTGAGATTAAGGTTCTAATTCAGTAGTTCAGAGTCTTGGTTCCATCATTGCTGTTTCTGAGATTTTGAGCGAAGTCAGTTATCCCTACTCTCTGAGCCTCAGGGTTGTTATTTGTAACAAGTTACTTCATAGGGATGTGAGGATTAGCAGAACTAACAAGTTGAAAGAACTTTTGTGTGGCATGTGTGTATTGTTGCTTTATTGAAGGTTTGTGGGACTAATATACAGAGTGAATATAGAGTTGAGTTTTTGGCAACTGGGGTCCTAATAAGACCTGTCTTTCCGACCCTCTCTTACTCAGCTGTCAGTGTCTTGTGAGTCTGCCAGACCAGGAGCACAGCGGCAGTCGTGATGCATGGAATTTAACATGGTATGGGTGTGATAAGGCCTGCCTTCCTCCTACCCAGAAAGAAGCTTTAATGGAAGCCTTATTGAGGGCCAAGTTCATGGGTGCCCCCTGCTGTGAATTGTCATGGGCAGGATTGTACAGAAGTCAGAAAGGACATGTTTAGCTCTAAAAAGCAAGCTTCTAGAGTAGTCCACATGTTAAGGTTGCTCACTCCAAGTGGCTTGGATTTTTACCTATTAAAAACATTCTTCTGTAATAGCCTTTATATTCATACAACGCCATTTTTTGTCTTAAGTAAAATTCAGAACACAGCATTTCTCCAAATTATTATCCATATACTTGTGGTGATTTTTCATTGTAGTACAATTCAAGTAGGTGCAAAGGATATTTTGCACCTAACCTCATCCTTGTGCTTGGTGTTACGGAGGAATCCAGAGAAATATAAGCCACATTTCCTCCCTTAGAAGCTTATAATTTCATCAGGGAAAGGAAAAGAAAGAACTAGCATGCACTTAATGCAGAGAAAATGGATATGGCTGTGGGCGGGAATGTTCTAAAGAACTGGGAAGTGCAACCTGACTTTGAGTGTAAGGTGGTTGCACTTTAGGCTAAAGCTGAAGATGGCATTCTTGGAGCAAGGAGCAACATGAACAAAGATGGAAAAAGAATTAGAAAGATTCGTGTAGGTGACAGCGAGTGTATTGGCTGGGCAGGGGTGGGAATTGTTGAAGGTGGATTTGGGAAAGGGAAGTGGGCTCAGCCTGGGTGGGCTTTGGCTGCCAGGGTGAGGCATGTCCTCCCACCATTGTTCTAAGTTACCATTTTCTTGCTTACACGGATGCAACGAGATCTTACCTGGTCTCCTGGGATCCAGTCTGAGGTACTTATAACAGGTGAACTGTGTCACCTCCCTGCTAAAAACCTTTCCTAGTTTCCCTTAGCTATTAGGAGAAAGACAAATACTTTATCCTGGCCTATGCGGATCTTCTGATCCAGTTCCTGCTCATCTCCACAGCTTCGTCCCACCTACTCTACACAGTCTTCAGTTCTCCCCCTTTCACACTCTCTTCCCATGCTGTCTGTTCAGCCACCTTGGCCTTGATTCAGTTCCCCAGTGATCCCTCCCACCCGCCAGGAGCCTTTGCTTGTGCTATTTCCTCTGCCCAGAAGGCTCTTTCCTTCCACCTCTGTCTTTGACCTAATTAACCAATTTTTATCTTATATACTACAGCTTACATGGTACTTTCTAGGGGAAGATTTCCCTGACTCCCGACTATCGCATATTCCTAAAACACCCTGTGCCTCTCCCTCATAAGACAGAATCTCAGTTTGTGCGCACCTGTTTATGTGTGTGACTGTTCTAATGTCCCCCTCTTCTCCTGGACTGGAGGCACCGATGCTCACCATTATGTCGCCTGCATTTAGCATAGTGCCTGGGAAAGAGCTGATGAAGATCTTTTGGACTAATGGGCGTTTGAAAGAGTGGATTGGTGAATGAACAATAAGAAATGTACTCATCAGAATTTGGATCAAATTTGATACCTACCTTCTCATTATTATCAAGTTTATCTGAGGAATATCAGTTGCTTATTTTGTTTAAAAGCTTCCTATGTCTCTCTTCAGGCAGTTAGCTTATTTTTAGAACTACTATTCATGGAAACCAATTCTTCAGCCACCCTTATCTGTTATTCTTCTGAGTCTGGCTTGTTTCAAAAATGTAGAGAGGAAAGTAAACATTCCAATTTTGTGGTTCAGTTCACATTTCAGTTTTCTCTTCTCTCTCTTATTCTGAACAATGTAAATGGCTTTAAAAACCAAATGCTTGCATTTATATTGCTCTTTTTAATGACAAGATTTCTAAGAGCTTTGAAAACATACTTACAGTAGTATTTCAAGCTACAAAAATATATCTACATTAAAGCTCCTTTAAGATATAGAGGTTGTTAACTGGTTCATAATACAGCAGCAACATTTAAAACACAAATGGAGGATTCTAATTAAATCTTCTAAATTGACTAATGGTGGATTCCTCCAAGAAGCACCCCTCATTCTAACCTCAAACAACGTTTACACCTCTTCAGAGAACACATGGCTTTAGAGAGCTATGGTTTGAAAACAAGGATTTGAAACATTTACAATAGAAAAGGACGGGATAACATTTTCTCTGCCTTTTCTAACTTCTTGAAAAATGTAAAAGTATCTTTAGTCCTAGATTTTTTCTAATATGTACATATAAAGCTAAGATTTTTTCTTCAAGCACAAGTTTTTGCTGTACCTGAAAATTTCAATATGCCATTATTTTAGTTATTTTTACTTCAAAACATTTTCTAATTTCCACTGCAATTTCTTTCTTTTACCCATGGGTTCTTTTCAAATGTATTGCTCAGTTTCCAAACATTTAGCCATATTTTAGTTACTTTTTAAAAAACTTTTCATTGATTTCAGCTTTAATTCCACTGTGGTAAGAGAACAGTCTCCGTATGATTTCAGGTCTGTGTGATTTGCTAAGACTAGCTGCGTGGTCTATAAGCAAAAATTTACAATTGTTGTAAATGTTGCGGGCACTGAAATTCAGATTCTTAAATGCATGTAGTATTATATATATGTCAATTAGATCAGGTTTCTTCGTAGTATTATTCAAATATTTTATGTGCTTCCTGATTTATTTTAGTCTGTTTTGTCCATTTGTGAGGAATGGTTACCTAAAATCTCTAACTATACTTATGTATTTGTCAAGTTCTTTTATTAATCCTACTTAATATATTTTGATGTTAGGCTATTAGTGCATACACATTATTATTACATTTCTGGTATGGCTGGTACTTTCATCATCATAAAATGTCTCCCCTTATCATCTTTCTTTAAACTCTTTTTCTGTGATTTTAGCATAGCTATTTTATGTTTTCTTATTTTATGGGAGGGAGCATATTACATGGCTTTACTATTTCCATCCTTTTTGCTTTCAACTTGTCTCCTTATAGTAAATGTCTCTCTTCTAAGCAACATATGGTTTTTTTAATCTATTCTTACAGTTTTATTGTTTTAATGAGATTATTTGGCCTGTTTACATTTAATGCATTTGTGGGTATATTTGAGTTTTCTCTTTGTCCCACCTAATATTCATCCCTGGTCTCTCCTTTCTAGTCATCTTTTGGGTCAATATAGTATTTTCTTTTATTTTCCTATTTTACTCTACTGGCTTGTTAACACACGCACACACACACACACATTTTATCATTCATTGGTGGTTACAAAAGAGATTATAATATGAACTTTTAGTTCTGTTAGCATTTTCTGTAATTAAGTACCTTATATGCAATTCTTGATGCACATTTCCATTCTATATACATTTTAAGTCTAACATGTTGTTTTTATTGTATTATAAAGTCAATATCATGGTCACTTAGATTTCTTCACACATTTACAGTTTGCAGTGTTAGTTGTTTCCTAAAATTCCCTGTCTCCAACTGAAATAATTTTTCTTCTACTTGAAAGATCCTTCTTAGTATTTCTTTTAGTGTAGGTCTTCTGGGGGTAGAAAATATTTTTGATAGAAAATATATATTGATTTTATTTTTTCTTCTGTGCATTTTAGAAAGCTTTTAGTTTTGAAATCATTATAAATGCACAAGAAGTTGCAAACATGGTTTAGAGAGGTACCCGTGTAACCTTTATCAAGTTCCTTCCAGTTGCTACATTTTACATAATTGTGATAGGCAGAATTGTAAAGTTGTCTCCCAAGATTCCCAACCCTTAATCATTTAAACACTAATGTAGGCACTGCTGTGATGGAGCGGTGCGGATGTTACAAAGTGTATGGATCTTAAAATAGGGATATTATCATGAATTGTCCAGGTGGGCAAACTGATCACTTGAGCCCTTGAGAGCAGAGAAAATTTCTCTAAGTGAAATCAGAGAGATGTGATGGAAGAGAAAAAGGAGGAAAAAGAGGGCAGAGACTCAAAAAGTGAGTACTTAACCTGCCACTGCTGGCTTTGAGGATGAACAAAGGAGGCCATGAGCCAAGAAATGGAAGCATCCCCTGGAAGTTAACAATGACCACAGCCAACAACCATCGGGGAAACAAAAACCTTTTTACTGCACCCACATGAACCTGAGTTCTACCAATAAGTTCAATGATCTTGGAAGTTCATTTAACCCAGAATCTCTGGAAAAGAATGCAACCCTGCCAACATCTTGATTTTGGCTCCATGAAATTGGGAGCAAATAATTAGCTGAGCCATACTATGCCCAGACCTCTGACCTACAGAACTGTGAGATAATAAATTTGCATTATTTAAATTTATGAAATTTGTTACTGAAACAAACAAAAACTCAAACACAATGTTTTTTTTTTTACAATATCAGTTCTAGGAAATTGATATTGGTACAGTGTGTAGCATTCTATTAATTACATCTATAGATTCATGGAACTGACACCAGAAAATGGAAGGGGGATTGTTACTGGTTGGTGGGAATGAAAATCCCTGTTTACCACTTGGCCTTCTCAGAGATTACAATAAGGGGAGTTGGAAGCCCATCTAGTTTTAGCTCTGTAAGGTGAAAGTCTAGGCTCTTCAATTCACCTGTGTTCGTGGAGATGAGGTTGGGATTCAGGTTTTCTGGTAGTGTTTGCTTTGAGTAAGGTGATAAGTGTATAAAATTTTCCATAATGATAAGCTGCCCATTTTTCAGTCATTTGGCTAGAACAAGTAGGCTTTTCTTGAGACTCTGTTTGCTGTGCCCATTGGTACTCTATAGTTTGTTCATTTTACATTGTTCATTCGACTTCTTTCCCCTGAAATAGTTATTGATTCAGATCTTGAATGTTTGTAACATAGATTGCCAGAAATTTAAAATAAAAAGCTTTATACAAATGCTATTATGGAAGGATAAAGCAAACATTTTCAAAGTAAGAGCTATCTTAGCTATCACAAAGTCAAAATTGTACTAGGATCAAATGCTTCTATTTTATGTTCTTAATGAGTGTAATCTTTTTGTTTTAAATCCATGAATCTTTAAAATGCATTCAAGTCAAATATTTGTTTGCCTAACAGCACTTTTTAAACATGTAATTCAGCATAAAGTGTAGTAGCCATTTTCCTGACATCTATCAGAAGTCATGGTGGGAATAAGCTACCTGACAGCACAGAGCCCCTGACTGATAACTGTCTCTTCGAGGCCTGATCGTTCCTCCCACCAGACCTCAAATGCAACTGTCATCTATGCAGAGTCTGGCAAAGAGAAGGGTTTTCTCTTACTTTTGGATAAAAACATCCACAGAAAACAACACCACAGCAGCTTTACACAGCCAACATTTTGACTATATCTGTATTTTTTTTACCTGTTTTTATTGGTATATGAATAGACTTTAAAAAGAATATTCAACTTTTAGGCATTACTTCTGAGTTAAATGTATTGCATTAAAAATACTTTATTGAGCTATAATTTCATACAAATAAATGTGTCTTCTTGAAATGTAAAGTTCAGTGAGTTTTGAGAAATATGTACACTTTTATAACCACCACCACAATCAATATATACTACATCTCTATCAGCCATCTTTCTTCAAATTCCCTTATGTCCCTTCATAGTTAATAGCCACCCCATACTCCCAACCCCTAGACTCAGGCAGCCATGGACTTTATTCTCCCGTATTAGATTTTCTCTCTAAAATTTCATGTAAATAATACCTCATTTATACTCTTTCATGTCTGGCTTATTTCACTTGGTATATGGATTTTAAGATTCATTCATGTCATTGCATGTATCAATAGTTTTCTCTCTCTCTCTCTCACTCACTGTGTAGTATTCCATAATACTAATGTATATAATGTGTTTATCCACTTATCTCTTGAGGGGCAAATGGGTAGTTTTCAGTTTAGGGATATTATGAATAAAGCTGCTATGAACATTTGTTTACAAGTTCCTTTGCTTTTGTGTTTTTCCCCACTGACTTTTACATAAATTTATATATGCATGAAATAGTTCATAGAACTATAAGAGGAGACATATGATAGAGTTACAACTCCCTTGCTCTCATTTAAAATTTTTTTCTCTGTTTCTAAAGATGGTGTGATATTACCCTTTAGGTATTGGGGGTAGCAGCATGCAATTCGTTTGGTAGTTACCCAGGACACATAGGAATGGCTTAGTATTTTTAATGGTTGTTTCTGCTTCTTTTGTACACATCTCCCTCCTCTGCAGCATGGTTGGTAATGTCACGCCTGAGAGGAGGTAAGAGTGTGGAGTGTATTCAGCCCTTCCTTGAAGCCTGCATTTTAATATTTTTAACTGGGAGGCTTTCTGCTTCTCCTCTGCTCTGAATTCAGCTCTAGCTCCTTTTACAAGCTTTTATTTATTGACCCCCTGGTGTTTCCTTAGCCATTAGCCTCAGCAGTAAAGCTGCTGGGAAAGAGGCCAGAAGAATCAACTGTAACGGGGTAGACGTAAACATTTCAAATCTTCCATGTTTTTACCTTAACCCACAAAATATGTGAGATGTTAGTCTACATTCTATGTGAGACTGGAAATCAGGATCAATGATTCACTTGCTCTTCATATTATGGTGAAATCCAACTTTTTCTCAAACTTGGTTTCCCCTTCATTTAGTTCCTTGTGCTTTTACTATCACTTGAATTCTTTTATTTAGGTTCTGGCTGTTTTGAATATTACCCTGAAATGCCTCCATGCTCAGTAATTGAGATCTCAAACACAGTGATGTTCTTGGAAACTATTCAAATGTTCAAAAATATAAACCCTGAAAATCAAAGACCAGTAGATAGAGCAGCATTCAGACTTTCAGCCCTGTTTGTTCTGAGAGATTCAGAGCATTCAAACAAGGTATCACAGTAAAGCAGTAATTACTGAGCTCAATAGCCTATTGTTAGGATATTAAACTAAGGCCAAATAAGATAGCTAACCAAGCTGCCTTTTAAATATAGCGACTCCTAGCCTAATTGATGTGAGGATCAAATAAATATTTTGGAACTTCTTTAAGGGGAAGGGATTTCTTTGAATTTAATTTCATTTAATGGAATTCATTGAACATCTTCGAAATTTTCTATAAATTGTCTAATAAAAAACAAAAAGTCTGAACCAAGTTTAAATCATATTTTAAAAAGGGATGGTGAAACGTGTTCTCTTCCTGCCTACCACATGAGAGGGAATGTAGTGCTGTAAATCCCCCTGTAATTTTAGCTGTAGAGACCTGGATCTGGAGGAAAAGGTCCTTGCTGACACAAAATATCAAGAGTTCTTAATGGGCTGCAACTGAATGGTGGGACTTTTCTATAACACATTAAACAAATCAATCCCAGAGTACATGTTCATTCAGTCAGCCTGTGGTTTTGTTTTTCTTGTGACAGAGTATTGGTTTGGTGTGTTCTTTGTACTTATTTGCTTTCCAGTTGTTTTTTGTTTGTTTGTTTGTTTTTTACTTATAGGTTCTTTTTGTTATTTAATGACAATTTAGAAAAGTTTCTACCTATTAGACAATTCTGATGACTTTTGTCACTACCACTAGATTTCTTTCAATCACATTGAGAGAGGGTTAGTGGAAGCCCAAGGATGATGCAAAACATGCTGAATACTTGGCATCACAGAAAAGAACTTGAATCCCTTCCCTGCTACAACTAGAGGTATGTTTTTGATTAAATGGTTAGCATTTTGATCCTTTGCTTTTTCACTTTAAATGAGAGTATAAAATTCTTTACTTAAAAGAATGTTGTGTTATTAAAAGAAATAAAATATGCAAAGAACCAGGTATATATTACATGCTCAGAGTAGCTTACTTCTACCACTGTATTTTTTAAGAAGGCTATTTTCTAGACTTTTCCTTCTGAAAATCGTTCCTTTCACATTGACTGTGCCTCTAGATACATCTCAGAGGCAAATTTTTTTTGCAAAAAGATAATATCATTATAGGTCTTGTATTTTTACAATTTTTATATGTACTGCACAACCCTCAGTTAAAACTACAAGTCATATGAAATGGTAAGACAATAAGAAAGAAAAATAGGAAAAAAATTAAGCAACAGAAAGAGACACACTTGGCTTCAAATAATGGAAAAATCAGACATAACACTTAAAATGACTATTCTTAATGAATTCAAGGAGATAAAAGACCAGACAGGGGATTTTGGAGATCCTCATAACTCTAAAAATTCCAAAACTGGTACAATAATTAGAAAACAAAATTTCTGAAATTGTGAATTCAACTTGTGGGAGTAAAAACAGATTACATGCAGCTAAAAACAAACACTAACTGGAGGATAGACCATAATCAAATATATAGAACTAAACCCAGAGAAGCAAAATAATATGGAAAAGAGAAGAAAGGGACAGTAAGAAGGTCTCACATGTGTCTAATTGGAATCACAGAACAAGAGAGAGAATGGTGCAGAAGCAGTATTTGAGGTAATGCCTGAGAATTTACCAAAATGAATTAGAGACATCAATCCTTAATTTTAACTCTACATATTATAGTTCTGGGCTTTATCTGGTTTCCTGAATGGACATCAAGGGGCCAGATAATATAATTCACTAGTGCTGGGGAACTGGCTGCTCATGAGTTGGACTTAGAACAGTAAGAAACGGGACATATCCGAGAAGATAAATATCCCCTCCATTCTTTCTTCCACTGAATATTTCTAGGTGCAGTTCATTTTTTGAATCCCCATAAACAAGTTACAGTGCCAGAGAGTAAACTCAGCTACTGAGGAACCTATTATATCTCTTGGCAGCTTGCTATAATAACTAATATGGGAATATAATTCATTATATTCCTTACATATTCTCTTGCATCATTTCCCTTTTTCCATATTCATACCACCTTGGTTTTACACTTCTCAAATTTATGGCACTTTAATCCATTTCACATTGTCTGCTTTCCTGAGGACCTAAGCTAAGGAACTCTATGAACCACAGTATTTAAAATAAAAAAAATACACCTACATACATCTTAGTATAAGTTCTGGAAACCAGGAAAAGATCTTAAAGAAATATAGACAGATTACCTTCAAAAGACCCACATTGTCAATTACAACAGACTACTCAACAGAAACAATGGAAGTGAAAATACGATGAAATGTCATTTACGTTGCTGAAAGGAAGTACGTAACAGCCTAGGCTTATGCCCAGCAGAAAAAAAATTTCTTCATGGACAAAGTGAAATAGATATATTTTAGAAAACAATAGTAAGAAAATTTATCAATGGCAGACCAACGTTAAAGGAAATATTAATTAATTTTTCATGTAGGAGAAATGTGATCCTAGGTAGAAGCTCAGAAGTAGAAGAAAAAATAAAGAGCAAAACATTTGGTAAATATGTGGGCAAATCTGTGACTATTGTCTGTATAAGACACTATCTAAATTCTGACTGTTTATAAAACAATGATAATAATGTCTTGGTTATTTAAAGTTCATATACATTCTAAAATAGATTGTTGAGAGGTGGATAAATGGCAATAAAATATTCTATTGACTTTGCATTGTGCAGCAATAAGGCAAAAGTACCAGGCAACATTATACTCTGTTAAATCATGAATGCATATTATAATCCTTTGGCTCACTGCCGAAATGATAGCAAACTAGGCAATTTGGGGGGTGGTGTCCAGGGAAGGTATAGTAAAAAAATCAATCTAAAAAAGGAAAAAGAAGAGGAAAATTTTGTCATACTTTGGCTGATAAAAAAAGAAAGTTCTATGAGTGATAGTAGATTTAAACTATTTTATTAGTAATTTTGTACAGGTAAATGAGCTCAATGATCCAATTAAAATACAAAGATTACTGGTTAGATAAAAAGTAATACCTCCAAGAGTAAGCTATTTCAGAGATGCCTCTCATATATAAGAATGTAGATAAATTAAAACTATTGAAAAAGAAATATCAAAAATTATTAGCCAAACAAAAACTACTTTTTTTTATTATCAGACAATATAGACAAAAGCATTTCCAGTGAGAAAGAAATATGATATATGGTGATATATGTTTGACCTTGTCAATAGTAACAATTATGGTATACATTTAAAAATACAGTCTCAAATATATGAAATAATGTTGGCAGAAATAAAAAGAGAAATAACCAAATATACAGTCATACTGCTCTCAATAATTAATGAATCAAGCAGATAAAGAATAGGTTGTTTAAACAACTCATGGATCAAGGAAAAATGACAAATGGAAATAATGAATCTTTTTAAGTAAGTAATATAAACAATATCTACATATTATGAGGTACAGATAAAGCATATTTAAAGAGAAAGTGATAGTCTTAAATGGATATCTTGAAAAAGAGAAAAAACCTGCAAATCAAAAAGC
This sequence comes from Tonatia bakeri, assembly GCA_004024845.1. Classification (NCBI taxonomy): domain Eukaryota; kingdom Metazoa; phylum Chordata; class Mammalia; order Chiroptera; family Phyllostomidae; genus Tonatia; species Tonatia bakeri. The sequence goes on from PVIA01000979.1 coordinate 89,405, forward strand.
TAAGCATCTATTGCTAAAGTTAGAAAATGAATAGTGAATTAAGTCTAAGGAAATGTGAAGGAATAAAATAATAAAGAGCAAAAGTTAGTACACAAAATGAAAGATATATTAGAGAAAATTTTCAAAGAATAGATTGACTCTGTGAGAAGACCAATAAGATCATCTAGAAAAATGTCTAGGAGAAAAGAGAGGAAAGGTTAAAAAATTCTAGAAAAATAATAGACACAAATAACCAATATCAGTAATAAAAATTGACATTACTAAACATTCTGTATATATTAAAAATAAAATATAAATTTGTTAAAAACATTTATATGACAATATACTTAAAATATAGATGAAATGAACATATTCCTAGAAAATTATAACTTAATAAAACTAGCACAGAAGAGAAAATGTGTGTAAATACTATGACTATTAAATATTTGACTCTTTAATTAAAAACTATTCCTCAGATAAAATGTTTTGCTACTTAATTGTACCAAATATTTTTAACAAGAAATAAAAAAGCTTATGCAAACATGTCCAAGAATAATGAAAAAGACACATTTCACAACCCATTTTATGAAGCCATCTTAACTTTGAGAACAAAATCTGTCTATGATACAATAAATAAAAAAATTACAGGTAAATTTCACTTCTGAATGTGTATGAAAATCCTAAACAAAATATCAGCAAGAAATATGCAGCAACTATGAAAAGAGATAATCTACCAATTTGAGTTGTTTGATTTTTCAAAAATAACCAGTGTAAATCAGCATATTAACAGAAGAAAGAAGAAAAGTAATGTGACCACATATATGATGCAAAAGTTTCTGATAAAATATAAAATTTATTCACACAAATTTTAGGAAATTGAAATCAGAAGAACTCATCTTTAATTTAGTGTCTATATAAAACCTATTGCAATTATAATACTTAATGGTGTAGTTAAAAGCTTTCCCTCAGAGTTATAGGGAGTTACAAAAGGGCTCACAACAGACTTAGGACTTATGCAGACTCACTTGCTCTGGGCTCTAGAACCACGGCCACAGCTGGAGAGGCATTAGTGTTATATGGGGAAAACCGGGGCATCCAGCATCAGGGTGAGTGCTGGGGGACAGCTTCTTCCTGGAAAAATCTCTGGAGGCCAGGCAGCAGTCATTGTCCCTTTTCTGAGCCCTCTGCCACACAGAGTCACAGAGCAGTGACACCATATCTGAAACTTCATGAACCTGGTTCACAAGGGATGCTCCACCTTATCCAACTTATGGATGCACTTTTCTACAATAGGCCACACACTACTAAGACAGGGAGTCAAAGCAGCTCTACCTAATACACAGAAACAAACACAGGGAGGCTGCCAAAATGAGGAGAAAAAGAAACATGATCCAAATGAAAGAACAGAGGAAAAACTCCAGAAAAAGAATAAAATGGAGATAAATAATATCTTGGATGCACAGTTTAAAACACTGATTATTAGAATGCTCAAGGAACTCTTTGGGTACTTCAATAGCATAAAAAAGACACATGGAAAAATGAAGGTTACACTAGTGAAATAAAGAAACATTAACAGGGAATCAACAGTGGAGTGGATGAAGACAAGAATCAAATCAATGATTTGGAACATAATGAAGAGAAAAAACATTCAATCAGAATAGCAAGAAATAAAAAAATTCAAATAAATGAGAATAGGGCAAGAAGCTTCTGGGACAACTTCAAATGTACCAACATTTGCATTACAGTGGGGCCAGAATGAGAAGAGCAAAAGCAAGGAATTAAAAACTTATTTGATAAAATAATGAAAGAAAACTTTCCTAATTTGGTGAAGGACATATAGGCATGCAAGCCCGGAAAGCACAGACAGTCCCAAACAAGATAGATGCAAAGAGGACCACACCAAGACACATAATTAAAATGCTAAAGTTTAAAGGTAAAGAGAAAATCTTAAAAGCAGCAAGAGAAAAGCAGTGAGTTACCCAGAGGCAAGATCCCATAAGACTATCAGCTGCTTTCTCAAAAGAAACTTTGCAGGCAAGAAGGGCCTGTCAAGAAGTATTCAAAATGATGAAAAGCAGGGACCTACAACCTAAATTACTCTATCCCGCAAAACTATCATTTAGAATGGAAGAGCAGGTAAAGTGCTTCCTAGACAAGGTAAAACTAAAGGAGTTCATTATCACCAAGCCATTATTATATGAAATGTTAAATGGAATTATTTAAGAAAAAGATAAAATCTATTAATGTTAACATGACAATAAATTCACAACTATCAACAATTGAATCTAAAAAAAACCCCTAAACAAACAAGCAGAACAGAAGCCAAATCATAGATATGGACAACATTTAGAGGTTTTTCAGTTGGGAGGGGGAAGAGAGAGAATGGGGGAAAAGGTGAAGGGGTGAGAAGTACAAATTCATAGGTACAGAATAGACAGGGGGATGTTAAGAACAGTATAGGAAAGGGAGAAGCCTAAGGACTTATATGCATGACCCATGGACATGAACTAAGTGGGGGTGGATTGCCAGAGGGAGTGAGGGGTACTGAGTGGAAGAGTGCAAAGGGGGGAAAATTGGCACAACTGTAATTACACAATCAATAATGTATAATTAAAAAAGAAAAAATGGAAGAAAACCTTAATAAACTTATCAATGTCTCTGCAATTATAAAGACCTGATTTGTAAAGATATCATTTTTATTCAAAATGATCTATGGTTTCTACACCTTCTCATTAAATCCCTCAAGAAATGTTACATGTTTGTGGGTATGTCCCTTGAAATACTCATTATAAATATAATGGGAAGTATGTATAGCTAAGATTAGCCTGCACGCTTATAAAGGAAAGCAAGATGGAAGAATTTTCTCCACAGGATATCAAAAATTAATACACACCCCTGGCTGGGTGGTTCAGCTGATTTGAGTTTACTGTGTATACCACAAGGTGTGGGTGTGATTCCCGGTCAGGCCACGTACGGGAGGCAACCAATTGATGTCTCTCTCTGTCTCTGTCTCTCTCTGTTTCATCTTCTCTGTCTCCTTTCCTCTCTCTTTAAACAAATCAATAAAAACATATCCTCGGTTAAGGATTAAAAAATAAAATAAGTTAATACACAATTTCAGAAATTAGGTTGATGTGCTATTAATTCAAGTATAGATAAATTGACTGATAGAATTAAATAGCTCAGAAATAGACCAAAACACTTATGGATACTTGGTTATATACAAACCAGCCAGTGCAGAGTACTGCAGACGTTTTTTCTGTAAATGATGTTGAGTAAACTCATCATGTTATAGAAAAGATAAATTGGCCTCTAACATACACCACACACAAATATCAATTCCAGAGACAGAAAATTTAAATGAAAAAAACTGAAGTTTCTATAATAGAATATAAGAGTATTAATTCTCTTTGTCAAACAGAAAGATTACCACAAAGGGCAGATTTATAAATTTAAGTATATTAAAATTAACTTTTTATCAAAAGGCAAACTACAGAATGAGAAAAGACATTTGCCATACATAGTATAACTTACAGATGACTTTTGCTCCCGAACATTTGTATAAATTGGTAAGCAAAATGTGGATAACAATGAATACACTGGAAAGAATATAATGGATATTTTATAAAACAAATTCTATAAATGGCCAGTAAGCTTAAAAAATATCTTGAAAGCCTAAAAACAAACTACCTCACTACTGTTAACCTTGTGAGTGGACATCAAATGACATATCACTACATGCCTATCAGAGTGGCTACAATCAAGTTATCAACGATGCCAAATATTGGCAAGGACGTGTCGCTACTGGAAATCTTTATGAGAAGGAGTATAAATTGGTACAGCTATTTTGGAAACTACTGTTGGATATTACCTCCTATGACCCATCAATTCCATTCTTAGATCGATACACAACAGTGACACCAGTGACATGCACTGGAGTGTTAATAGTAGCATTACTCTTAAATTCCCCAACTGAAAATAACTCAGATATCAATGAACAGTAACTAGACTAGATCAGTAAACTATGGAATATTAATACAGAGAAATATTATGCAACAATGAAAATATATTAATAGCCATATATAGCAAGCAACATGCATAAATTTTGAACACAATGTTGAAAGAAAAATGCCAATTTTAAAGGAGTATATACTGTATGATTTCAATTTTGTAACATTCAAAAACAAGCAAAAGTAAATTATAATGCTAAAAATCAAGACAATGATTACTTTTTAAAAATATTTTTAAAAGATTTTATTTATTTATTTTTTAGAGAGGGAAGGGAGGGAGAAAAAGAGAGAGAGAGAAAGAAACATCAATGTGCGGTTGCTGGGGGCCATGGCCTACAACCCAGGCATGTGCCCTGACTGGGAATCAAACCTGCGATGCTTTGATTCGCAGCCTGCACTCAATCTACTGAGCTACGCCAGCCAGGGCTATAATGATTACTTTTGAGGAGGGAGATAGAAGACGGCCTGGAGGTGGGGGCCATTAGGAGCACATTCTGTAGTGCCCTCAATTTCCTGTTTCTTCAGCCAGGATAGTGCTATTATTAGAATTTACTTTATGAAAATTGATTTTATGGTACATTTATCTTTGTACCTCTATGCATATGTATTATAAGTCATAATAAAAATTTAAAAATACCACATGGAAATAGACTTAGGTGTCTTTCAAAATGTACAATAATTTTTGTTTCTTTGTAGTTTTCATGTTTTATCTTTTTGCTTGTAATTATAATATGATGGCAGCAAACAGAATCTTTATTAAAACTACTGATCCATGACTTACATATATTATTCCTAATTTTCATCACATTTTTCAGGTTACTGTTATCAACATTCATAAGTGAAGCAAGTGAGGCTCGTAAAAAGCCTCTACAATACACGGTGGGTTCTGAGCAGGTTATGGATGAGTAACTGCAAACACACACTTAGATGAGTCAGAGAGCAGTAGTAATACAATACATTCCTCCAGTTCGCTATTTATGTCATTGGCCTAAATCTACAATATTTTAAAAATAAACTTGTGTATTTTTTTCTTTAGCAGTTCAGTTTGGGGCTGTTTCTTTCTTTCTTTTTTTAATTATATTTTATTGATTAAGCAATTATAGTTGTCCCAATTTTTCCCCCTTTGCACTCCTCTACCCAGCACCCCACACTCCCTCAGGTCATTCCCACATAGGTTGTGCACATAGTTCTTTGGCTATTTGATTTCCTATACTATATCTTATGTACCCATGGGTATTCTGTAACTACCTGTTTGTATGTTTAATCCCCTCACCTCTTCACCTATTTCCCTATACCCCCATCCTATCTGGTACCCATCAAAATGCTCTCCATATCCATGATTCTGTCTCTGTTCTTGTTTGCTTAGTTTGTTTTTTAGATTCAATTATTGATAGATATATATTTATTGCCATTTTGTTGTTCATAGTTTTGATCTTCTTTTTCTGAAATAAATCCCTTTAACATTTCATATAATAAAATAATGATGAACTCCTTGGTGATGATGAACTCCTTTAGTTTTATCTTGTCTGGGAAGCACTTTACCAGCTCTTCCATTCTAAATGATGTCTTTGTCTGGGTAGAGCAATCTTGGCAGTAGGTCCCTGCTTTTCATCACTTTGAATACTTCTTTCCAGGGCCTTCTTGCCTGCAAAATTTCTTTTGAGAAGTCAGCTGATAGTTTTATGGGATCTTGCCCGTAGGTAACTAACTGCTTTTTTTTTTCTTGCTGCTTTTAAGATTTTCTCTTTATCTTTAAACTTTGGCATTTTAATTATGATGTGTCTTGGAGTGGGCCTCTTGCATCCATCTTGTTTGGGACTCTCAGTGCTTCCTGGACTTGCATGTCTAGTTCCTTCATCAAATTAAGGAAGTTTTCTTTCATTATTTTTTCAAATGAATTTCCAATTTCTTGCTCTTTCCCTTCTCCTCTGGCACCCCTATTATGTGAATGTTGGACCTCATGAAGTTGTCCCAGAGGCTGCTTACACGATCTTCATTTTTTTGGATTCTTTTTTCTTTTTGTTGTTCTCATTGATTGTTTTTTGCTTCCTTATGTTCCAAATCATTGATTTGATTCTTGGCTTCATTCATTCTACTGTTGTTTCCCTATAAATTATTCCTTATTTCAATTAGTGTTTCCTTCATTTCTGACTGGAACTTTTTTATGCTGTTGAGGTCCTCACTAAGTTCCTTGAGCATCCTTATAAATTGTGTTTTGAACTCTGCATCTGAAAGATTACTTACTCCATTTTGTTTACTTCTTTTTCTGGAGTTTTTCTCTGTTCTTTCATTTGGGCCATGTTTTTCTCCTCGTTTTGGCAGCACCCCCTTTGTGTTTTTCTATGTATTAGGTAGAGCTGCTATGACATTCTATCTTGGTAGTGTGGCCTAAAGTAGTAGGTGTCCTGTAAGGTCCAGTAGCTCAGCCTCCTCTATCACCCAAGCTGGGTACTCAAGGTATACACTTTGTATGGGCTGAATACACTCTCCTCTTGTAATTGAGCCTTGATTGCTGTTGGCAGGTCAATTGGAGAATTTACCCAGGCCAGTCAGCTGAAAGGATTGTCTGTGATCACTGACCACCAACCTCCACCCTCTGTGGAGGATCGACTGTGCAGGGGTAGGGTGGTGGTGCTCCGATGTGGTCTGTAGCTGTCCACTGGGTTTTCAGGCTCTGGGGTTTCCCTAGGTGGTGCAGGCCAAGGTCATACCCCACCTGTGTTCTGCCTTGGGCCACCTTGCATTAGGCATAAAAGAATCTGAGATGACTGCTATATTGCTGCGCTTGGAGATTGCCAGGTGAAGCCAAGCTATAAATCTAGGCTGGTTGCTGCTAGTGCCTGCAAGCGGTATAGGATCTAGAGGCTTGCCGAGGCTGGCTGTTGCTTGTTTGATAGGATGTAGGAAGTTATGAAGCATCAACCAAGACCAGCAACTCATATGGAAAAGTCACAGTTAACAGTCTGAGTGGGCCCATAATTTGGGTGGGACACAGTCTCAGGGGATCTCCAGGGTAGAGCAAAGAGTGTTAGCCAGGTTGATGGAATATCAGATATTCTACCCACCTGCCAGCTCTGTGCCTCTGATGGCTCAGCAAGGGAACAATGGCCTCTGCCTCCCTTTCTGAGAGAAAGCTGTCCTTTAGTTCCCACCTTGATGCCAGACACTTCAGTTCCTCCCTTTTATGCCACTGGTGCCTTTCAAGCTGCTACATTGGTTCCGGAGCTCAGAGAGACTGTGTCTAAGTAAGTCTGTGTGGGCTCTTTAAGGGGAACTGCTTGGGACTCCACAGGTTTCTTCCACTGACTCAATCTTTGCTGCTTTTTGCAACCAGAAGTTATGGACACTTACCTTCCTGGAACTGGTACCCTGGGCTGGGTGACCTGGTGTGGGGGTGGGACTCCTCCCTCCTGAGACATTCCTTCCAAATTTTTATCTACCACACGTGGGTATGATACCATCCCCTTCCGTATCTCTGCCCCTCCTACCAGTCTGGATGCATGTGTTTCTTAATTCCATAGTTTTCAAACTTCCATTCAACAGTTCTGAGTGATGGCTTTCTATATTTTAGTTATAATGTTGATGTGGTTGTGCAAAGAAGTGAGTTGTGTTTACTTGTGCCACCATGTTGCCTGGAAATTAGTTTGGGTTTGTTCTTATTAAAAAAAATATTCTAGGTTTCTGTAGTATCTAGCTTTTATCTGCCTTCTTGAATATATGAAAACACAGTTACAATAAATGTTTTAAAACTCTTAACTACTAATTTTATCTTTGGGGTCATTGCTTGGTCAGTTTCAATTTATTGTTCTTTCTCCTCATTATGGGTGGTATTTTCCTGCTTCTTTGAATGCTTGGTAATTTTTTTATTGGACATCAGTTTCCTTTTTGGGAACTAGACATTCTTGCATTCATACAAGTATTTTTGGACTTTATTGTAGAACACAGATAAGTTGTTGTGTTCAAAGCTTGTGTTTAAACTTTGTTAGGCAGAACCAGAGTAGCCTTTAAGTTGAATTTTGCCCAGCTACTGAGGCAACACCCTTCTGAGTACTCCACTAGGGATTGTGAGATTTTCCTATTTCAACCAGTGGGAATTCAAACTGGAAGGCAAGCAAATCCCATTTGGGAGCTTCAAAGACTTCCTCCTTCTCCTTTTGGGTGGTTCTTTTTCTGGTTGCAGAGAGTTTCCTTTCAGGCCTGCACTGATCACACTTAGTTCAAGACTCAAGAAGGACCCTCTCCAGACACCTGGAGTTATCTCTCTGTGCAGTCTTTCCTTTCCGGTGCTCTTCTCTGGATGCACCAGAAATGATAGGGTCTTCGTCTCTCTGGACTCACAACTCTGTCGTCTTAATCCTGAAGGCCTTTTGGGTCTCTGCCTCCTCTACAGCTTGGAAGCTTCTTCCAGGGAGTAAACCAGGGTAATCGGAACACTCCCTTCTTATGTCTCCCTTTCTCAGATATTACTGCTCTGTCAGAGTCTGAAACCAACTGTTTCATAATTTTGTTGTTGTTTTTGGTTTGCTTTTCTGTGTGTTTCAGGGTGTCATGTAAAGCCAGTCCTTGTTATACTATTTTGTCTGGAAGCAGACCTCAAATGTGTTTCCTTTGATTTTTATCTTTTTCCATTTTCTACAAGTGAAGTAAATCTAACATATGTGCCTGTGTTACACTAATTGGGAATTATATCAGAATTACCTCAAGAGAATCTGAGGTGACAAATCATAAGATAAAAATTTAGTGTGCATTCATGCTACATTATATGGATCCTGTGTACACTACCCCTGCTGCTGTCCAGCTGGGAAGCTAGTTTCAGGAAGGAGTTAATCCTTCCTCTAAGACATAGTTATTTCTCTCAACATTTTTTTTTTCTTTTCACTGCAGAAACAGGCCCATTAATCATCATTTTGAATTGAGGTTATGCAAGGTCAAACAGTTCCAACTTGCAAACTGATGAAGTTTGGCAAACCTAGTCGAATTTCCAGAACAGCATCTAAGCACAGTGCACCTGCCTGTACCTTCATTTGAACTCCTACTTTGCCAAGTTCACTTTGTCAATATTTGCTGGGCTGAGAGCCAGGACTCGGATGCCTTCAAACCTGAAATAAGCTTCCTTGCTTGTGGAATTCCCTGTATGCAAACTTACAGGTGTTACAACATAGACACAGGTGGTCCTTAAGTGAATCTGATCAGTGAGCCCCCACTTCCTTCTTTGTTTCTCTTCCCTCAGCTTCAGCTTGCTTTCCACCCCCTCATTCAATGACTAGTGCTTTTTCCTGCTGCTTGTATGATGCTGTTCTTAGTTCAGCTCGGTTATAGCAAGTGAGGCTGGATTCATTGTGAAGAGAAACCTAGTTTTTGTTCGTATGTTACTTAATTAGTAAATCACCTTCACCAGGGGACTGAACCAAACTAAAGGGAATATTTCTCAAGGAGACCCCCAAGCAAATAAAAATCTTTCTCACATCCCATTTTACGGAAGTAGCTGCCAGTGCTACTCTTTCTGCATGGAAGACCAGTCTTAGTCTTATTCGCAGTTCTCAAGTCTGATCTGATGTCCCACATATATTTTTTTCTGGATCGTATTTTAAAACTAATTAACACTTATTGTGGGCTTATTATGTGCTTGGTACTGAGTAAGAAGTTTCACAAGTTCTTTAGAGATTGTTAAGCTTCAATGACAAGTTAGTGAAGTGACTATTTTAACCCTCACTTTATAGACAAGAAAACCGACCCTGAGAGAGGTTAAGGGACTGTCGAAGTCCTCGCGGTACGCCGCAGAGTCAAGATTCTAACCCCCATCTAGTTTTCCCCACTACACACAGTCTGGGAGCGAAAGTAATTAATATGAAGATTCATAGGCTGTGTGCATTAAGCTGTCCACTTATGCTCAGCAGGTCAATTATGAAATCATCTTTATCAAGCACAGGATTATATAGGCAGTTTGTCTTCAGATACAAACACAGACCAAGCTATTTTGTTCATAGAGCTTTGATCTTAGCAAGGAAAGATCTTTTCTGAGTCCAGAGCAGATTGTGAGGTATGCTCCTTGGAGGTACGTAAGGAGAGAGAGAAGATATTAGTAAAAGTTTTTAAATGAGGCATGTGGACAGAATATTTGGTGTAACATAAAGCATTACATTAAAAGTATAGGTTGACTTACAGACAAATATTACAACAGGATTATTTTGTGGTTATTCATGAATGCATTTAGTTTCTTTATTGAATGTATTCTATTTTTTCTGCATGAAGAAATCTAAATGCTATTTTAACTTTCTCAAGTTCCAATCGCCTTTTTGTATTAATTATTTTGGGAGGTGATGTTAGCTAGAGATGAAGTAAGTAAGAGGGAAAAGCACTGTATATTTGCATGGATTTTAGTTGTTTAACCTCTATACCAGTGTGCAGCTCAAGGAAATACCTGTGGGAATATCTATAAGCAAATGATTTCAGAAAATGTTAAATTTACAGAGAAAGCATGTGATATTTTTTTAAGTTGAAGTGGGAAGGTAGAAAGCCCTACAAATATTTTCCCCTTTTGTATATTGCCAAGAAATTTATGAAAGAAATATAAGTAATTCAAATAAAACAGAGATATATCTCAGAAAGACATCATCCTACCTTCCTATCTTTTATTTTGCCTGTCAAATTTGCTTTCTTCCCCAGAGGCCACTTTGGTAAGAGTGTGGCATATAATACTCCAGGCATTGTTTTTCCTAACAACTCACAAACCACACACACATAACCCTGCTACAACATATATCACTCAATCAGACTTCATTATTTATTAACAAGGCATCAACAGAATGTTGATTCATTCATATCTTTTATAAATTAATGTTTTAATTGGTTATTTGTAGGTAGAGGAAGTGGGAGGAGAGGAGGGGGACGGGAGGGGAGAAAATGAGACCTCCCTCCTCTAAGGGGGTCTATTGCATGACTACTGATAGGAAAATTCAGGGATGTCTAAACCATATGCCAGCAATGTACTAGAGGAGGAAAGATCATCCTGGGGGTGAGGTCTCAGCCCAGTTTTGCTTGTTGCTAGCTGCCCAGGGCTTTACATTCTGGTGACCTTCTGTACCTGGCCTACCATTCCTACTCTGCTTACATTTGTCTAACTGCCTACCATACCACATAACTAAAATTGTGGGAGTGTGTACGAGGGGTGGATTTTCCTTTGATGGGTGGTTTGAGGAGGGTGAATGTTGCCAAAAATGTATTACATACCTTTAGGCCATGTTCTTCCTGGTATTTTAACTAGGGGTTATATGCTTCTCTAGAGATTTTTAAAGGGAGTTTGCACCTGTTAGCAGTTCTTATTGGAGGTTTCTGCAGGGCGCTGTCTGGGATACATATGAGGAAATAAGGAAACAGGGAACTTATCTCAAGTTCCAGGGTTCTGAAATATCTGCTTTCTTTTTAGCTTTTCAGAGCCTAGCTGTGATTATTGTTTGTGTTTTATGGATGGTAGAAGGGATGATCTGGGAGGAAGGGGACTAATTTATCTTGGTCAGAACTGAAAGTCGCCAATAGTATCTGTCATGAGTGTATGTTCATGGTCTTTCCTATAAGTCAGCTGGGCAACTGCTCGGCCAGGTGCCTGCTGAGCAGCCCAGCACCAAGGAATAAACAAGATTCACACACAATGACTATGTATTCAATCAGTTTTATTGAATGCAGGTTCACTCAAAGTAGAACATCAATGTATGTTAATATCCTACTCACACTCTAATAATCTAAGAGAATTATAACATACACACGCAGCAATCAATGGGGAATGACAACCCCGAGTCCCAGAGTCTCAGTCTTCAGGTCCAAGAAGTAGCACGGTGGGCAAGGGAGTGTTCAGCATCTTGCAACTCTGCAGCCAAGAGGGCATCAGGGCAGAGCCTCTGGCAACTGATGCCAAGGGAGATAAGCGTGGCATGGAGCAGCACTCTGGTGTGTGGAGCTCGGCTGCCTCAGTGGTGGTCTGGAACCTGCCTCAGTGTAGTCCACGCTTCTGGTTCTCTTGATCAGTGTCCTGGCATCCCAATAAAGAGTGGAATTTCTGCAGGAGCCTATCTATGGGTGGCTCTTTTGATCACGTGTGCAGATATCTTGGATGTGCCTCCTTGACAGATGTGTCTAGTGTAACTTGAGTAGTTTCCCTCTTGAACCAAGGTGTCATGGCTGACCAGCAGCAATCTTGGTTGAGATGAGGGCCACCATCTTGTTTTATATACTTTGTGCTATTTCTACTGGATCGATGCCATTTTATTGGTCCTGCTCTCTGAAGTATCTTTTGAAGATCATACATTTTTAAATCCTATGATTTAAAAACTCATGTGACTAAAAAAAAAATACCCATAGATAGGCCTGGATGTGACTACCTGCCTTGGCTTCCCAGTTGGGACTTTGCGATCAGATCATCCTGAGGTTATTTTTGGTCACTTAGCTTGTCAGGTCCACCCCCCCACCCCCCGAGCTTGTCAGGTTGATCGCATAGCCCCTTTTTGTTCACAATAACCTTACCATTTCATAAAAAGTCAGCTGTTGATTTTTCATAAATGCTCTGCAGTATGTTTAGGAAGTTTCTATTTCTAGTTTTTGGAAGTTTTTTTAATTAGTCAAATTTTAATTTGTCAAATACTTTTCTACATCTGCTGAGATAATATGTTTTTTTCTTTGTTAATCTGCTAAAGTATTTTGATTGATATTTGTATGTTTATATTTCTGAAAAGACCCTAATTAGTCATGATGTATTATCATTTTAGATTTGTTGGATTTGATTTGCTGAAATTCTGTTTAGAATTTTTACATGCATTTTTATTAGAAACATTGGTCTGTATGTTGTTGTTATTTATTTCTCAGGTTTTAGTATCAAGGTTTTCTTTAGATATTACTTGGTTGTACATTTGCTAACTTTCCTAGGCCTCGATGCCCATGAACCTTATTTCTATTTCTCATTTCAGCAGGTCTTCTCTGATATGTTCCCACCTTGCCAAAAATAATTAAAGCCTCAGATGGTTCGTAATTAACTTCAAGGTCAAGAATAAATTAGTATACATTTGAATTACAATCTTTTGATTTATGGTGGCCCCAAAATGAAAGCAATGAAATATTATAGCATTAAATTGTGATCAAGCCTTTAATAATGAATATTCAAATAGTTCATTTTAGTAGAAATGGAAATAATGGAAAAAATGAGAAAAAATAAAAACTATTTTTTTGTATAAATTTCTTAAACTACCATTTCCACCTCAATTTTTAAAAATATTTTTCTTTCCTAGTTGAACACTTTAGTGACCATGAAGAATGAAATACAGAATATACCTAAACTTGATTCTACCTTCCCCTCCCCCTACTTGTTTAACTTTACTAAACTATTGTGAAACAATTATGCAAATGGTGTAATTAATTTTCACCTTTAAACAAGCAAAACTTTTAATACAAGATGATTATTAAAGGTTTGATCTCTCCAAGGAGAATGGAAAAATAGGAAACAAGTCCTTATTATTAGAAGAAATATGGTTTGCAAAACAGAAGAATGGAAATATTAATTTTTTGACCCTGGGTCTGGTACCACAATGAGATTTTGCTTTTTCCCTTGGAGTAGTTACACATGGTACAGTTTTCTCGATCCTTCAATGTAGTAATACTTTAAATTTGATATGTAAACCAGGTGATCACTAGAAACAATATTTATTTGAGAAATTAAAACTGGGTATAAGATTATCTGATAAAATAGAACATTAATTTTGCAAATGTATCAAGTTTAATTTTTTGCTCATAAAAAGATTAATGTGCGTTTTTAAATTTTCAGGTAGTTTTCAATAGCATTCATGTATTCAAGGCTACTCTTTTCTGAAACAACCTTATTTGAGAAGTTTCCCCTGCCTCAACAACTGTTTTCTATCTCTGTTCTATGTCTTAAAATATGTCGGATATTTAACGGCTCTATAATGCTCTCATATAAGGTGGTGGTATAGTACGGTATACCTTGAGTGAGAACATCATCACATATAAGCTGCTACTGAAACTTTGCACTCCATGACCCTTCACAGGTGTGTCCATGGTAAGGCAGAGAGAAGAAACTTTCCCCCCGGACCTTCTCTTTTACTTCCACACACTAACTCTGAGTGAGGGTACCCACAGCATTCCCTCAGCCTGAATTTTCCAGATAACTGAGCCCCAGTAGCTTTCTGTGTTTCAAAAGGTGCTCAAAACTTTAGGCTTACCACCCTGGCTGGTGTAGCTCAGTGGATTGAGCGCGGGCTGGGAACCAAAACATCACAGGTTTGATTCCCAGTCAGGGCACGTTCCTGGGTTGTAGGCCATGGCCCCCAGCAACCACACATTGATGTTTCTCACTCTCTCTCTTTCTCTCTCCCTTACCCTCTCTAAAAATAAAAATAAATAAAATCTTTAAAAAAACCAAAAAAACTTTAGGCTTACCAATTAAACTCTTTGTTTTCAAGTTATTTTTGGATCTTTAGAAAATGTATTTTCTATCTGTTCATGGTATTTGAGCAGAAGATGAAGTATTATATGAGCTGTCTTCATTGAATATGCACTTTATTTAATCTTCCCAATAACTGCAGATGGTAATGTTATCTATATCATTGTGTGTTTTTTTAATAGAAAATTAAGCTGCAGCTTGGGAAGATTGAGTGACATGTCCAAGATCATACAGCTAATCGATAGCAGAACACATACTAAACTGTACAGGTACTTGAATTTACAACCCATGCTCTTGTTTTAAGCTAAAATCAGTATAGTCTAGTGACAATTTAGAAGAATGTTCCATAGAGATGGAGAGCATGCTGTGAACAGTGGGAGCTCCATACAACATGTAAGATATTGTGAGGGCTATTTGGAAATCTTTTGCAAAGTTATCTAAAATGATAAGTGTTCAACTATGGCAGATATGAAAGGGACTATAAAATGAACAAATGTCATTTTGCTACTTCTATGAGTTAGCAGAATCTGCTTATCAAAAACTTCACAGATGTAAGTGAAATCCCAGGGTTATTTTTCTACTCAATTAAAATTTCATAACCCTTAAAATACCACAAAAATGAGTACCCTGATTTTTATAGGAAAAGGTGGTAAAGTTAGAGTGGAATTAGAATAGTCTGAAATCTTTGAAGAAAGAGTAAGAGCTACCTCAAATATCATCTACAACTTAAAAATCCATCTTTTGCCAAAAGTATAGCTATAGAAAGAATTTTGTATTTTAATAATTAAATAAGATTTTATTTTACTTTCATTATTAAAATAAAACCCTAGTTATGTTTTAATCATTAGAAAGATTGATTTTTACCCATTATCTTATAAAAAATGGAACTGTAGATATGATTGGTGGAATAGTCAAGAAAATTGCAATTTATCTTTTATCTCTATGCATATCTTTATTGTCTAAAGCATCTTTCAGCTTTACAATATACCTGGCAGTCACAAAGCTCTGTTTGCTATGAGATTGAACACTGTTTCTCAATACCTGCCACAAAGCAGCACATAGTGTAATAGACTTTGGAAGTCTCTCTCCATACCTGGGGGAGCCCTTTGAAAGCTGTGGTAGTTACTACTGATAATGACTCACACGTGAAATCCTCTAGGTAACTGGAGCCACCTCATCCAGAGGGGCTGAAGAGGCTTCTGAGTCATTTCTTGACTGCAAGGAGTTCCAAATACCTGCTGTCTTGACTCCAGAAGGAAACAGCAGCTTGCTTCAATCCTACTGACTCAGACTGATGCTGGTTATACCAGAGCTCAATTCCTTCCTGGGCTCTCTGCTTTTTTTAAATTTAATTTTATTTTTTGTTGTTGTTCAAGTACTGTTGTCTCCATTTTGTCCTTCCACTTTCCACCCCAGCCATCCCTACTTCCCACCCCCTTGATCCTACCCCATTTAGCCAGGCAGTGAAAGACAAATACTACAAATACCATATGACCTCACCTGTAAGTGGAACCTAATCAACAAAACAAACAAGCGAGCTCTCTGCTTTTTCATCTTGCTCCCTTCGTTCCTAGTGGTCTTACTTGAGAGTACTCCCTTAAAAACCACTTGCAGAAGAATCCTAGTCTCAGGGTGTACTGTCAGGAAACCAGACCTTAGATATGTGGCAATTAACCCACAGTAATGATCTCCCTTTTCTATATTCAAAAGTGTGACTGGGTTCAATTTTGAAATATACAGTTGCCTGAATTGCCAATAATATTGCTGGTTGTGTTACTTAATTCTGTTTTTTCTTTTCTGTGTGCTCTTCTTCTATTGAATGGAGAATACTGAGGTTATTTATTATAAATATTGACATGAATTTTATAAGCTGTTGAATGTGAAAAGAAAATGCTCCTATTATGGGTATTTTTGAGGAAATTACTAAAAGATTATGTCACACAGCAAGGTCACACTTAATGGTAATCAGTTCCTTTATTCCTGCATGTTTTAGAAATAATTTTATAATCACTGCCTGTCTGTTCCAGATTTTATTGTCTGCCACCCATTTCTTCTTTTGGCAGCTCCTTACTGTGCTGTAGTGTTTTTCAGTTTTACCAGACTGGGAATACAAGAGATATGAAACAGGAGCCGATTCCCCCTACGCCCTTCTGATGTGGACAACATTAATTTATAACAAAGCTGTTTTGCCATTACTGAAAAAGAAGAAAAAAGCAAACAGCTGGTTTGATGGAAAATCTGCCGTAATCCCTGGTGAACAGGGAGTTCAGACATGATACAAGCTGACAGAGGGTGAAAAATATAATCTCCAGGCAGATGACTTACTGCAGCTAGGATGCACAGGATAAGATGCCATTTGCCAGACAAGACAACACAGGGTATTCTGTGGTCAGACAGTGCACTTAGAAAAGGTGACATTGGGAAATGCTAATAACCAGCTAACCATTGTTTATAATGATGAAGAAGTGCCAACAAAATTTATGGAAATGAAGATTTAGAGATATCACATGTAAAGGAGGTTCATCTCCTTAGAATCCATTCAAGATCATTGTTCTATCTCAGTTGACATTTTCCTGAACACCAGCAGAGGCCTCCAGACACTTCTGTAAGCAAACAAACACCACACACACAGAGGGGAGAGCGTGACACCCATTGTGTCCACTGACATGCAGAGGACTCGGAACTTCTGGTGATGATGATTTCAGTGAGAGTCAGCTCTAATTACAGGAGCTGCTAACTTTTGTTGTATAATATGCTGAAATGCCCATTAAAACAAACAAACAAACAAACAAATAAACTCATACACACAAACACCTTGATCTAGAATAGAAGGAGGTCACGGTATGTGAAATGATAGTAATTTTAGATCACATTTAACTATGATCACAATGTGGGCATTTCTCTGTTAACAATTATGATGTTGTCAGCAATAGTTCTCTCAAGCCACACAACTTGCCCAGTATTCTTGGTAGCAAAACACTGTAGTTGGAGAGGGAATGGCAACAAGGTCCTTTGCAGACCCCCATCCTGGGTTGTTTGGCAAGTACCACTTTTTGTCTTAAGGTTTCAACTGAGTGTAGTCCTAAAGGAAAAGTTTGCTAAATACTTACTAGTCATTAAAGCTTTACAGAAAATATAACCCATAAAGAACCTACTAATGAGCAGTCTGAAGCACTTCTTCCATTTGTAAGTGTTTGCATTATGTGAGTGGTTGCAAATAAATGCCCAAGACCTACATGGCCGCTACGGATTAACTACATGTTTCCCCACCTAAGTTTTAATGAATAATCGCAATTATAATCACCCAAGTCCTATAATGTCCCAGGATGTCCTCTGCTTCTGAAATAAATGTCCATCAGATTCTTCGTGTCACTCATAAACTCTGCGCAGCCCTGACCTCTGCTCACTGCTTTCAGAAACTACAACAGCTTCTTTATATATTAGACCTTCCTCTGACTATACCTTTAGAAGTATAAATACATTAATTTTGCTGCCATATTAATTGATTTTAGCTAATTAGGAACACGTTTTTTGACCCTGATATGATAGGGAAGTGCGAACACATTTTCCCCCACAGCAGGTTTATTTGCTGAGGTAATAGAAGAGTGTTAATTAGACATATTTCTGCTGTCAGGTTGATGGTTTTTAAGCAGTATTCACCACAGAATCTAAAGCGGTGAGAGGAGAAGCTGGGTTTTGGCTGTTGGTGTTATGTGCCACATGAGGTTAGCCCACCTTTGGAACAGAAACCTGATGGAGGTGAATGTCCATACGCTAAGGAAGCCCCAAACCTGTTTTTCACAAATGCTCTTCACAGTTGAGGTCTCCCTCTCCTCCAGCTCAGAATATCTCAGGAGGCTTCAGACACACCCATATCTCTCTTCAGTCATTGTCACTCTCTCCCAGCCTTCCAGCATCCAATTTGGTATTCATCCTGGCCCTTCTTCATTTTAAAGCAAAAGTCACAGGTTTTGAAATTCACTGGCCTTGAAGTATTTGCAGAAAATCTTTTGAACAGTTTGGGTCCTGGGATTTCTTTCTTCAGTCTCTTCTGCTGCAGGCGAAGCTGGGCGGCCTGTCTGCTGCCTGCCTGGAGCAGTGAAGCAAAGGGAAACAAACAACAGAGCAGTTGAGATTCCTGCTAGGAGCTGGTGTGTGGATGGAGCCCATGCAGTACTTTTGTTTATTTGTGTGGCTTTTCTTAGGGAACGCATGAAAAGGAACTTAAAATAAGCAACCATTTAGAGAAAAAAGAAGAGGGATGTTTGACAATATTTTGAGTTTCAAGGCTGAGTGAAATGCTCATTTGTACAATGCGAATGCTCTGTGAAGGTGCAGTGGTTCTGTAAGGCACGTGCTTTCTGTTTCCTTTGTTTTCTCTTATAGCTTTACACTAATCATTTACACACTTGTTTCCAATCCTGCCTGTTACTAATCAATGGATAAAAATATTAAATAAAATAATTTCTGAATGCCCTTCCATTATTACATTCTACCATTTTGATTCTGCAAATCAAATATCAAGTGTTGATCTTACCATCAAAGACCAATCGAATTGATAAAAATTTCATTGGAAATATCAGGTGATATATGCAGTTTATAACTATCTTTGAGTCATAGAATATAATAGGATGGAGGGACAAACCCCTTAATAGAGTAACTTGACCTCTGAAAGATTAGTCTTGATAGAGTAGTGTAGTGGAGGGGGAAAATTTCCTTTTTTCCTTCTTAGTTCTTTGGTCTAATAATCAAATTTACATGAGACAGAATAACAGAAAAAATAACCAAATTTAATAATATATGTAAAATACATGAGTTCATTTCATAAGATGATGGGGCCCAGGAAAATCAAAGGCTCATGAAGTCTGTCCAGAAAAAGTCCAGCCATGTTAATATAATGAGAACGGTTTGTACTATGTCATGTAACCTGGCAGCCAAGGAGAGTGGACTAGAATGTGTATGAGTGAACAATGATGACTTCACTGTATTAGTCAGTGGTAGATGTCATTGAGTGAGCATGTGTACTGTGTGGCCATTGTATTCAAAGTGACTGAGTGAGCAGAATAACAAATTTGCATCAGATTTTATGTTAAGCTTGAATATTCCTCTGCAGAAATTATTTGGATGATTCAGAAAGCTTTTGGGAATGATAAAATGGGCATAGTGCAAGTAAAATTGTGGCACTAACACTTCGAAGATGGTTGAGACTCTGTTGAAAGCAATCCATGTTCTGGAAGGCCAGCAATAAGCAGAATACCTGAGAATGTTGAATGTGTACAGGCTGCAATCGACAAAGATCAGTGACTAACAGTGCAAGGACTAGAAGCTGATCTGAGTATTCCAAAAACTACTGTGCCTGAGATTTTGTTGCAGGATCTTGGCATGAAACATGTCACGGCAAAATTTGTTCCATGGCTTCTGCTACCAGAGCAGAAGAAACATTGTGCTGCAGCTGCTAATGATCCTGGGAGTACTATGTGAGGTCCCAAAATGCCTACTTTGAAGAGGACTGTGGTGTTATTGTCCCATGTGCAATGTTTCTTGTTTCTTGTATCTTCTTTAAGAAATGTCTCTATTTTTCATAGTGCATGGCTGGATACTTTCTAGACTGTCCTTGCATATGCCATCATGAGCTAAGGAGAAAGGGGAGTTGTGGTTTGGCACTTGAAAGAGGAGGAAGGCAGTTCGCATGGAGATAGAAAAACACATTTTTGGTAAGGAAATGTCTACTGGCCCATCTTTAACAATGGAACACAGGAAAGATTTTGATCAAATAAGCCTTAATAGGTTCCGCTCTGTTTATCACATACCAGTTCATATTAAACTTTAGTTATCTGTGATGATAGCTCCCTTCTTGGAGCTGGTCCTGTATCTAAACCTTTTATGCATTAGGGGGAATATCAAAGGATTTTCCTGAGTCTTCTTTCTTAAAAATAACCAGATTAATATAATCAATATTCCAAAAAGGTCATATGTTGGGGTAGCAAACTCTGCTCCACCACTTGGGAAAGAATATTCGGAGACATTGTCTCAGCACCCTTGTCCCCTAAGGAATAATTCCCAAGAAAGAATGTCTCCAACCATCTGTTGGTTATAAACTGGTTTAATTGATCTCTGTGAGTCTTAGCTGTCTCTTTTGTAAAATGAACATAATAATGCCTTACTTTTAGCTAGTTGTTGATATTAAGTATGTTTTTTTCTTTTGTCATCCTAGAATTTATACTGGTTTTTCTTAATTTTAAAACAAAAGTCACAACCATTTAACTAACAATGGTTGGCAAAGACGCTTTTCCTTTCTCTATTTCTGGTGGCAGAGTCTGGAGAAGACACTCAGAAATGGCACCTTGCAAGGGGAAGGAAAAGAAGGAAGAATAGGTCATTAGCCTCAGACCTCAGGTGGCTCAAGGAGAAAATATATTTGGTATCTATCACATTTTGCATCCTTCAGTGATGCTTTTGTCCATGCCACTGGTGTTTCTGGTAAGGAAACCATCTTCCATGTGACTGGTGGAGTGAAGGAAAAGGCTGACTGAAATGAGCCTGCTCCATACACTGCCATGTTGGCTGCCTAGGATGTGCCCAGAGGTGGAAGGAGCTGGGTATCACTGTTCTCCACATCAAACTCTGGGCCACAGGGAGAAATAAGATCAAGACTCATGGACCAGGGGCCCAGTCATATCTCAGCACCCTTGTCCCCTAAGGAATAAAGATGAGACAGATTGAGAATGTCACTCCCATCTCTTCCAACGGCATATACAGGAAGGGGGTGTCACTGTGGTCACCATTTCTGAATAGGAATCCTCAAATTATTGTTTTCTGTAATAAATTGTTTTTGTGTGAGCTGAAAAAATAATAATGGTTGGCACATAGTAGGTGCTCAATAAACATTTGGATATCTGGCATCATCTCATATATGTGTTGGTTTATGTGATTACTACCTATAGGTCCCTGATAATATATAAGTTCCATGAGAATAAGGCATGTGTCTCATTCTATAATGTGTCCTCAGTTACTGATATGTGGCAGCAGCTCAATAAACACTTGTTTAGCTCAATGAAATGTCAGCTATATGGCCCTGGCTGGATAGCTCAGTTGGCTTGCATTATTGTCCTAATTCACCAAGGTTGCTGGTTTGATCCCCAGTCAGGGAACATACAAGAAAGCAATTAATGAATGCTTGAATAAATGGAGCACCAAAAGGAACAAATGAATGTTTCTCTCTCTTTCTCTCTAAAAAAACCCCATCAGCTGTATGGCACTTATTGTTATTTCTATAGTTAAAATTTCCTAGTTAAAATCTAAAATAAACATATATCACATTAAAAAAAGAGTATTTATATTTTCATTTAAAGGAAGGTTGGAAAGGAATTACATAAGCTTCCATCTCAAGAACACAGGACAAGAGTAAAGCCATGCCAAAGAAAGTAGATGGAAGAATATTCTAAAATTAAGATAGAAAATCAATGAAGTAGGAAACAAATATAAAACAGAGAAAGATAACAAACCCTATCTGATTTACTAAAAATACTAATGAAAACACTGGCTAAATGAAAAGGGAACCAATTGTATGAGAAAATATATTTACCAGTGAAACCTCAGACAAAGATTTGATCTCCAAAATATATAAAGAATTCACACTACTCCACACCAGAAAGAAAAACAATCCAATTTAAAAAATGGGCAAAGGACCAAAACAGACCTTTCTCCAAGGAGAACCAATAGAGGGCCCAGAGACATAAGAAAGGATGCTCAGCATCACTAGCTATCAGAGAGATGCAAATTAAAACCACAATAAAATACTACCTCACATCTGTTAGAATGGCCATCATTAATAAATCAACAAACAACAAGTGCTGGCAAGGCTGTGGAGAAAAGGGAACCCTAGTGTACTGTTGGTGGGAATGCAGACTGGTGCAGCCACTGGGGAAAACAATATGGAATTTTCTCAAGAAACTAAAAATGGAACTGCCTTTTGACCCAGCAACTTCATTGCTGGAATTATACCCTAAGAATCTTGAAACGCCAGTCCAAAAGAACCCATGCACCACAATGTTCATAGCAGCATTATTTATAATAGCCAAGTGGTAGAAACAGTGTAAGTGCCCACCAGTAAATGAGTGGGTAAAAAAAACTATGGTACATTTACAAAATGGAATGGTACTCAGCAGAAAGAAAGAAGGAGCTCCTACCCTTCATAACAGCACAGATGGAACTGGAAAGTATAATGCCAAATGAAATAAGTTAGATGGTGAAAGGCAAATACCATACGATCTAACCTATAAGTGGAACTTAATCAACAAAACAAACATGTGAGCAAAATAGAACCAGAGACATGGAAATAAAGAGCAAACTGACAGTGACCAGAGGGAAAGAGTGGGGGGATAATAGGGAAGAGAAGGGGGTAAAGTCAAAGAACATGTGTAAAGGACCCATGGACAAGACAATGGGGGAGGGGAGGATTGAAAATGGAAGATGGAGGTGGGTAGGGCAGGGGAGAGTAATGGGGGGAAATTGGGGCAACTGTAATTGAACAACAAAAAAAATATTAGAATTTTTTTTTAAAGAACTAGGAAAAAGATATATAAACTACAAGTAGAAAAAAAAACTAATGAAATGGACAAATCTTACTTAGAAAAAACAAACCATTAACAATGTCAAAAATTAACTCCACCAAGAAACTACTCAACCTAATAAATGAATTTGGCAAAACAGCCAGATACAAAGTCAATACTCAGAAATCAAAGGCATTTTTGTACACCAACAATGAAACATCAGAAAGAGAAATCAGGAAAAAAATCTCATTTGATATAGCAACAAGAAAAATAAAGTACCTAGGAATAAACCTAACCAAGGAGGTAAAATACCTGTACTCAGAAAACTACACAACAGTGAAGAAAGAAATTAAGGAAGACACAAACAAATGGAAGCATGTACCATGCTCATGGATTGGAAGAATTAGCATCATCAAAATAGCCATACTACCCAAAGCAATGTATAGATTCACTGCAATTCCTATTAAAGTATCCATGACATATTTCAGAGATACAGGACAAACTTTTCATAAATTTATATGGAACCATAAACAACCCCAAATAGCTGCAATAATTTTAAGAAAGAAGAACAAAGCAGGAGGGATCACAATACCTGATATCAAACTGTATTACAAGGCCACTTGTAATACAAATCAAAGCAGCCTTGCACTGGCATAAAAACAGGCACATAGACCAATGGAATAGAACAGAGAGCCCAGAAATAAACCCAAGTCTCTATGGTCAATTAATATTTGACAAAGGAGGAAGAAGCAAAAATAGCCTCTCAACAAATGGTGTTGGAAGATCTGGATGGCTACATGCAAAAAATGAAACTTCATCACCAACTTATACCATACACAAAAATAAATTCAAGGTTGATAAAAGACTTAAATATAAGTCATGACACAATAGAAGTCCTAGAGGAGAACATTGGCAGGAAAATCTCAGACATTCCATGCATCAACATCTTCACAGATATATCCCCTAGAGCAAGGGACATAAAGGAAAGAATAAACAAATGGGACCTCATCAAATAAAAGCTTCTGCATGGCCAAAGAAAACAGCATTACAATGAAAAGAGAGCCAACCATATGGGAAAACATATTTGCCAATGATACTTTGGAGAACAGTTTGATCTCAAAAATATATAAAGAACTCACATGACTCCACTCCAGGAAGACAAAAAACCCAATTAAAAAATGGGCAAAAGACTTGAACAGACACTTCTCCAAGGGGAACATACAGAGGGCCCAGAGACACATGAAAAGATTCTCAGCATCACTAGCCATAAGAGAGATGCAAATTGAAACTACAATGAGATACCACCTCACACGGATCAGAATGGCCAAGATAAACAAATCAATAAACAAGTGCTGGAGAGGATGTGGAGAAAAGGGAACCCTAGTGCACTGTTGGTGGGAATACAAACTGGTGCAGTCACTGTGGAAAACAGTATGGAATTTCCTCAGAAAACTAAAAATGGAACTGCCTTTTGACCCAGCAATTCTGATGCTGAGATTATGCCCTAAGAGCCCTGAAACACCAATCCAAAAGAACCTATGCACCCCAATGTTCATAGCAGCACAGTTTACAATACCCAAGTGCTAGGAACAGCCTAAGTGCCCATCAGCAAATGAATGGATCAGAAAACTATGGTACATTTACACAGTGGAATTCTATGCAGCAGAGAGAAAGGAGTTTATACCCTTTGCAACAGCATGGATGGAACTGGAGAGCATTATGCTAAGTGAAATAAGCCAGGAGATGAGGGACAAGTACCATATGATCTCACCTTTAACTGGAACATAATCAACAAAAGAAAAAAGCAAACAAAATATAACCAGAGTCATTGAAATTAAGAACAATCTAACAATAGCCAGAGGGGAAGGGGGAAGCGACAGTGGAGAGAAGGGTTTTCAGGAACTACTATAAAGCACACATGGACAAAACCAAGGGGGTGGAAGCAAGGGAGGGAGGTGGGTTTGGAGGGGGTGGGGAGAAAATACAGACAGCTGTAATTGAACAACAATAAACTAATTTAAATTTAAAAAGTCAAAAATTAAAATAAGTCATCGTTAATATAAATACTAAAACATTTAAAAGGCAATACTGAGAAACGTTTAGGCATCTATCATGTAGATGAAATAGAAAAATTTCATGAAAGCCATTTACCAAAAGTGATACAATCTAAATGATCAGATACCTTTTGAGGAAATTAAGTATGTTATTATAAAAACTTCGCACAAGAAAACTCCCGGTCCAAATGGCTTCCTCATAAATGCTTGATATTTATAATATTTATACTAAGAGTGAGCTTGCAAAAACCACTCCAGAGAAAAGAAGAAGAGGAACACTTTTTAACACACTTTATGACTCTAGCATAACCTTCATACCAACTCTCACCAGGACAATATGAGAAAGGAAAATTAAGAAACAAACATAGACATAAATATTCTTTAAAAATCAAGTAATACAACACAGCAATAATATATATATATAATGTATACATAACTGTAATAACCATATAATATAAAAACACTAAGAGCAAAGATTTGTTATTAGAGACCAAGGCTAAAATCATTCATGCCCTTGTATTCCCAGTTGTTACGTATGGATATGAAAGCTGGACAGTAAAGATGGCTGATAGAAAAAAACCGATTCATGTGAAATGTGGTTGGAGAGAGAGATGAACACATGGGTCCTAGAGAACATTAAGCCTCAAACCTCGCTGGAGGCAAAAATGACAAAACTGAAGCTGCCCTACCTTGGGTATATCATGAATCATGAGAAAGCAGGGGTTTTTTTTTGGAAAGAGAGTATGCTGGGTAAATAGAAGGCAGCAGGAAACGAAGGAGCACAAATATGAGATGAACGGACCTTGTAAAAGAAGCCATAGGCACGAGTCTACAGGAGCTGAGCAGGGGGGTTTAGAAGAGGGTGTGAACATCACTCATTCATAGAGTCACCAGGAGTTGGAGCCACCTCAGTGGTACTTAATACACGGTATATAAATCCATATTATTCATATCTCCCATTTTTAGTGGGGCTTATTCTAGTTATTTAAAATTAAGTTAACATCTTAACATTCAGGTATTAACTAATCAATATCAGTGTTCATAGCAACACTATATTTAAAGTTATAGACTATATAGCTATGAGAATAAATTTGCTATAATTAAATGTAAAAACATAAATATTACAAAGATAGTATTGAGCAAAATAAGCCAAACAAAATAGGACAAGTCAGATAGTAGCTAAGCTTGGATGGACATAGTCGTGCCTGGGACGACGCAGGAGTGAGGCTGGGTTTTTTTTTTTTTCCTGGATGCAAGTGGTTACTTAGATATATTCAATATTGAAAATTCATAAAGATAATTAATTATGATCAGTGTACCTTTCTGGATAGATGTTTATATGTCAAAGAAATTTAGATGAAGCACACAAATAAACACAATCACACAGTGTCACACTGAACCTGCAAGCTTAGCGTTTGTGTTCACGGGGTGTTTCTGCAGACTCCCACTGCGGCCACTGTAGTGCCAGACAAGCCATGTTCGGTGTAAGGCAAGGGAGAAAATAAGTAAGTAAGTGAGTAAGTAAGTAAATGCAGTAAGAACCAAGTCGCTTAGTCTGGTCAGCAGGTGCTCATATAAATGTAGAAATACATGAGACCATAATACACACATTGATTTTTACCTATTTCTTTCTCGTAAGAATTTACATTGTAATCATTATCTGTTAGTGCTAATAAATAAAAATACAGTATCATTTTTAATGTCCAAAGAGCACTTTATTGCACAGATATATTAAAATCCATTTCAAAAAAACACCTACACATGAATAATTTCCAATTTACTGCCATTCTAAACAATGCCTACATGGATTCCTTTTATAATGACTGAAGAACTCTGCTTCTGGCGGTCTGTCATTTATGTCCCCTTCCACCATCACTCACTGCAGGTACACACCATTCACATGGCAGTGAGAAACGTCCTCCCAGTGCACCCAGGACCACCTTCATCCCAGAACTCCTTTCCCAAAATGGCATCTCATATCAGCTTATACTAAAATAATGATCCTAGAGCCTAGTTCTGTTCAAAGAGGTCTTGGAACGCCTATTTGAAGAAACATCAAACTCTGCTGCGTCGTTAGCTCAGGAGGCTCAGACATCATGGTGCAACCGTCCAAAAACTTCCCAATAATTATCATTTTGCACATTTTTAAACCTAAAAATAAAGTGCTCTTTTGTGAGCATAATTTAAATTCCTAGTAATTAATGCCTCCACTTCTCAGGTTTCTTTATCCAAATAGAACCAAATTCAGGTTAAAAGAAAAAGAAAGAAATACAATGAAAAGAAATAGAAGAATAGCTCTGAAAACATACCGGTTCCTCATTTTTCTCAGCATTGTATATTTTCATCCAAGTGAATTCACATTATACTTTCAAAGTGGTAGGTAAGATGCTCATAATTCATTAATCCATAGTTCAAAAGCAACGGTGAAATGTCTTTCTTGCCACCATGTATCTAAATGAGAGTAAAAGAGTGTGATTGTGACTTCACTGCAGTGATTGTCTACAGCAGGAAATAGCCCTACTTCCCTTGAGATGCAACATTTGCACTGGTGAATGCAGCTGACTACAATAGCTCTCTAACAGAGACAATGAAAAGAGATGAATCTATTGAGAGAGTTGCATAAAACACACCTGACCAGAGAATAAAACCCTGTAAAATTTGATTTGAGTCCGTCAAGGAGGGACACTTCCTCCTCAAAATAGATGGGAGGTGGCATCTCCTTTTTAAAAAAATGTTAGGCAGTATCAGCCAGTTCAGAACAATATGCAGGCAGTGTCACTTTCCCAGGAAAATATGTCTTGAGGAATGGCTGATTCAGTTGTCTTGCAAGAAAGAAACTTAAAGGGACCTTGCGTCTATTCCTTTCCTTTAGCCTATTGTCATTTTAATTTTTTTATAACGAATTCAATCTGCTTAGAAGTGTAAGTAAAAATTCATAAAAGCAAAATGAGTGGAATGGAGAAATATGTCATCATGCCTTTTTATTTTTCTGTGCCTCTGAGAAAAAGTTATTGCTATGAACTTCGTACTCTAATACAAGGTAACTTTGAGTTGCCATCACTTAGGGGTAGTTTGTGCTGATGTCCTTATAGATGCTCCTGAGACATTTGCAGATGAATTTTTTTCTTTCTTTAAAATTGTTGACGATATTAGGCTTTCCATAAGATAGTGATAAGCTGCTTCAAAATCCAAAGAAAGGTGACAACCTAGTAGGATACTTGTTCAAATGGCTCTTCAAACAATCTGTGAAAAAATTTACATGAACATCTGTTTGAAGAATAGAGCTACTAAGGGGAATGTTCTGCACAAACAATATGCCATGCAGAATAGTTGTACAATAATGCTGTGAAATTGTTTAATTAACTCATAAAAGAGGGAATCTAGGAAAGGAAATGCACACAGTGCACTCTGGAGATATTTGACAGTCTTCAAGAGCAGATGTGATTATGATTATAATTATTTAGTAAATTGAGCCATAATTTCTCTTTCTGTCATACAATAAGGTAAAGTACAATATATTATGAATCCTAAGTAGAAAAAAAACCCTTTAAATGTAAATAATTCATGCAAATCCTGGCTCTCATTGGAGGTGACATTGCTTTAATTTCCCTCTCTTCACTGAGGAGTACCTTTGTAAATATGACTGAATGGAGTAAGTATTCAATATGTAACTAGGTTGGGTTTTATGTGTACTTTGTGGAAATTGTTTCAATATTTTGTAGACATGACTTTCACCATAGATCTGGATGGCCGTAAACAGTATGTTTTTGTCTCTAGGAGTACAAATTATTTATGAGACTGTGGTACAGAGCAGGTTTGGAGTCATTTTATTTTATTACCAGAAAAGCTCCATCTGAGGCCTCACAGTATTGAACGTAAAGGCTGCAACAGCATTTTTTTTTATGTGTGAGGTCAACCAGTTTGCCTTGAAGTGCATTCATTGGCCACACACTGTATTTCAAGTGTGTTTGATAATGTGCAAATGTATTAGATTTGTACCCCTCTATCATTTTTCATCCTTCTCCATTATAGAAATTACATATTTTTATATTCATAACTGTAGTTAGTAATTACAGAAATGTTACACTTTCTGTATGTTGCCTTTATCATTCCTATTAATTGAAATTACTGTTAGAAGAAAATTAATTACACAAATTAGTATGCTTATTCCTGAAACCTAGATTATAGTAAATCCCAAGATTAAGACTAATGAAACAATTACCTATTTAATCATTTTTAAAAAGGGAACTTTGCTCCGGTATCTGACAGTAACTGTGGCAAGCATTAGAAGTATACACATGAATATGTTTTCCTTGACTGCTCTTTCATGAAAGCAACATTATTGTCACCTGCTGGGAGTTTGATTTCATAGTCAACGTTCTCCCTATTAAATGCATCTCTTCTAACTAGGAAAGACAAAATATAATTTCTCTAATAGATTTCTGTCCCTGAAACTTAAACTCTTCTTCCCCAAACTTGAAGATATATGTGAAAGTGGTTGTAAGTCAAGGCTATAGAGGCTTATCAGGGGGCACATGTCTTTTGCTATTTATAAGGATAAACACTACATTAGAAGTATATATATTCACTTAAGGAATTTCTTAAAACAAATTCAAAATTTTTAATTTAAATTAAACATGTATTAAAAAGCAAAACTACAGGTCTGACAGTGAAAACTCGTAACCTCCTCCTCCACATGACTTCGCAGCTGGCTTCCCAGCATCCAGTGGCCGCCACAGGCACTCAGTCCTGCATTTAGGTCTTCTGGCAATTGCCTTCACATTGGACTGCTTTTCTTCTTCCTCAACTTTAGACATTAGCACAAACCTGATGGTTTTCTGCCATAATAGCTGAAGATTTTATTCATACTACTTCTCACATCTTATTCCCTCTTCATCTAAAAATGTTCTGGATTATTTTATTCGCTATGTTTGAAAATCTAAATATTACATTTAAAATATCAGTTTCTTGTTCTATCAAATCTAGACACTATCTATTGATTCTGCTTATTGTTAAGGTGAGAATTTCAGCATTCTTAATACTTATGAGAGGAATGTAATGAAGGAAATAAATGAATGAGCAAAATAGAACCAGAAGTAGAGAATCATGGAACAGACTGACAGCTGTAAGAGGGAGAGGGGAAATGGGGACTCTTTGAAAGAAGGTGAAGGGATTAGTCAAAGAACATACATGAAGGACCCAGACATGGACAACGGTGTGAGGAATGACTGGTAGTGGGAGGGGAGATGGGGGTCTGGGGGGGAAGGGGGAAAATTGAGACAACTATAATACTATAAACAATAAAACATAATAAAAAATGAAAGAAAATTCTTTGACATTGTTTGTCATACACAGGTATAACCCTTGCTTTACATAATGAGTATTTTCCTTAGAAGTCATTCTTCTGAAAATCACATTTTGGCCAATTTAGATCATATTTTAAATGTAATAAGACTATACTATTTACATGAATCAAATTAAAAATCTTATGAAACAAATTTAAAAATCTTGCATAAATAATTCTGTAATTATCATTTGATAATTATATCTTATCATATAATGCTATTACATTTTTATATTAAAAACACTAAATTGTTAATAATAAATATTTTAAATATTGAAAAAATACTTCTTTACTCTGCTTTCCACTGTACTTGGGTTGCTGGATAAAATAAGGACAACCAGTTAAATTTGAATTTTGATAAATTCATTTTTTAGTATCAGTGTGTCTCAACTCTGAGACAAAATTTTATGTCTATCTATCTATATATCTGCTTGGAAAATAGAAAACTAGATAAGTGATATTTAATGAACTAAACTTGAGAAAGGAAAATTTATATTGGGAATCTAAAAATATGTGACCACCAACTTATCTGCATTAACCCCCAAAGTCTTAAGAGTTTGGTATACAGATCCTTTTAAACTGGACTTAGGAGATGAAGCAGAAATAAGGATGACTGTTGAAAAGTTCTGTCTAAGCCTCTCAGATCACTAAGCCTTCATAAGCTAAATTCCAAGTCCCACTCCAGCAGAGGAAATGAAGTTTCTATTTCTGGCAAAGTTAATGTAGGGAGACTCTTAGCTCCAGAAGAGCAACAAAAACTAAGCACAAGGTGTGGCCCTGAATTGGAAAAAGGAAAACTGAGTGAAATTCTGTGTTGTGCAGTGGGAGGCCTCTGGCCCTCTTTTCTCTTTTGGCTCTCAGGATGCCAATAGCAGCACAATTCAGGGGTACCCTGGAGAGTCTCTATCCTGAGCTCAAAAAACTGGCTCAAGACAAAACATTTACATAAACTATTGTTAGGACTTCTCAAGTAAAACAGCTTGGTACCCCCTTTGTCACTCACAGTAAGAACCATCAGCCATCAATCCACAGCTTTTTTTCTTCAAACAGAATTTTAGGACCTCCCTTTTGAATTAAATTTCTGGCCAAGGAAAAAACAGACATTGGAAATCCCTGGTGTAAAAGGCAAAGACCAAAATGAACAAATAGAAAAGGGAGAAACAAAGCTGATAAAAGAAAAATTATAATTTTTTAAAAACTTACAGGCAAGGTCAGTAAAATAAGGTGTTGCATTTGATCTTACAACAGGATATTTTAACAAATGGGCATCCCTTGAACAAGAAAAAACTCTTTTAAGCTACAAATGACAAAGTTATACATGGAAAGAGTTCATGAAAAGCTCAGAAAAAAATCCATGAATATAACACCAACCCTAGAGAAATGGATCATGAAATTTCAGAACAATGGGTATGAAGAAAACAAATTCTTTTTTTCATATTTTGTGTTGTTGTTCAAGTACAGTTGTCTACATTTTCCTCCCCCCACTCCCCCCACCCCAACCATCCCGACTTCCCACCCTTGATCCTACCCCACCTTGAATTCTTAAAGATGAGAGGGGGGAACAGGAGGAAGAGAGAAAGAGGTCAGGAAGGGAAGGGGGAGGAGGAGAGGAAAGGAGAGCAGAGAACCTTACCACATAGTTCAACAGCTTTTCATCTTTTCAACAGTAAAGAAATGTATAAGATCCTGAGGGAAAATAATTTCCAACTTAGAATACTATACTCAGCTAAACTATCAATCAAATGTGAAGGTAGAAATAAAAATGTTTTCAGATATGCAATGTTTCAGAAATGTACCTCCCATGTAACCTGGCTCTTCAGGAAACCAGTGACAGACGTGTTGGTAACAAAGGGAATTACACTAAGGAATGGTAAATTATGGGATCTGAGACACAGAGGCCAAACAGAAGGGAGATGAAGATAATTTCAGGATAATGGTGAAAAAGTCTCAAGAAAATAGTTTCTCAGCAAGCCAAAGTAGAGAGGAGAGAGTGTTGTAGTAGTTACGGAAAGCTTACGTGATGAGTTTAACCATATATAAGTGTACATTTAAAGTTCTGTTTGAAAATTTAAACCAGTGTTAATTACTTATAAACCTATGCAAATAAAGAAAAATACAATTACTAACTTTACCCCCCCCAAAAAATGTTTACAATTAGGGGGGCATAATTACAGTATACTATCTGTCTGAGCTCTTAGTAAAATTTATAGTCATACCATATATATGAATTATTAATTTGATTAAAAAATGATATAACTGGACTGAGAAGATGGTGAGAGAGTAAGAGGGAGGGAGAGAGAAGTGGAGATTTGTATAACAGAGTGAAATCCTCTTCCTGCATTATAGAAAGCATTAGATAATATAAACAAACTGGAAAATGCAGATATAATTACATAATGTTTTATTTATAAGTAAGAGGTGAATACCAGAAGAAACCATTGAAAAAGGATAAGAATGATTACTTGTGTTGTCAGGACTTGGGAGTACAAAGAAATGGAGCAGAAAACAACTTTTTCTTTTGTTACCTATAAATGTATTTGACTTTTACAATCATGTATACACATATACTTTGATATTAAAAATGAACAAACATGTAACAAATACAGTGAACAAATAAACACGCAAGAGTGTTACATGTTTATTTCCTTATAGAAAAGAAAGACAAAATTAATTAAGCCACATGACTCCAGTAAAAAAAAAAAGAAAGCATCAGAGTAGCTGCAAGTGTGGGAACAATGGACATTTTAAAGCTCAGAGAAAAGGTGATACATTTCTCTGGAGTAATTCACACAGTGTAATTTGTAAACTAATAAGAAACAGAAAGTGAACCATGAATGTGGTAGGATTTCTTCTCCATGCTCACAAGCCTGAGGCCTTTGTGGGGAGCAGCGGGAGGCTTGTGCAATGTATACTTTTGGGGGAGTTGTAATGCAGAGACACCACCAGGCCACTCCTGCTTGTAGGAACTGTAGACACAGAGGACTCCGAGACTTGATGCATTCTTCCTTCCTGAACTTGGTTTTTAAAATCCTAGGAAATATATCACCACTGGAATAATAACTTCATGCTGCCTTTTTCAGCCCAACATGGTTCTTTAGGACCCAGCCATGTGGAGTGATTATCAAGCATCTCAAAAAGACCTGGTTTTGTTTGGTGGCATTTTGAGGCAAATGATAATAACCATATAAAAAGGAACTAGGGGTGGGGGAAACTACATATTTTTTAGGGCTGTTATGGAGTAAACCTTAAGATACTACCGCAGATCCTATGTCATGTAATCTTTCCCAAGGCATTGAAATTTAAATATGGTACTGACACAAATATGGCAAAGAAAGATAATCTTAGGTTTCCAGGAAATATCACAGCCTTACTAAGCAGATCCTGAGCCCAATAGAATTCAGTTTTTTATAGAGACACAACTAGCAATGACAACTGAAGTTATGCTAATAAAATAACAGAGTCCAGAACAAGTAAGATGGTGGTTTCACTGTACTTTGCCTGGGTCACAGCATATTGGGAGTGTTGTGGGATCTAGCCAAACTGGGACACAGGCTGAATAAAGGAACAATGACTCTGAGAAGAATCAACCAGGTTGTATGAGGAGCATTTAGAAGGACCAAGGATGTAAGTCTGGATGAAGGAATATGTACTGGAACACATTATGGCAAAGTAGTCATAAGTACTCTTGTATACAAGAAAGAATGTATTTTAATCTGGATTGCCTCTGGGACTGAAACTGATTTTTTTAAAAAGTAGAAGTTATAGGAAGCACTTGATAGAGTAATTTCTAATAACTAGTGAATAGTAGAATATCATGTCTCAGAAATTACTAACCCTTCATCAAAATTGTTTAAAGAGTAACCAGGTGATCATCAAGTAAGCACAATGAAAGACTATTCCAACAATGGAATACAGGTGGGACCAGTTGCAATTCAAAGTCTAGTCTGAGTCTAATATTCTAAGTCCTTAGATATGTCAATTTTGGTATTCATTCCTTGAAGACTGATTATTCAGTGAATAAATATTGGGTATCTCCTATATGTCAAAGAAAAAAATAAACATTATTCTGCCTCCTGAAATGTTAAATTCAACAGAGAGGCTAATAATTAAACAGATAATTGCCTAAATAATTAATTTAAAATATAATGAGTTATGAAAAAATAAAGAATATTATGACCACATATAACACAGGGTCTATTCTAATTTGGAAAGAGTGGGAGAGCTTCTTTAAAGAAGTGATATTTAAGCTGAGATCTAAAGGCTGAGTGGGCCTCTGGGAAAATACTGCAGATCCAGGGTCAAGGTCCAAAAACTTTTTGGATAGAAAATTGCACATATTGAAACAAAAATTTCTACTTAACACTCAACCAATCTTTCATGTATCCCTTAACGTCTCCCTTACTTACTGATGTGCCACTGAGTGAAGTTTGCTTTTTTGCTTTACAGGAAATCCTCTTCGCTCACAGACTAGTCAATTGCCTCACTTATACTCAGGGCCCTTTCAGTCTGATTGATTTTGTCGGTGGTATTGTTGTTGTCTCTGACTGACAGCAGCACCCACTACTCTATGTTTTTTTGTTGCTCAAATGAGTCAGATTCTGAATTATAACCATAGAGGCAAGTGGGGTTGCTTTCCTGCCCTTGACTTTTAGAGTTTAAAATACTATTGTTTAAATGCTACCTGCAAAACAAAGAAGTGAGTAAGGAATAGCTCTAAGAGTAAATGAAACGATTCTTTCCCTGAGTGTATTTCAGAAGTCCACAGAGTAAAATCTGTCATCTAATTAAAGATGAGCTCTCACAAAACTTCAAAGTATCTGATGATATGAAAGGAGTAAACCAGGCCTATGAAGTGCTGGTGAATAATCACAATCTGAGATTTATTGGTGATCACTCTTGTGTTAGTAAAAGGTTGGCTGACCAGATAAAACAAGGCATTGGCTAGAGGGAGGACTCTTGAGCCACTCAATCTTTTGAAATTTCTAAGGAGTTTTCCAAGGGGAAAATCAGCATTCACATGCTACATAGGAGAATCTTTACATAGATCGAATGGATTCAGCTGGCTTCAGTTGACAATGTCTGATTCAGTGCCTGAGAAATGTCATCATGCTTTAGATCTTAGGGATATCCATCATGGCTGCTAAGAGCTGGATGGGACAGTTCTATGTCTGTTAGGTATGTTATTGAATCTGCAATGTCAGCTTAAGATCAATTTGGAAATACAAAATTGCACAAAATAGCATTTGATACAGATCTCATCAAGGACCTTGTAATCAAGAAGTGTCACCTAAAACATGATTACAAGAACATTCTTGAGCTTTCATAACATTGAGTAGTTTTCATAGTGTGATTCAAGGTGACACACTGAGATAGTGGCTTTTGTTTAATACCCAGAATAGCGAGGCCTCCAAGTGCAGTGAGAATATAGTAACAGCCTGGGCGGGTCCTTTTAATAACAGAGCTCACAAATGTGGCCTCTAAGTTATTTATATAGATAAATATAAGTATCAAATTGTCAAACTAAAACTGAGAGCTGAGCATTTTGTTTGTGAAAGCTTTATTCTGTACTCCAAAATCTTGACTTAAATATTTGAAAGAGTTATTTGTTTGGCTGTATAAATATTGCCCTAGAAAAGATAGTTTATGAATGAAACAAACTGGTCACTTCAGTCTATCATTTATAATATTGATAAATGAAGTAAAACAGGATATGTGGAGAATAAAATTTGAAGATTAATTGATCTCAGTTATTGAAGGTTCTAGATTTTGTCTTTGAGCAATTCACATATAATCTGTAAATTCCAGAAGACATTGCGATAACAAATCTCAAGGTTGTAGAATAAAAATAATCCTTTAAAGTAACAGAAACAAAATTTGATTAAAAATAATAAGATCATCAAAGAATTTATTATATGAAGTATGTAACTTCTGCACATAGGTTTATATAAACTGTGTAAAACATATTCTCACTTTCAGCCATTTATCCCATATTTGAGGCATGGATTTCTCAATATATTCTCAATATATTTAGTATATTATCAATATATTATTGAAAAATAATGGTTCACATTTATTGAAAGTTTAGTATATTCTTGGAATAGCTAAACTCTTTGCCTATATCATCTCATTTATATTCATGACAACCCAGTGAGGAAACTAGTATTGTGATTCCCATTACAATTAAGTAACTGCTCCTTAGAGAGGTAAATAGTCTAAGGTTGTACAGCTAGTGAGTTAAAGACAGAATCTGGATTGAGACATTCTGAATTTGGAGCCTGGCTCTTAATCACAAACTATATGACTGTCTACATGGCAACACAACTGATTGAATGGTGGTGAATTCAAACAACTTGTCTTCTCTGCACACTCTTAAACATAAAGTCTCAAAATTGTGTGGACAATGTGACATATCCTCCTCCTCATTCACTTGAAGTAATATCACACAGGTAGTGTTCTTGTGGAAGCCATGGGAGATTGAGAATTCTGGAAGTAACAGGTGCACTTTCATGTGACATTGATAGGTTAATTAGGATGGGGCTATGATTCTTTATTGTTTTCTAGTTAGTATTAGACCTGTAGACCAGGTGGGTGGTAACTTATAAAAGATAAGTAGCAAATTTAGGAGGGGTAAATCATAAACAGACTTTTTAGAAATAATTAGGTAATCAAGGCTAGAGATGTTAGGATGGAGATTTTCTTTTTTTTTTAAATAGTCTCTTCCCTGAAATGTGTCATTCCTCAAGTTCTTGTAGTTTCCAGAAACATAATATACTTTATTTTCAAAGACCTCCTTGCTACATTGCATGAGGTCAAGAGCCTTGAGAGTGAGGGTGACAGCTATGTAGAAAAAGAGACAAGAGAACCTAGAAGGTGAAATTAGCCCCAATGGAGCAAAGTTGAGAGTTTCAGCCAAGATGGAAGCATAGGTAGAAACTCTTAACTTCCTTGCACAACCAAAAGAAGGATAACAACCAATTTAAAAACAAAAAGCAACAAGAACTGCCAGAAAACTCAAACTGCATGGAACTCTGACAACCAAGGAGATAAAGAAACATTCATCTAGACAGGTAGGATGGGCAGAGATGGGCAGCCATATGGAGAGGATGCAAGGCAAGGCAGGGGCTGGTAGATCAAGGGCTCCCACATTCACTCACAGATAAGCTGGGAGGAACAACTGGGGAGTGAGATAGACCAAGAAACCCAGGGTATTGGCACAGGGAAATAACAACTCAAAACCTCTGGTTGTAAAGCCCTGTAGGGGTCATGAAGGTGGGAGAAACTCCCAGTCACAGGAGAGTCCATTGGAGAGACCCATAGGGTCCTAGAATGTACACAAACCCACCCACCTGGGAATTAGCACCTGAAAGGGCACAATCCACTTGTAGGAAGAGAGGGAAGTGATGTAAAGTGGGGTA
This sequence comes from Tonatia bakeri, assembly GCA_004024845.1. Taxonomy (NCBI): domain Eukaryota; kingdom Metazoa; phylum Chordata; class Mammalia; order Chiroptera; family Phyllostomidae; genus Tonatia; species Tonatia bakeri. The sequence continues at coordinate 127,203 of PVIA01000979.1, forward strand.
AGAACCAAGCAAGTAGCTTTGTCCCTCTCTGATCCTTCCCCATGTGCAATGCCACAACACAGCAAAGAGTGTTGCCCTGTCCTGTTGAATACCTAAGCCTCCTCCTCTTACAATGTAATAGGTGTGCTGAGACAAAGAAACATGGCCCAAATGAAAGAACAGATGAAAACTCCAGAAAAAGAATGAAGTGATGAGGAGACAGACAACCTATCAGATGCAGAATTAAAAACACTGGTAATCAGGTTGCTTACAGAAATGACTGAGATCAGTTGCAAAATAAAGGAAGAAATGAAGGCTATATGAAATAAAATAAAGGAAAACTATAAAAGGAGTCAACAGTGAAGGGAAGGAAACTGGTGCTCAAATCAATGATTTGGAACAAAAGGAAAAAAATAAACATTCACCTGGAATAGGATGAAGAAACAAGAATTCAAAAAGATGAGGAGAGGCTGGGACAACTTTAAATGCTCCAGCATCCAAATCATAGGGGTGCCAGAAGGAGAAGAGGAAGAGGAAGAAATGGAAAATTTACTTGGAAAAATAATGAAGGAAAACTCCCCCAATCTGGCAAAGGAAATACACTTCCAAGAAGTTCAAGAAGCTCAGAGAGACCCCAAAGAAATTGGATCCAAGAAGAAACACACCAAGGCACATTCATAATTACATTGCCCAAGATTAAAGATAAGGAGAGAATCATAGAAGCAGCAAGAGGAAAGGAGACAGTTACCTACAAAGGAGTGCCCATAACACCGTCAGCTGATTTCTCAAAAGAAAATTTATGGCTAAGAAGGGGCTGGAAAGAAGTATTCAAAGTTATGAAAGGCAAGGCCCTACATCCAAGATGACTCTACCCAGCAAAGCTATCATTTAGAATGGAAGGGCAGATCAAGTGCTTCCCAGTTGAGGTCAAGTTAAAGGAGTTCATTATCCCCAAGCCCTTATTATATAAATTTTTAAAAGGACTTATCCAAGAAATAGAAGATCAAAAACTATGAACAGTAAAATGACAACAAACTAACAATTATCAACAACTGCATAAAACAAAAGCAAAAACTACGCAAACAACTAGAACAGGAATAGAATCACAGAAATAGAGATCACATGGAGCATTATCAGTGGGGAGGAGGAAGGGGAGAATGGGGAAAAAGGTACAGGGTATAAGAGGCATAAATGGTAGGTAGAAAATAGACAAGGGGAGGTTAAGAATAGTATGGGAAATGGAGAAGCTGAAGAACTTATATGTACAACCCATGGACATGAACTAAGGTGGGGGAAATGCTGGTGGGAGGGAGGGTGCAGGGCAGAGGGGGATAAAGGGGAGAAAAAAATGGGACAACTGTAATAGTATAATCAATAAAACGTAGTTGAAAAAGAGCAAAGTAGAAATTGGAGCTATAATATGTTGTTTGGCCTTATTACATAAATTATTCAAATTCTTCATTTTCTGCTTGGGTTTTTTTCTTTTCCTTTCCATGGAATGACTTTACAGTTTTAGAATTTTAAATGCATTTTTATTCAAGTAGCTCTTATTGGAAATTTACCTCCATAGGTGGAATGTTGATATTTGCATTTCTCTGCACTTGGGAAGTTTGGTTACCCATTGATGAGCTCTTCAGACTTAAATGAATGGTGGAAAGAATGAAGCAAAGTTTTCTCCTCCTTGGCACTCTTTTCATTGTGGTAATATGTAGTATGACATCCTTGGGCAAGGAAACAATTTGCCTTGATTTCACCAGTGCAATATCATTTTTGATTAGGCTTTACTGATTTCTCAATTTCTACAAGGCATTTAAGTCTTACTCTTGAAAAAGTGATAGATTACAAAAATATTTTAATGCTCATATGAAGGAGGTTCCTGATTCAAAGACTAGGTTCATGCAAGGGTCATTATATTGTTAACCTTTTCTTACAGTGTCCAAATAGATGTGTGTGTATCATTGTAATATAGGATCTAAAGGCAAAAATAAGAGTCTGCGTGCTCCGTTCAGGCTACAGCACGTCAGTAGTACAGTGTCTGCAGTGTGTGGAGACTGAGAACATTTCTTAATCAAAATGTCTGCAAATCTTTGATGTCTGCTTATTTATTATCTACAGAACAGCAGTGTCTTCCTGTTTGATCTCCCAGAAGCAAGAGCCTGTTTCTGTGGAGTCTGATTATAGAAAGAGAGGTGTCCTCATAGGGAGCCCAGCTGGACATATCCTGCTTTCTGCCTTAGTTGCTTTCATGGTAGCAGAGAAAAGAGGAAGAAAAGCAAGTAATAGAATTGGTAATTGTTTGTACTACTGGCTGGGCCTCAAATGGTATTTATTCTGTTACATTCACTTCCAACCAGAGGATTCCTTTTTTGCTCCAGATGGGAGGTGGACAGCATGTAAATGCCTGGATTAAACATATTCTAATGCTTTATAGAAACCCTGGTCTCTATTCTATAACAATGTTGTTCATAGACATATTTTGTTGCACTTTTATTAGTGCTTAATTAGAAGAATTAGTAAGAGAGATTTAAGTGATTTTGTTGGTTGTAGTTCCTTACCAAATATTCAAATAAGAGTCAGGTGACTATTAGGGTGGAAAAAGTGCAGAAGTTTAGGACTTGACCTCATTTCAAAAACTGTTAGGTTTTAAGAAAGCTTATGGGACTGATATTTTTCCACTTTTTTTTATTTCTCCAGTTTTTTATGGGAAGAGAATTAGATTAATTGTTAGGATGTCACTGGGAAATCTTTGTTTAAGGGTTACTTTTGAGTTTATTCCTGGAAAAAAATGCAACTGGCAGGAACAAGGTCAGTTTACTATTATGTCTGATGACTGTTTCCAGGAAAGTCTGGTTAGCCAAACCACATGGATTCTTGGCCTCTATTGTAAATTGCCAAAAAGGATGTCCCCCCATGGAGATTGTTACAACTTGTTTTTTTTTTTAATGTTGGCATTTGTAAGCTTTTCATGGTACAAGGACTAAAATCTTGAGAAGGAGGCTGAAAATATATAAATCCTGAGATCCAGCAAATGCAAAACACTCTCTTCCACAGCTGGAAGGTCTAACTGTCCCTATCACATATACTGGATGGAAGAAAAAATTATTCTCAATGTGAGAGAACTTGTGTGTATTCAACCTTCTAAATGGTCTCTGCTACTAGGGACTTGATTTTTATTCATATACATGAATTTAAAATGACATTCTTAATAAATCAGCAATTTATTATCACCATTAAATACCCAAGATATTCTAATTAGAATAGGGATGGTATTATTAACTAATTAATTCTCAAATATTTATTGAACACCTTGTAAAGGCCAGACACAAGGTATTTGTGAGACAAGGTGAGTGAGATAAAAGCATTTCTACTTTAGTGGAATTTTCACCTTAGTGAAGTGATACAAAACAGTGGAAAATTTTTACTTTAATGTTGTATTTTGTATTACAAAAGGGAAAGTTTTAGATAACCTTCAGCAGGTCATGCAATCAAGATAATTTTCTGTTGGTTGCGGTGTGCTCATGTCGATCCATGAACTCGCTCTGTTTCTGGTTTAATTGTGGTAACAATACACATTCTTTTAAAGGTGGTGACAGCCTCTGTTTAATGTTGGGCCCTACAGAAATGTTAACTTATCTATGAAGGATTTAACTTATAGCAGTAACTTTATTTGTTTTACAACTAAGCTAATCAGTTGCAGTATTAATTGAATTCCTTTCCTGGCCTTGTACTTTAGAATTTATTAGATACTCAAGATTATACAGAGGCATATCAGCCTGCTTTTATACAATTTATTTCCTTTTTAAGGGATTACAGTCAGAAATTTTACATCAATTTCTTGTGGGATTCTAACTGATAAATCTGGAACTTAGTCAAGTAGGTGATATAATTAATTTGTTTCAGGTCTCAAATGATAAACAAAGTTTTGACAGCTTGCAGAAAGCCTTATTGTTCATTCCATTTCCAAATGTTATTACTGTTAAGAGTACAAGTAATCATGACTATTGGTATATAATATATTGTCCATTCTAATTTACTTTTACAGTAATGTTTAAAAGCATACAGGTTATGTGTATGTGTTCAAGGTGAGGTAAAAACTCTGACAATTATATGATGACTGCAATTAAAGTAAGCCAGAAATTCTCCATATGCTATGTTATAATAGTGAGTTTTTGATTAGTTGTTAGCTATGCTGCAACTAATTATTTTATTAAAATAAAATATCAAACGTTGTGAATGATTAAATTTTTAAGATAAATTGGAAAAAAACAAGGTTACCTTTGTAATAATTTCATCAATTATTATTCATTATACATTATGATATACTTCTGGAGGGGAAGAGAAAGAAATGGAATTGCTTATAAACCTGAGTGCGCCTATGGGAAGGGGTTGCATCTGTGACTTGTATTTGCCTTGTGCATATGGTGGAGGCATGTGTGATAGACCTTGGTCCAGGCAACACTAGAACAGCAGTATAAGATCTGTTTCTCCAACTGTCCTCCCCCCAGCTTCACCAATATGCTCTCATTTCATATTGTTTGGACAAATTTATTTAAATAATTTTCATTAATTATTCACTATTCAGTTTCAGAGAGGTGAAATGGCTGAGGGAAAAATGGCTGAGAGAAAAAATTCTATTGTAAACAAAAGTCATTTAATTTATAAACATCAAACTTTCTATTTCTCTTCAACTATAATATTTACTTCTTGATTTAGATAGATTTCAATTTATTTTGGTCTGATGGTCTTGTGCCTTTATTGTAAGCTGCCTCATGTTCTTTTTTGGAACAGGTTACTTATTGTTTATAGCAATCAGAGTCTCGTCAGGAAAATAGAAACCACGCAGTAAGTATTTCAAATAAAGGATATTTGCTACAGAAAATTAACAACACAAGTGACTGAAGAGCTAAAAAGCCAACCATGGAAAGAGGAAACTCCCAAATTAATAGTAGCAAGAAACAGCTACCATAGATAAGTTTTAAAAAGAAAAGATGAACTGGAGAGGTGGTTTACCAAGGCCATCTGGTATACCTGTCTGATAGACGCTGCAGCAATGCATTTCACCAGAATTACTACTTGGGAAGAGAGAGAGGGAAAAGTATTTTCTTGTTCATCTCTCCAGCCCCGATCTACTGTCAGTACCTCCCTTTGACAACACCCTACCTGGTGCCAATGTATACAGACCTGGGAAATAGTCTGCAGGGGTCAGTCTGCTTGTGACACAGAACAGAAGAAGGGTAAAGAAGGCACCTGTAAGCAAAAAGGCCAAAGAAGAAGATATGGGTCAATCAATCAATATAAATAACTTTTTAATTATATTCACATTTTCCTCCAGAAAAATAGGTTGACAACTACTAATAAATAAAGTGGCACTGTATTTCTTGATTAGCTTGTGAAAATCTTGAAGTCTTAAATTAGCAAGAGGTATATTATGAACTTAATTTATCTACTTTTTAACATAGCATTTTGTTAGCAAATCATAAAACCAAGAGAACAGATTACTGGGACAACTCATGTAAATGTTTCTTTTTTCTTTCCTGAAAGTCTTGATAGAAAAGTTAGAAAGATACCTGGTTGAGTTAGTCTAAGTTTTACTTAGAATCTGCTGGTTCTTTACAGAAGGTCATCCCAACACTATAAATTTGTCTTATAGCTACTAAGTTGATAGTTCTATGATTATTAAATATTTGTATTCTTATACATATCATTTAGTTGGACTAAGAGTTAGAAGATACTCTGGAAGATAGAGAAGTATATATAAAGTTGGTCTGGATTTGCAAAATTCTTAATACTATATAATAGAGCATGTGTTCACATCTAGAGATTTTCAGAATAAAAGCAAGAGGTTAGAGTGATTTTCAGAGCTTATTTATAAGAGAAAAATAACTCTTATTACATTAACAAGAAAGACACATCCTATAAAATATTTATGATATATCAAGTTTTGGTAAAATTTGAATGATAAAAATTGAATCTTGAGTGAATATCATCTCATTTAATGCAAATCTTTGAAGACCCATGCAATAGTTCTCTCCTTAGATAATTACCATACTCAGGAATTCAGTCCTAACTGGACAGAATCCCCAGATATTTTTTTTTTACTTGCTGAAAGAAGACTATACCTCATGCCTTTAAAAATGGAATAAGGCATGAACACATTCTCCAGGAAGAGGAATCATTTAATCAGAATCAAGTTATTTTACCAGAATTATATTAAAGCAAAATTCTAACTACTGTTAATAGAAAAAAAATGGTTTTATTCTCTCTCCTTTTAATCTTTTCTCTATTTTCTTTTTAGCAATCTATGTACACGAGAAAAATTATTGTTATAATGTTTAATTTCAAGGTAATTTACAGCAACATTGGTTTTTCTCTCTAGGTTTCTTTGCAAAGAAAAATTATTCTAGACAATGAGGATTTTTCTATCAGCACTAATCCCATGCAAGATCATTCACTGGAGAGTATGTGAATTCTTCCACTCTGGTCAGCTTGTACTGTGAAGTGGAATGCTGTTAGTGCCTATCTCATGTTACCATGATAGTCAATACAGGTAAAGAACTCAGAGTAGTGCTTGGCATGTGATACATGTTAGATAAATTCTTGGTGAGTAAGTGCATAAATAAATAAATCTCTATTCTATCCATGCCATATTAATTTCCATCTTCTTTCCAGAGCTGATTCCATTCTCTCTGCCTGGATTCCCATCTCCTCTCTATTTTTTCAAATTCTTTTATTTTTTAAGAACTTGTTCAGATCCCATGTCTTAAGACTTTTGTGACAACTCAAGACTCTACTAACCTCAACTTCTCCTATACCTTATTGCACTTATTCGCACATACAACATGTGTTTTATTTAGCCCTTGTCATTTGTTTTTAACCAGGGGAGGGCATTGGAATTTCCTGGAATGATTTTCCAAAATATGTATCTCTGGGTCCAATCCCTAGACATTTTAGACTGAGTAAGTCTTGACCGGCACTGCAAATATGCACATTTTGATTAAAGTACTCCAGTAAAACTGCTATAAGCCTCTAGTTAAGATACACCGATAAAAATTATCTCTTGCGGGTATGTGAATTTTCTCTCTAAATGAGATTATAAATTTCTTGAGGACATGAACCATACTTTGTTTTTCTTATGTGTCCTTCTACAGTGCTGGAGACATGACTGTGATTGAATAGCACTCTTCTTTCTTGTTTGACTGCAAGATGCCTTCAAGTGGAGTGAGTATGTGCATGTTAAAGGGATCTAAAGGGACAAAGAAATCCACCGGTGGATCATTCAATTATTGTAACTATATGCTGTGATGTGAGTGTACACAAAACTTTAGTAGCACACAAAAAGTATTTACCATTTATGTTTCTAGAATCAGCAGGGATAGGCACCTCTGCTAGCTTGCTCACATATTTGGAGGGTCAGGTCGCAGCTGGCTGGGCTGACTTAGTTGTCTGCAGTTCAACTGCTCAGTCATGCACCTGTGTACTGCAAAGAGAATGTAATCAGCCCTGGAAAGAATGTGGGAATTAACTTGGCATGGATAGAACAGAGATTTATTTATTTATGCACTTATTCACCAAGAACTTCTTTAGCAAGACTTTGATGCTTCTGGGACCATCAGGTCAATCAATGCAAGTTTCTTATGGAAATAATGGAGGACAAGAGGACAAACCCAGATACACAAGTCCATTCCAAGCCTCTGTTTGCAAGGCATTGGCCAAAGCAAGCCATGTGTGAAACCCAATTTATGGATGGAGGGTACTACACAGTTACATGGCAAAAATTATAAATTCAAGGAGGTGAGAAGAACGGGTGTTTTTTTCTCAGTCACAAGGGGTTGCTTGTTAATGACTCTTCTACACAGTATCTACTCTAATGCCTTACTGAAGATCAATTCATGTTGTATATCATCCCAGTCAGGATATTTTTGAAACAACCGTACTGCCCCCAAGTAAGCAAGCAACTAATCATATTCAGAGAAAAAAAAAGTTTCAAATATTAGTCACACTAATGTCATTTTATTTGCCATTGAATAAAAAATTATCTTCTGCATTTTTCAGACTTGACATCACGCAGATAATATGTCACACTTCATTAAATTAGAACATCAAATGCAGCAAACAAAATACTTGTTATTGAGTAAGATTATATACTGCTTGAATAAGGTTTTGAGAAATTGTCAACATGATGTATTTGAATTCAGGAAATTAAACCAAGTATTGTGACTGGAAAGATGTTAAAAACACCATAAATTGGCTTTGAAATTATATAGCCTGTTGTCGTCACTTTTGATTTTACCACTGGTTTTATCTTTAATACCTGTGGTGCTGCTTAGTGAACTGTTGCAAAGCAACTCATGCAGTTTGTTGTGGAGATTCAATTTAATATTGCCAGAGAATCATTTGGGGCTGAGAGAGAGTGTGTGCTAAGGGCTACAGCTTCCACCAAGGCTATGCCATCTCCTTGTCTAAGGGAACTAACTTAACTCTTAAAGGGCCAGGAATTTATAACATTGAACAAGCAATGCTATCTTACACTTTTATTTATATATACACATAGTATTTATCATCAAAATAATTAAATTATTTTGACATTTTCTAAGTTAATGTGCTAATTTTTCATATTTGATTCTTTTCTTGCTCCAAAGGTAGGTACCTCATTAACTTCCAGTGAGCAAATTTGATCAACAATGTCAATATTACATATTCTCCGGTAAGGAAAATTGCTTTCCAGGTCTACTTTGCCCTTACTGTATCATGGGATTTTAGGCAAATTACTTAACTAATCAATATTCTTATTTATAAAAGCAGACAGTTTGCATAAATGAATGGCAAGGATCTTGTAGCCAAATCACAGATAAAGAATCTGAAGTAAACTCTGGGCCAGATTCTCATCTTTGTTCATATAAGAGAAATCTGAATAGAATCACCCTGTATGAGTAGGTTTATCTTTTATTAAAGATGTTATGCTAAATTTTGTTTGGCTTTCCTTTTTAAAAGGAAGGACATTAACTTGTGGAATGAAGAAAATAAAAGTGAGTGTGGAGGCACAGACCAAGAAGTGGTCTTGTGCAATGTATTCAGTAGAGTTCAGTTTTATCCCCTTGCATTGATGGAGAGACTTTTAAGTCGCAGCAACAGAAATAAATGAGGCAAAGGGGATTTTGACATAATCCAGAATGTTTCTTCTGAGACTTCCTAATTGCTGGAGGAGAGAAAAACTGAAAGAGGCAAAATAAACTCTCTCTGACAGCTGGAGATATTTCATAATTTTACACGAGTGTGATTATGATGGAGGCAGATAACAGGACCATTTTTCTGGAAAGTCAGGAATGTCAGCATTAAGGACCTTCTCCCTGTTGTCACGTAGAGACAAATATGCCCATTTCCTCTCTAGGCAATGCAGTACCAATGGGAGCAGGCTGGTCACAAAGCTGGTCCTCAGGACAGTGAAGGTTACAGGTTCAGTTTTACTTCCTCAAATGGAAATTTCTGTGGAACTGACATTGTAGTCTCTCTCTTTCAATTACAAAGATGGAAAAATTGCTTTAGGACTTGGGTAAAAGCTGTAGTTCCCCTAAGCAGTTTTTGATAGAGCTTTGTAGCTCACGCCACTGGCTGTAAAGAAAATTTAGCAAGCACTTGGGCAAGCTAAGCTGGGCCTAGGACACCACATAATTATGAGAAACTGACAGGATCGTATTACAGGAAGATAAGAGGGACAGCTGGCACTGCACTTGGGAGTAGCCCATATTAACCTTGAGGGGACCAAAAGTTATAATAGGAATAAAGCCAGTGGCAGAAAATTAATTATTTCAAAATGTCTATTTTATATGGGGTTTCAACCTTGGTACCTTGTATGTGGATCAATGCTTAGAAAAGCATATGCTATGAATGCTTAATAGTCAAATGATATCTTGATGTCAAAGTCACTCGCAAACATGTCCATTTTTAACTTGATTTGACTGTTGCAGTGGGAAAAGCTAAAATTGAAGCAGTTATTTTCAGGATTTAGAAGTTTAAAAATTCAATCTGTGTGGTATTGTCTTAGAATAAATTAATGTGGACAAAGTCATTCCTGAAATGGCAATAAGGGGAAAACATGAAAAAATGGATAAGTAATGCTTAGATTTATAACCTCTTGTATTGCAACGATCACGGAGATATTCAACAACAAAAAGGAAATAACATATTTTTGGAGACACCCTGTATATGAGGAAAAGCGTTCTATTTAATTTGTGTATAGAAAATGGGTTCTCATTTCCATAAAAAAGAAAAACTGTGACTGGATGTAGGAGAGTGGGTGATGGTAGAGAGAACTCCTGACTGTGAGACACATGCTTCGGAACACCCTTTCCCTATCACAAAACCAGCCTGGCCACCTTCCTGTAGCTAGGAATGTGTCGAGTTAGATGACAGCTTTTAATTATGTAGGACCATTCAGCCTGTTTCCTCTCCATCTTTACCTTTCCACGCGTCAAAAGGCTGCAATAGCCATAGTTATTTCAGTAACCCCAAAGAGAATGCTTCAAAATACAGTACTTAGCTGTCAGGAAGAGAAGGCTAATTTCTAGTTATGAAAGCATTTTCCCAATGGAAATCTTCCTTTCTTTCAGGATAGACACATTTGTGTCTGTTTCCAGCTTTCCTGAGCTTCATTTTCTCCTTGGAGAGCTAAGTTCTTTCCTAGCTGTTGAGAATTAAACAATTTCCTCAACTCCAGAAAACTTTCTAGCTTTTTTTAGCTAGCCAAACTGTCTATATTACCTGAATAAGGTATATTTAGGTGAAGTACATTGCCTAAAAACATGGCACATGCAGTGAGACATGGCTTATGCCCAGCACAAACATAATGGGACTGAGCAAATTGGAAGAATTTCCATAATATGAGGATGTAAAGGGAAAAAATCCTAAAAGTCCTAAAAAAATACTAATAGATGTAAAGGGAAAAAAATCAATGGTCCAATATTTAGGCAGTTATAGACTAAATAAATAGATTACTTTAGGATTTATCAGATAGGCATAAGGTCTTTGCCATCAGACTTCCAGATCTTTCTACCACCATGTATCTTTCTGGGAAGAAGAAAAATGGGGGAGAGAGGTTTTTCATTTGGGTAATTGGTAAAATCATACTTTTATTTTGTTTTCTTTGAAACCAGCATGTGACAATATCCTCCCTCTATTAAAAAGTCTTAAAATGCCTCTGTTGTTCCTACTGAAAAGGAAAAAGGAGACCCGATTTTGTATTACTTGTCAAAATAAGTTGGGCACATGGGATATGCACAGTACCTTAGCCTTTTTCTTTTAGATACAGATTATCATAGACCAATACACTAAGAACATACAATTTTTAAAATATGGAAAATGTACCCTCCAGTGTTCCCGGGAGAAGAGGAGAAACAGAAGTACTGGACAGCATCATTAATAGTGACCAGAGCACTCTAGATAAGACAGGATTTCCAACTCCATTTACCACTATGCTCTGTTATACATCATATTTTCTCCCTAGCACTTCATAATACCATGTTGTACTATACATATTATAAAAAAACCTCATATGCTAGATGCTCTGTTTATTATTTGTTTCTCTACATCCACCACCACCAATGTGAGCATCACAGAAACAGGGGCCTTGTTTATTTTATTCACTTTTCATCTCCAGGATCCAGAATACATATTTGGTGAATGAATTAGTGAACACATTGTGTTTAAATATTGAGAACCCAGAAAAACAAACCCTTGTTTGAACCCTTATTTTTCCCTAGGAATGGAACTTTATTGTGGAAATACTTTAAAGTTATTTTTAAAAGATTTTATTTATTCCTAGAGGAGGGGTAAGGGAGGGAGAAAGAGAGGGAGAGAAACATCAATGTGTGAGGGAAACATCGACTGGTTGTCTCGTACGTGCCATGACCTGGACCAAACCCGCAACCCAGGTACGTGCCCTTGCTGGGAATCAAACTGGTGACCTTTTGCTTTATGGGACAATGCCCAACCAACTGAGCCACACTGATCAGCGTTAAATTTGTCTTATTTAACTAGAGTTGGTATAAAACCCTATGATTCTTATATTACTTTCAGGTGTACAATATGTTAATTCAATATTTTATACTTTATAATGTGATCACCCTGCAATTTTAGTAATCATCTGTTACCACATAAACTTACTGTGATATTGTTGACTATTTTCTCCTTCCCCTTTTCACCCATCCCCTACCTTCTCCCTCTGGTAACCATTTCTGTCTTCTCTGTTTCTATGAGTCTGTTTTGTTTTATTTTTTGTTTGGTTTGGTTTTAGATTCCATATATAAGTAAAACCATATGGTAGTTGACTTTCTCTGACTGGTTTATTTCATTTAGCATTAATATACTCTACATCCATCCATGTGTGGCAAATGACAAGATTTTATTTTATTGTGCATAATATTCTGTTGTATATATATATACACCACATCTTCTTTATCCATTCAGGTATTGATGGACACCTAGGCTACTTCCACATCTTGACTATTACAAATAATGCTTCAGTGAACATAGAGGTGCACATATCTTTTTGAATTTGTGTTTGCACTTTCTTTGGATAAATACCCAGAAGTGGAGTTGTTGGGTTCTGTGGCATATCCATACTGTTTTCTTTTGGAACTGCACCAGTTTTAGTCTTACCAACAGTGCACACGAGTTCCCTTTTTTCCACATCCTTATTAATCTGTGTTATTGGTTGACTTTTTTGATAATAGCCGTTTTCAGTGGTGTGAGGTGGTAGCTCACTGTGGTTTTAATTTGCATTTCCCTGATGATTAGTGATGTTGAATATCTTCCCATATTTCTGTTGGCAATCTGTCTTTGTTGGAGAAGTCATCTGTCGCCCTATAAACTTACTATGATATTGTTTGCATGTCCTTTGTCCACTTTTCAAGTGGACTCTCTGATCTCAAACTATACTACAAAGCAATAATAATCAAAATAATATGGTACAGGCACAAAAGCAGACACATAAAGGGACAGAATAAAGAGCCCAGAAATAAATGCTTGTTTAAATGGTCAATTAATCTATAACAAAGGAGGTGAAAATATACACTGAAGTAATTATTACAAGCAGTGTTGGGAAAACTGGACAGACACAAGCAAAAAAGATAAAACTGGATCACTCTTTTACATCATCTAGAAAAATAAACTCAAAATGAGTTAAAACCATAAAAATAAGGTCTGAAACCATCCAATTCCTAGAAGAAAACATAGGAAGTGCTTTCTATCTGATGTCAGTCTGAGTAATATTTTTTGGACATATCCCCTTGAGCAGGGGAGGCAAACAATGAAAAACATAAACAAATGGGACTACATCAAACTAAAAACCTTCTGCATAACAAAGGAAACCTTCAACAAAAGAAAAAAGCAACCTATGGACTTGGAGAATATATTTTCAAATGATACATTTTGATAGAATAAGGATTGATATCCAAAATATATAAGAAACTCATACAACTCAATAAAAAATATCTAACCAATCCAGATGAAAAATGGGTAGAGGATATCTTTGAACTGTTATGTCAGCCAAATGCGCCTCAGAAACTATCTTTACAACAGAGATAAATCTGCATTAAACCTTGTGCAGAGCCTTTGTCAGACCAGCTGGGGACAACATTTGCTCTCAGACAACAAAGAGATTATTAAAAACCCTCAGAAGTATCCAGGAATGCAGTGCTATGTTAAGGCAAGGTAATACACAATCTGAGGGAAAATGAGTTTGAAAATGAGCTTAGGCTTTTAAACAATATAGGCGAAATGTGTAAAACCTTGAAAAATAGGTAAATTCTCCATTTAAAAGTTTTCCTATCTCAGGTTTATGTTTATAGTCAAGAATATGCAGCTCTCATTCCTCACTGAATATCAGAAAGTTAAATCACCTCTTGATTATGAACTATAGATACAATGTTTGGAGCATTCTCCTTGGGGAGGAGCAGACCTTGCAGATCCTGGTTGGGTGAAATGGGGGTTTTCTGCTGGATCAGACACAGGTCTTTGTGCTTTTTTAGGCTTATTGTTAACTCTGAGCTTAATGAGTGCATTCAGGCATGTAATGAAGAACAACATCATCATACAAACAATTCATTGAAGTCCAAAGATATGGTGATTTTATCAATTATATTATTCAGTAGAGTAAATTTGCAACTTGTAAAAAGAATACAGATTGATTGGCACCTGGCCACTGTTGTTTTGACATTCATGATATTAGCAGCTGTGTTAAACAAAATCTCGACTTGATGATATTTGCTACCATGGGTAGAAAGCTTTTGTCTTCCTGCTTGCTAGAGGGAATAGATGAGAGCAGTGTGGCTGTGGATGACAGGTCCCTCTGGTGTGAAACTCATCCTCCTAAGCTTAAAATGTTTGATGACCAAAAGCATGGGCTCCCATAGAAATGATTCCCATTTTCATCTTCACTAGCTAACGGGGATGAACACAGGGCTGGAAGACAGGGGAATCTCACCAGTTATCCAAGAGTTACTTAATCTAAAAAAATCATTTTCCTTTTTTTCTCTTTCTTTTACTTTTTATACAGTATGTTATAAAGTTTTCAGAGCATTGTTATACTTATCTCATTTGATCTTACAACAAACATCCCAGTGAGGTTAGCTGGGTAAGGGTTCTCACTTCCAATTCTATTAAGAGACTCTGTTGCTTACAGAACTGACTTGGAAGAAGGCCAGGAATTTTGACTCTAAACCAATTTTTTTTCATTATACAATAATAATGCTCTGGGCTCAGTTTCCTCATTTAACCAAGTATAAATATTCTTAGTTTGCCAACTTAAGTTGTGGGGATGACAGGAAATAATTGAACTTAAATATTGTGACTAGTCAAAGTCTTATATAATTATAAAATAATCATCTTGCTTTTGTTATGCCCAATAGCTCTGTCCTTAGAACTTCCTCTCCATATTCTTCCACAGGAACTGTCCCACACTGATGCATGTATACAGCTCTGGAATTCTCCATATGGAACATTTAAGAATGAGCTCACTTGAGGAAGAGTGAAGAAGGTCATTTAAAAGCAGTCGGAAACAATAGAGGCCACATGCACATACCAAGCATCGCTAGACTCCCGACCCCTCCTGCAAGGGTAGACCTCAGAATCCCCTTGGCTTGCCTGCCCGCCATTGCTGACAAGGAAGCAGCCTTTGATGATGCTGTAGAAGAATGTGTGATCCATAAAAAATACAAAATATGAAAAATAACACCTCTTTTCTTTATGATTTTGTGATGACCCATGCTTTCGAGTGGCCCAGCTTAGCTGCACAGTGGCTTCCACATGTAACCAGATGTGAAGGGAAAGATTTCAGCATTCATCAACTTGTGCTGGGGATACTCAAGTCAGATGAACAAAACCATCTTGTGATAGCTGATATGCAGCTCCCGAACAATAGTGCTCAGAGAGATGCTTCACACTACCATAGTGAGAAAGGAGAATTTGGAGGTTTGAGCTCTGTTGGTGGAAAAATTGAAATAGAAATCAAGATCAACCATGAAGGAGAAGTAAACAGGGCGCATTATATGCTGCAGAGCCCTCGCATCATTGCAACGAAGACTCCAACCACTGATGTTCTTGTTTTTGACTCTATAAAACATCGTCCTAAACCAGACAGTTCTGGAGAGTGCAACCCCGGCTCGCATCTCCCTAGAACCAAGAAGGAAGGCTATGGACTTTCTTGGAACCTAAGTCTCAGTGGGCACTTAGTGCTTCAGATGACTGCACCATCTACCTATGGGACATCAGTGCTGTCCCAAAGGAGGGACAAGTTGTGGATGCAAACAGCATCTTTTAAGGGCATATGGCAGTAGTGGAAGATGTTTCCTGGCATCTGCTTCATGACTCTCTGTTTGGGTCAGCTGCTGATAATCAGATCTGGGATACTTGTTCAACAATACTTCCAAACCAAGCCATTCAGTTGATGTTCACATTGCTGTGAACTGCCTTTCTTTCAGTTCTTATAGTGAGTTCATGATTGCCAAGGATCAGCTGATAAGATTCCATTGTTGTATTGTGGGATCTGAGAAATCTGAAACTTAAGGTGCATTCCTTTCAATCACATAAGGGTGAAATATTCCAGGTTCAATAGTCACCTCACAGTGAGACTCTCTTGGCTCTCAGTGGTACTGATTAAAGACTGAATGTCTGGGATTTAAGTAAAATCAGAGAGGAACAATCCCTGGAAGATGCAGAAGAGGGGCCACCAGAGTTATTATTTATTCATGGTGGTCACGCTGCTGAGATATCTGATTTCTCCTGGAATCCCAGTGAACCTGGGGTGATCTGTTCTATGTCAGAAGAAAATATCATGCAAGTGTGGCAAATGGCAGAGAACATTTATAATGATGGAGACCCTGAAGGAGGCATGGATACAGAAGCACAGGGATCTTAAATACATCTGCACTTCTTGTGATTTTAGACTCCCCTTTTCCCCTCTCAACCCTGATGATTTAACAGTGTTTTTGAGACACAAACTTTGTTCAGCTATTCCTCTGTAATAGGTACCACCAACAATGCTATTAGCCCAACTGAGGGTGTTTTCTAAATATTAACCAGGGGACTTGATTCAGCAAAGCCACAGGTTTGTATTTAAATCTTCTTCAGGAATTTTCTAGTAACAAAAATCTAAAGTAGCCACTGAAAGGGGACTATTGTATGTGGTTATTTTATTTTTCTTCTAATGCTATATCCCCAAGTTTTTCAGACTTGTTTAAGTAAAGGCTAGAAGTAAGTAAGTAATACAGCCAAGGTGTCTGAGACAGGTGTCTGAGCCATGAAGTATAAGTACTGCAAGATTTCTGTTTATTCAGGAATTAGGGGAGATTCAAGCCACACAAATTGCTACTCTAAAAGTCTTCACCCCGACTTTCAAGGATGCGCATTTTCCTCTGTAGGCCAGTCTCCTCTCAGTTTCCCGAGTTATGTCAAAACAACATATTCTTCATTCTCCATATATTTTTGCTTACTAATGTATTTCTTGAGCTGTTTTCACATTATCTTTTTCCTTTCTGTGAAATAGTTTTTTAAAAAAACTTGAGACTACCAAGTTGTAAAGATGTATGTTGTTACCTGACAGTTATACCACAGACAGACTGTCAAGCTGAGAAAAGTAAATCAATAGCTTGAATTTGTTTTTAAAATTAAATTAATCCTGGATAATATTGCCTTAAAAATAAGTTGCTTTATTTTTTAGGAGTTAGTCCTTGACCACTAGTTTGAGACCATCTGTTTTGGGTGACCTGTTTCACCAGCAGGCCTGTTATTCTCCATGACTAACTGTGAAAGAGCTTATAATGGAATAAATTGCTTTTCTACATTAAAAAGAAAAAGCAGTCAGATGGTAACTCTGATTTGGCCTTCTTTCACGATGGTCATCAAATTAAAAAAAAATTTATGATAACTTCTTGGTTTGTTTCAATACTGCTCTATTTTGTGACTCATTGATAGAGATGGTCTTCTTACTGTGAGTAGGCTCTGCCAGATGGCGCTATGGTCTACTGTCGAGGACCAAAGTAAAAAAATAAATAACTTTTTTATATTCCAAAATGTGTATGGCTGACTTTTTTTTCAGGGATATAGAGTTGAGGTTGGACACTTTTTTGTAAAGGACAAGCATTTACAGGACATATGGTCTCTGTCTCAAATTCTACACTCTGCAGTTTCAGAGTGCAAAGATAGCCACAGAGAATATATTAGTGGATAAGGACGTTCCACCCAAAATTTTTATGGTCACTGAAATGTGAATTGTATATAATTTCCTGATATCATGAAATAATATTTTTCTTTTGATTTTTTCAACCATTTAGATATAGAAAAACCATTGTTAGCTCATGGGTCATACAAAAACAGGTGATGGGCTGGATTTGGTCAATGGGCCAAACTGAACAGTGATGCAGAGCTCAGGAGAAACATTCATTGCTCCTGTACACGCTACTTTACTTGAATGGTTCTTTGAGTTGGAAAAATATTTCTAGGGAGTCTTTTCTCACAACACAAACTTTCAGCACCATCAGCAAAGGCAATATTTAAAAGCAGGGGTATAGAAGTTAGGTGATCATCCTTGTATAGGAAAAGTAAAAGTACTTCCTCATCAAGAAGTTAGAAACTTCTGTTTCACTTTTTGTTTTTTAAGGTTAAAATTTTTAATTTATTATTTTTTAAAGATTCATAGAGAAAGCACACAATTTATAAATCATAAATGTACAGCTGGTGAAATTTCATGATTAGCCCAGACTCTTGCAACCATCATTTGGACCAAGAACAGAACAGTATTACCACCTGAAAGCCTTCCACTGCCCCATCCCTGTCACAGACACTGTCCTATTTACAACAACCCAGACCAGCAATTTTCAACCTGTGTGTCTACAGCAATTTTTTTTCAAGTACAGTTGCCTCCATTTTACCCCCCAAACTACCCCCACCACAGCCACTCCCACTTCTCACCCTTCATCCTACCCTCTTCGGTTTTTCAAAGGAAGGAAATTAATTAGCACAAACTGGCAGAGAGTTTGCAGAATTTGGGGGCCAAGACATTCTCACAGGGCTAAGTACATTACCACTCTCAATTTTGGTTCTTAATAAGTATCTCTTTAGTTCACTGAGATTCCTATGACTCCCTAAGTTCTTGCTTATTATGTAGAATGAATGAACATGGACTATAACTGTCTACTTAGAAAACAAGGAGTTAATGAAATTAACCTTTTTTGAGTAGCAGTCTTTACTGCTATATGATGAAGGATAATGATGAGACTTGAAAGACAATGAGATTTACAAAACACCTGTGCAGTAGGGCAAGGTATGTACAATATCTAAATGATTAGCCATTATGAGCTGATAACACCCATGACCAAGCTAATCTATGGCTATCTACTGTATATCTATGGATCCTGCTAAATTCTTTTAGATCTCCAGTATGTAATGTAATCATAATGAAGCAGCTAATTACTGCTGTGTCCTGTTTTCTTAGAAGTTCATACATATTTTAAACTACTTTGCCTTATAATGAATGCCAAGATATGTTCGTCCCTAACTAACCTTTAGTTTTTCATGTGTGTTACTTTTATTTGTTCAACGACATCATAAGTTTTTAGGGGATAAAATCATATCACATAAATAAGAACAGCATAAAGGTTCAGAAAACGACTGTAGATTCAGGCTGCTGGGGTTCAAATCCTGCTTGGACATTCACTAGCAATGAAACATAGGATACATCACAGTCTCTGCTTTTAGTTTATTCATTTGCAAGTTATAATAATTAAAGCACTTTCTTTTTTTAATTTTATTTTAATCATTGTTCAAGTACAATTTTCTCCCCTTTACTCCCAATCCAGCCCACCCACCCCACCCTCCCAACTTTCCTCTCGTTACCACCCTCCCCCTAGTTTTTATCCATGTGTCTTTTAGCTTTGTTCCTGTAAACCCTTCTCCTTTTCCCCTGAAACTCCCTCTTCTCTCTCCTCTGGTCACTTTCTGCCTGTTCTCTAATGCAGTGTCTTTGGCTATATTTTGCTTGTTTCACTGTTTTGTTGTTTAGGTTCCTGTTAAAGGTGAGATCATATGGTATTTATCTTTCACTACCTGGCTTATTTTGCTTAGCATAATGCTTTCCAGGTGCATCCATGATGTTGCAAAGGGTAGGAGCTCCTTCTTTCTTTCTGCTGCATAGAATTCCATTGTATAAATGTACCATAGTTTTTTGATTAATTCATTTACTGGTGGGCATCTAGGTTGCTTCCAGCACTTAGCTATTGCAAATTGTGCTGCTATGAACATTGGGGTGCAAAGGTTCTTTTGGATTGGTGTTTTAGGATTCTTAGGATATAGTCCCAGCAGTGGAATTGCTGGGTCGAAAGGCAAATCCATTTTTAATTTTCTGAGGAAGTTCCATACTGTTTTCCATAGTGGCTGTGCCAGTCTGCAGTCCCACCAACAGTGCACTAGTGTCCCCTTTTCTCCACAACCTCTCCAACACTTGTTGTTTGTTGTTTTGCTTATGATGGTCATTTTGACTGGTGTGAAGTAGTACTTCATTGTGGTTTTAATCTGCATCTCTCTGATAGCTAGTGACATTGAACATCGTTTCATGTGATTTTGGATTTTCTGTATGTCCTCCTTGAAGAAGTGTCTGTTCAAGTCCTTTGCCCATTTTTTAATTGGGTTGCTTGTCTTCTTAGAGTATAATTGTGTAAGTTCTTTATATATTTTGGAGATTAAGCCCTTGTCTGAGGTATCATTGGCAAATATGTTTTCCCATACAGTTGATTCTCTTTTTATTTTGATACTATTTTCTTTAGCTGTGCAGAAGCTTTTTATTTTGATGAGGTCCCATTTGTTTATTCTTTTCTTTATGTCTCTTGCTCTAGGGAACATATCAGTAAAAAAGTTTTTGCGTGATATATCTGAGATTAAAGCACCTTCTTGATCAGAATGGATTGCTGTGAGAACTAAATAAATCAAAACATCTACAGCACTGAGAATATTTGCTGGCATACAGTAAGGCTGCAATCAATGTGGGCTAAAAATACACCTTGGGGTACTAGTCTGCCATTACACAGTCCTGTTTATAAGTTAATGACTTCTCCAGTCTCGATCTCTCCATTGAACCCTACACAAGTTGTCCACTTGGAATTATTACACATCTCCACTTTGAAAAAGAATACTCATCTCAAAATGATCATGCTCACAAAAATATAATTGACTTCTTTCTCACTCCAAATCTGTTCTCTTTTAGTTTTTCCCATCCAATATGAAAGGCAATTTTATTCTTTCACTTGTTCAGGCTAAAAAGCAAATACAATTCTGAAGTCATCTTTGACTAATTTCTTTTTCTCACATTCCATATTCCATCCATTAGCACATTCCGAGGTTTCTAACAAAACATATGTAAATCAACTAAGCTACCACCTTACTTATTGTCCCAGCACATGGCACACCTATGTTTCGCTTAGGCTATTATTGAAATAGTCTCCTGCCTGGTCTTCTTGCTTCTGCACGTGATCCCCTACCATGACCAGCCAGTTTGTTATGTTTATAGCATCTACACAGTTTCTGGTACATAGTCAGTGCTCAGTAAATAAACTAAATGAATATTTGATTGAAATACTCATTTAAAGCTAATTAACTTACAACCTTATCATAGGCACTGAAATAATTTTATTCAAGTAATGTAAAATTCTAAACAGTCTCTGCCTTTTAAAATTGTCATAATAAATAATTCCTTTAGAAGTGAGTATAGAATGTAAAAGTAGGACTGCATAATTTTGAAGTATCTATCAGACTAAAATTCTATGAATCTGTGACTTGGCAAAAGTCATAAGGCCAGGAATAAGGCAGCCAAAATAATTCTAAAGGTGAACCTTTAGATTATTCTTGAGAAGTGTACCAGATTTGGAAGGTTTAGTTTTGTGAGCCCTGAATTATACCACAAAGGTTGATTTGTGAGTCTACATTTGTACCAGATATGGGTACTTTACAGTCACACAAAATTAGGACCTAGTATTACATGAAAGTAAAAAATGAAAAAGAAAATAAATTACCACCTTAATTAGATCTTTAGGAAGATAAAGTAGAAAAATATTTTTGTCAAATTATGAATCTCTAACTATTTTGCTTGTTTGGAAGTACTGTTCT
The DNA here is from genome assembly GCA_004024845.1 of Tonatia bakeri. Lineage (NCBI taxonomy): Eukaryota > Metazoa > Chordata > Mammalia > Chiroptera > Phyllostomidae > Tonatia > Tonatia bakeri. Next base: position 148,830 of record PVIA01000979.1, read on the forward strand.
AATTGACAAATATTTTATTTATGGATTTTAAAACAATCTCTGGGCCTGACTGGCATAGCTCAGTGGATTGAGCGCGGGGTGTGAACCAAAGCATCACAGGGTCGATTCCCAGTCAGGGCACATGCCTGGATTGCAGGCCATGGCCCCCAGCAACTGCACATTGATGTTTCTCTCTCTCTCTCTCTCTCTCCCCCTCTCCCTCCCTCCCTCCCCTCTCTAAAAATAAATAAATAAAATCTTAAAAAAAAAAGATTGTTAAAAAAAAAATCTCTGGTGTAATTTCTTCAAACTGTAAAGTTGTTGTTTCCTAAGGTCATATTTAATAACTGTTGGGAGACTTAGGCCCAGGATGCTTTTAACATTAAGCCCTGGTTCCTCCCACTTCCCTATAGCAATTATGTCCAGATCTAGGGATGATGCAAAGAGCAATTGCTGGGAATCACCCCTCATTGTTTCAGTAGAGGAGAAGCGGTGTGGTGGGCCACAGCCTGCTGCTGAAGGCCGATAGGTCTGGAATTCTTTCTGGGACATCTTCAGTTGACAGCACCTCTCCTATCTATCCTCATTTTTTCTTGAATAAATGAGAGATGATTTTTGTGTCTGGAAAATTCAAAGAATTTTTTCTCTTCACTTTCAGAAGAAAACTATGAAGAAACATGGAAAGAAAGAAAGAAAGAAAGAAAGAAAGAAAGAAAGAAAGAAAGAAAGAAAGAAAGAAAGAAAAAGAAAGAAAGAAAGAGAAAATGAAAAAAGGAAAGGTGAATACTATGGAAATGAAGACAGAGAATTGCTTATCTCTCAATTTTTGAATGATGTAGAAGAAACTAAGTGTGTGTGTCTGCATGCACGCACACCTCTGCGCAGGGGCCTGGAGCCCAACTGCACCGATGTAAGGAGCGCGGCTAGTGTCCAGATGATCTTAATATCTAATCACCATTCTCCACTAAAGGAACCAGGATTAGGACTTCCTGGAGAAATGGGTGAGTCTAGAGCTGAAGTGTGAAAGAACAAGGTGAGCCCTGAACATCTTCTGGTGACAGAAAGTCAGAAAGTGCCAAAGAATGACAGACGCACATTAAAACGACATAGGAGCCTGGTTGAGTGGGCTTTTGCTGGTCAAATTTGGGGATGATTTAAGCATCAAAGTGTTATAACAGCAATAGTCATAATTATAATCCATTATATAAAATAAGACTTTATGAGTTCATTTTTATAAAATTAAAAAGAAACAAATAAAGAGAGGGGGAATCTTCTCTTCCTCACAATAAATGGCAACCAATAAATGTTGAAGGAATGATGGAGTTAGAAGATCACCAATGGATGCTACAGCTGTAGGGTAGAATTTTAATTAATGAGGATATTAACATAGGCTTTAAGTATCTCTAAACACCTGATTTATTAATTATAGAGAGATAAACAACTTTTCAGTGGAGAATCCTGGCAGATGCCAAAGCAATCATCAACACTGGGACCACCAGCATTAAATACTTCCACATATGATGCAGAGGAGGACAAGCCATCGTTTACATGGTAGTCCTGCTGTACCAAATAATCTAGTCTGATCATGAGGAAATGAATAATCTGAATATAACAGTGAGGAACTAATTAGACAAACTCAAATCAAAAGGCATTCTATGAAGTAATTGACCTGTATTCTTCAAAAATGTCAAAGTCATGAAGGATAAGAAAGTTAGAGGAAATGTTCCAGATTAAAGGAGATTAAAGAAATATGACAACTACATATAATGTATCATCTTAGGTTAGATTCTGAAGTAAGGAAAATAGCTGTAAAAGACATCATTGGAACAACTGAGAAGTTCTGAATACAGACTGTGGATTAATGTCTTAGTCTGAGTTGGCTGCCGTTACAAAATGCCATAGACTACTTCAACAACAGGAATTCATTTCTCACCATTCTGGAGTCTGGAAGTCCAAGGTCAGGGTGCCAGCATGGTTGGTTTCTGGTGAGAACCCTATTCATTGGGTTGCAGATGGCAGAGGGTGGGAGGGAGGGAAAGAAGCACTTCTGGCATCTCCTCTTGTTTTTTCAGTTACAGGTGACATGCAATATTATGTTAGTTTCAGGTGTACAATGTAATGATTAGACATGTCTGTAACTTAGAAGATGATCATCCTGATGTCTGGTGTCTCTTCTTAAAGTGCAGTTGTTTCATAGGGCCAGCTCCCTGATACACATGATCTCATCCAACCCTAATGATCTCTGCAAGGCCCCAACCCCAAACATCACTGTAAAGAGCCTTGCTTTAACAAACGCACACATGAAAACCAGAGGTGATCAGCAAGTGAAAGATAAACCAAAATATCATTGACAATTTAAAAATATAATTTTAGCTTTTCTCTTAAGGATGTCAGTTAGTACATACAAGTTTTCTGTATGGCAGTTATTGTTTAACCTACATTTTATAGGTTATTCACTAATCTATTCTTCAATGAAAACATAACCCTTAATAAAGCATTTCCCCAAGACATCATACACACTTCTCTTTCTGCAAAAGCAATAACTTATAAAAACAGAAACCTACGTTCATCTTTTATCAAAATCATAGCTTCTTCCTTATCAGTTTGAGTTTATTTTCTGTGACTTCTGTGACTTTTCAAAATAGATAGACTTGATTTCCATTCTCATGTTCCATTTAAGAGAAATGTGTTGTCTTAAAAACTTGAAATATATATTAAACAAAAAATATTTATATGAGTTACAGGTATCACTTTTATGCCCACATATGGTGAACTACTTGAAAAGTCGTGTTGTTTCCTAGGAGGAGAAAGGATCTATGGTTCTAACTTTTGGCTTAAGGCAACAATTTCCAAGTGGAGTTGGCCTTCATGGCCTGGAATGCTATGTGTGCCATGCCAGGTTAGCTATTTGCTCTGGTGTGGTAAACAGTGAGCTACTTTGTAAACTGAGTGGTAAAAATAATCACAGCTACTCCAAATATGGGCCTGTGATTGCCCTATCACCTTGCAAAGTGGAGAGTTGTACTGTGTTCCATGGGGTTGAGAACTTTGAGAGTTAAATGTGGATGGGGAAGCAGAAAGGAGGCTATCCAGGAATGGCCTGATGGGGATGATCTGACAGTGGTGTGAAGTGTGTGCACAACAAGGGGGCAGTAGGTGTCTCGATCTGTCTATGCTGGTAAGAGGGATCCTCCCAGAGCAGGGAGAGTGCCAGATGTACAATTTGTGCTGGGTCTGCCTAGCGAAAGGTTTAGAGAAAAGCTTCATACCTAGCTCCCTTTATGCATTAAGAAATCAGATGCTACTACTGATGATGTGTTGGCACCTCATCATTGTAAATTTACTGTCTACTTTGCCTGATTCTTTACTAAAACACCATGTGCCTCACAAAAGTAAAATTTTATGTTTCAAATGCCTGTCATGGCAACTTTGCTTCTCTCCAAAATCTTCCTCTCACTTTATAAACTGTTCTGTTTCACTTTTTGCAGAGCCCTCTCCTCTGGACCTGTGCCAAGGCTCTGTGTGAATTAAACTTTACATCATCTCCCTGCCACCAGGCAAGGTTCATCCTTGGCACAGGGAACCCACAGAACCCTGTCAGTTCTCCTTTCTGAGCACCTAGGGTAGACTGAAATCATCAGTGTGATGGCTCGTTCTCAAGTCTGCTGCCTACATTCTCTTCAGAACACACATGAATTTTTCCTTAGACAGCTAAGTAGGGGCATAAGCATTTCCTTCTTGAAAATCTGCCAGAAATTTCAAAAACAATCCAAAAGTGTTAATGGCTTTATGCAGAAGGCATGCAGATCTAGACTCTTCCCTTTGAAAAACCTTATGCCTCAGTTCACCAATAAACACTTTAAATTTTCTTTTTCAGTTACAGTTGATATTCAACATTATTTTATATTAGTTTCAGGTGTGTAGCACAGTATTTAGGCAATCACATAGTTTACAAAATAGTCCCCCCAAATAACTAAGTACCCACCTGGCACTATATGTAGTTATTACAGTGTCGTTTACCATATTCCCTGTGCTGTACTTCACATGACTATTTCACAACTACTAATTTGTGCTTCTAAATCCCTTCACCTTTCTCACCCAGCCCCCAATGTCCCTCCCATCTGGTAACCAGCAGTTTGTTCTCTGTTTCTGTGAATCTCTGTTTTGTTTGTTCATTTATTTTGTTCTTTAGACTCCACATTTAAGTGAAATGATGTGGTATTTTTTTTGTCTGATTCATTTTAGTTAGCACAATATTTCTGGGTCCATCCATGTTGTCACAAATGGTGAGTTCATTACTTTTTAGGGCCAAGTAATATTTCATTGTGTATATGTACACATCTTTTTCTACTCATCTGTTGATGGGCACTTTGGTTGTTTCCATATCTTTGCTATTGTAAACAATGGTGAAATAAACATAGGGATGCATATATCTTTTCAATTAGTATTTTTGGTTTCTTCAGTTATATACACAGAAGTAGAATTGCTGGGTCATATTGTAATTCTATTTTTTAATTTTTTGAGGGACCTTTATAGTGGCTGCATCAATTTGCATTCCCAGTAACAGTGCAGGAGAGCTCTTTTCACTGCACCCTTGCCAACACTTGTTGTTTGCTGATTTATTGATGGCCATTCTGACCAGTGTGAGGTGAAATAAATTAAGGCTTTGTCTTGCTAGAGGCTCACCCTGCCCATATGCCCATGCTCACACTGTTGAAGGTGATTATGTCTGCACTTCTTTCTAATGGCTGACCTAAGTCTTCCCTGCATTTTCAGAGTAGTGGACAGAAAGCTCTTCTCAGGAGTGCTGTATACAAGCTGGCAAGGGACAGTCATATAGGGAGGGTGACATTCTATTATATTTAGGTTTCCATGGTCACAGGGAGTCAATGCCAGATAGAAATGTAAAGAAAGAAGTTCATGTCAACACAGCTGTGTGCTAGGATATGCCCTAAAGCCTTGAGGTGGTTCAGGAAAAGGTTTGGGATGTTTCCTTTTCTTCTTCCATTGACAATAACGTCTACTATCCCATCTTGATATCTTTGAGAAAGAGATGGCAGGTGAGGAGGTTGGGGCATTAGTATGTGAATATTACATCTATTAACTCCAAAGCACACTTGATTAACAACTATTGGTCTAAAACTAAAATAGGAATGATCCAAATGTAACTGAATACAGGCTATCGTCTAGTTTTCCTTTGATTACAGTCTGGCTCTGAGTGATCCTTTTGCCTTTCCCTTAGGGAATAGAAAGACAGAGAGAGACAAGAATCTGTATAACATTTAAACACAGTGCTATCATGCCTATGATAGACATCTCCATGTGATGTCCTAAGTAGCTAGTGTTGCCTTGGCAACACTACAATGGTAAACAAAGATGTTTTCTGGGTGGCTAGAGGAAATGTGGCTTTTAAGCCATCTCACACCCTCCTGTCCCCTACCCCCTATCATGAATCGAAAAGATTTTCTTTCCTTTTGCTATGAATTTTCCCTCTCAAGATAAAATAAGTGAGGTGAGCTACTATTTCTCTCTCCTGTTTATTTTTATGTTCTACATTATGCATTGCTGGGAATTTTTGTTGAAACGACCACTCAATTTAGAGAATATGATATTGCATATTGAATTCTGTAATCCCCTGTTGTGTGGCACTGCTGAGAATACACAAGGGGAAATTCCCTGATATGAAATCTCAGGCTATGACAAGTTTGACAAGATGAGCTTGAATGACCTTACCTCATGTGGTCACACGGCCAAGTCTACTATCAAGGTTCTCAGAAACAGATAAGGCAGATGAGGAATGGCTCTCTTGAGACAAACATTGAGCTGCTGTAATCAGAGTACAAAAAATAAATTTAGGACATTTTAAAGCATTGTTTAACAAGTAAAATAATGCATTGTGAAGGATGATGAAGAACAGGCAAATAGGGGTTTTTATAATTTCTCTAAAAGCACCACCTGAAGATTACAAATCATTATTGTTTTGTAAAAGAAATATATTTTTTAAAATGTAACTGGGAAAGGAGGATGGAAGGAAATGCAATGTGCCCCCAAAAGTGTTCCCTAAAGTGTTTGTTGGTGACCTGTGGCTGCTTCTCAGGAGGCAGCGACACTTCCTCTGATGCACACAGAGACAAAGAGAATCCTCAAAGGCAATGTCCCTTGGAATCTTTGCGATATTTCTCACTCAAGAAGGACCAATTAGTATGAATGGAAGGCTTTTTAAAATATAAACTTAAATAAGGTGTAAATGTATGTACTTATCAGGCATATTAGCATGTATAGCTTTCTTATGTCTCATTTCCTCGGGGGACAGGGGGGGAAATCAGATGCTTGGTGGGATCCAGGTGCAGAAGGATTGCGTTTTGATTGGGACACAATGGTTGGGACCTAGGATTTGGGTGCAGAAGAGCCTGCACCCAAAAGATGATCCTCAGCTTACAAGTCTGGATAAAATCCTGTGACTGAAGAGAAAATGTCCAAGGGGGAAGGAACTGGAGACCTGTGTTGTTACAGAAACACTTTTGTTCAGGATAAAGCCAATTCCTCTGCTTGCTGACCATAGTCCAGAAAATCAACATTCAGTGTTTACAAGCTCTATTTCTCACTCAGTCTACTAGGAGCAAGCTCCATGATTCTGAAGAGAGAAAGAGATTTACTTTTGTCACCTGAAAACACATGTCCTTCACTAACTCAACTGTGTGACCATCTGCCAGAGAGCAGAGCTCTCTGTCTGTGGAGACTGAAAGGTTGTAGGAAAAATAATATAGTGATGGGCAGCAACGATAACAGAGGCAGGGGGACAGTGCATGGAGATGAGAAGGGATAAGGAAAAAGAGAGACAAGAAGTTAATGGTTTCAAAATTTCTTGTTTGCTCCTTCATCTGTCTCCTCTTCACCTACCCCCCTTCATGACTGCTCTAGGTGTATAGATAGAGTACCTTAATTTGTGAGCATCTGTTCATCTGATTTGAATTCCAACTCTCTAGGGGAAATTCTGTGATGCAATGAACATAAAATGAGTTACAAAACCATTAGTCACAGCATAAGTTGGGAGGGGGTCTCTTACCTGAGGTGCTGCTTTGAAAATGACCTCTGGTACTCCTGGATTTCCTAATTAAATGCTATCAATCCTGCAGATGGTAAAATGATGTATATATTTTGTTGAATTCCCTCAGCAAGAAATCTTTCATTGGGGGAGTGCAATAAAGATGACATTTGTTGAGAAAAGAGAGGATCCTACTGGAATCTGTAAACTTAAACCGAAGTAAATAACACCTTAAAGTTATCTTTAAAAGGCTATATGAATCTTTGACTTATGCTAAAAGATTGATAATTATAAAAAGAATCATGTGTTTAAGGAGATTTAAAAGGAGAAAATGTTTTCTAGCTCAACTCTAAACTCCTACTCTTCTCCATAATCAGTGAATTTAGCAAAAGCCAGACATGTACATAATTCTGAAAGTTTTTCAGGAAAAAAAAACCCAAAACCCATACTACAGTTATGATATAATTTATCATTGAAAATTGGACAATTCAAAAGTATAAGGAGGCATTTATAAAAAATGAAATTAAGACAGCATCCATAACCTAGGACTATACTAAGCAAACTAGGCAACTTGAAGTATTGGGCAAGCTACCTGTACCTTCATCCTATAGAAATGCACAGTTCTGGAACCATTGCTACAAATCTTTCTACAGATTGGAGGAGAGGCCACCACATCATCACTCATCGTCTGTGTCCTCACATTGTTAGGTCAGAAATTTGAGGTCCAGGGAAGTTAAATAGTTTCCCATGGTCTCATAGTAACCTATGCACCGTTTTCCTCTTGTTGCTTGGAAATATTCTTCTGATAGCTTCTAGATTCCCCAGGAATATTTCTTATTGCCTCCTTGAGACTAATTACAACTATAGCTGTGACACTCCCAGGGGACACAGTTTCAAGAGTGTGGTTTCTTTTCCCCAGCATCCTGCTTATAAATTACATTGTCTGGAGATCTGTCATAATCAGAGTGATATTCAACTATGAAGTTATAATATTTATTTATTGACACTAGGAGATTTCACTAAACATACCTTTCAATATACCCATGAATAGGATGTCTTAGAACAAACCCAAATTAAGGGATTATGGTTGTCAACACACCATTGTTTTCAGATGATGTCTTCTGTACTTCCTCTTCTTGAATGTAATTTAATTTTGTTAGCATGGAGAGAGAAAAATCAATGTCTATTATTTAAGTCTCTGCACTTCTAAACTCCCCGCCTTCGAAGCAAATAGTAAGGATGAATTCTAGAGCACAGAGGGGCAAACCAGCAGTGTAAGCAGAAGCGGGATGTTTAAACTGAGTCTTGAGGGACAGATTACCATCAACAAGTGTTTAGGATACTGTATACAGAGGTTCTAAAGCATTCGGGAGAGTATTGAACAGCAAGCATTTTTACTGGATGGGTGGAGTTATTTTTTAAGAAAATGGCCCTGAAGGACCCTGTGTAAAGCACTAAGAAGCTACACTTTATTCTGTGTCCAGTGGGATGAATTGAAGGGTTTCAAGGAGATGCACAAATACATCTTCTAAAAATAAACTCAAATGACTTTGAAAAACTTGGATTGTAGGAGAGTGCAACACAATGCAACACAATGCCTGTTGCAGCTAGGAAGCTCTTGCAAAGACTTGAGGATAGATCTGAGCTAAGGATTGTACTGAGAAGATATATCAAGATGGATGGTTCAGCAAGACATTCAGGTATTAAAAGTTTTCACAAAATAAACATATATAGTGAAACTATATTGAAGCACTTAAGGGAGAGCTGTATTATGAAAAATAGGAGAGGATGACTAAGATTTCTAGCTATGGAAATGGTACTGCTGGCACCCTAAACTCAAGTAAGGATTACTGGAGAAAGAAGGAGTATTAGTTGAGCACTGGTAGAGATAATGAGTTACATCTAAGTATGTTAATTTTCTGTGTTCATGGCACATCCAGACACAGATGTCTCATCCAACTCCACCCCTTTTTTTATCCTCACCCAAGGACATGCTTATTGATTTTAGAGAGAGGAAGGGAAAAAGAGAGAGGAAGAGAAACATTGATCAGTTGCCTTTCATATGAACCTGTAACCCAGGCACACACACTAAGCGGAAGTCAAACCTGTGTCCTTTTGGCTTATGGGACCACACTCCAACCAATGAGGCTACACTGGCCAGGGCCAACTCCACCTTTTAAGAAAAATAATGGTACTGAAATTCAGAGGAATGAAGTGAATTTAGGAAGATTTCCTGAATTCTTACAGAGGAATTAAAACACCAAGCTCCAGAGATGCAGTCCAGACTTCTGCTGTGAGTTTCTCTGAGACAAAGCTTACCATATCTTGCCATTGTTCATTTGGTTGGTTAGAAGGGAGATTAGTTGAGTTAATAACAACATTTTAATTCCTGGAAAGACTTTGTCTGAATGCAGCCTTTTCCCTAAGTTATTGCCTTGTAGGTTAGCTGTATTTCAGCGTTGATTGTCCACGTTAAGGCATTGCATAAGTTTTGCTTTGGGAGCAAAGTTCCGCAAGGAAGATGACACAGCTCTGTGATGTCACAGGTTTCTGAGAGGGTTTTCCAAAGCACTAATAATATTCAGTCTGGATGTCCCCATTTCCTCTTTTTGTTTTATTCTGTGCAGCTGTGTTGGAAGCAAGCAGAGGAAGTGACCAAAACTGGATGTGGATTAGGAAGATTCTTGAACTTCCCTTTCCAGCATCTGTCTTGCTGTGGGGCAATTCAAACAGGAGGCCATCTCACAAATGGCCCTTTGTCAGAGCTAACAGCATGTTTTCTTGTGAGAAATGTCCTTTTGCTTAGTGTGGGTTTTCAAAACTGTTGGTCATTAAAAGTGGGAGTGTTTGACCCTCAGTGGAGTGCACGAGTGGCGGTAATGTCACTGGTTCCTCAAAGTGAAGGCAGATGTTTGCAGGAGGGAGGATCAATGCTGAGAGGGAGATTTTTGGGATTATATAAAAAATATTAATAAAAGATTAGTTTTGCTTTAAATGAAACAAAAAGCCCATGGTCTGTTTTTCAGGCTTCAGTGAGAACTGGCCATAGGTCTTTAGGGAGTATTTTTCCCAGGCTGCTCCATCTCCACGAATCCAATGTGATATGTATTCAGAGTTACGGTGACTCAAAGCAATTTCTTTGGTTGTTTTCTTGTTTGAAGGTTCTTAGAAGATGGCAATATCTTAGGGTAGCATGTCGAATTTTAGGCAGTGGTCTGCATTTTCACAGTACCATTTTTGTAATATCAAAGCATGTTGTAGACATTTAAATTGATGTCTTATAGTTGTTTTGTTCTGTTTGGGTTAGCCAGATACAACTCCCACATTTTAAGATGCTGGTTGTGACTTTTATCTTAAGTCTCAGAACTTTTGTCTTCTTACTCAGAATTGCTGCTTACCCAAGAAAAATTGTGCTGTTGGTGTTTTTTAGTTGTTGTTGTTCTTATTTGATTTTGTCTTATTAGCTATGTTTAGGGCAAAGCTAGATGTTTATGTTTATTTAATCCAAGGCCTTGTTGTCTTCAAAAAATTCTGTCGATGAACAACTCCCCATCAAACACACATACATGCACATATCTGTCCTGAGACACGCCTCTCCTTCAGCAGAGAGTCTTAACCTCTGACAAGTTCTCCAACTTGAGACACACAGGTTATTAGTTCCACAATCACTTGAGTCAATGGAATTTCCCACGATCTGTTTCAGGAGCTGGTGGTTAGGATTGTATCCCTGTATTATCCCCACTCTGACTGACTTACTTGTTGTAATGTGCACCAGTGGCTTTGACCTTTTGATCACATGAAGGAAGGGAAGCTCTGCGACTATCTGGTTCCCACAGAAGTTTGCCTTGTTTTGTTGCTGGAGCACTGTAAGGCTAATGCTACTCACTTCTTTTGAGAATCCCAGCTGCAGAGGGAGTTGCTGACCACAACAGAAGCTGTTGCCAAGACACTCTTGGAGTGCTGCTATGGCCCCCAAATAAGCAGAAGTTCTCAGAAAAAATAAAAAAGGAAAATTATGCTTATGGAAACATTGTAGAATAAAAGAAATTTTAGATATAGATAGATACATTTTGTGGGTTTGGGGATGAATTCTGCCACATTTTTCATTCTGTTCAGGCTCTTTTGTTCTAGCTAGGTTAGAGAAATATTTCCTTGGCTTGGATGACATCAGATCTCACTTAGTGGATCTGTAATATTTTGTTTAAAAAACCCACATACTGTAAAAATGTAAACTATAGTTAATACATGGATGATTTAGCTTAGAGAGATATCTTTGATATTATAGCAATGGGCAGAGGGTACTGTGTGTTCGGTTGCTGGTATTCCATTCTGTGGTGTTCTGTACCTATGTCTTTGGGGAGTTCCTTCCCCTGTTGTTTTCAGTATACCGTGACTCTAAACATATCATCAGTCCCAGGCTGTGAATGAAATATGGCAATGGGGAGGAAAAAACATATGGCTGCATGTATCAGTGTATTGCTTCAAGATGCAGTCATGACCTTGGGGTGATGACACTGATGCAGATTAGGATGAAGAGCTTCCAGCACAGAATGAGTTATAATAAGACCTTTTTGGTAAATGGCCATTTGGAGGCTTTTAGGGAATTAATAAATAACACAACCTTGTTTTTTCTCCTGAGCTTGAAACCTATTAAAAAATAAGATAGAAGCCAAACAAAGAAGGACCAAAAATAATAGTCTTATTATGGATGAAAGCTGCATCAAAGAGTAGAATTTAATATGTGGCCAGAACTGAAAATGGCAGGCACTCCCCTGCAGAGATGGGATGGCCCACGTGGCTGGGAGCAGAACACAGCGTGATCTCTGTGTACAGGCGGCCAGCTCTGGAAGGCAGCACTGCCCACGAGAGGTTTCCTCAAACTAACTCATCTTCCCATAGGGAAGTGTGGGAAAGGAATGAAGATAGAGGCCAAGGGAAAGAGTGACAGGTCCTTCATAGAAATATAAGATCTCCATTTATCCATGTGCAGCATAAAGAAAATGGAGAGCTGAGTCATAACTGGACAGAAAGAGAGACAGAAGGGTCAGCACCTTAGAAATTCTAGGATTGAAGTAGACAATGAGCCTACTGGGTAAGGGGCTTAAAAGTAAGGGAGAACAAGAGCATATGGAGAATAGATACCAATGTTTTGGCCACTTTGCTGGTTCAGATGGACAGGTAAGAGGCTGAACAACACATCTGACAGATTTAAAAGGCTAAGAATAACAAGAGTCTAAGCTCTGTTGAGGGTCAAATCCCAACGGGCCTTGGGTTCTTGTGGTTTGGAACCCCAAAAGACTGTATTCAAGTAGAAAGGGAAAATTAAAAGTAAATGGGTTCTCATAGGTACTGAAGCTCATTTTAGGATCCTCATAATCCCTATAATTAAATTCAGGTGATCCCAGATTGCAGGTACCCACAGGTACCTCATAGAAGTGAACAAAAATACTTCCTGATGGAAGGTAACACCATCCTAGTCCTCAATTTATTTTTACTAACAGCATTACAGATTAAATGTCTGGCACACTGTAAAAATATCCTTATATGTGAATAGACAAGATAACATAAATAAGAGTGAAAGGAAACACCAGACAATAGAAATTGATCTTCTGGGTTCCAGGTATTGCTACTATCAAACATAGACTTTAAAGTAACTATACTTTCTATTGTTTAAGGAAAAAAGAGAAAAACTCAGAATTTCGGCAGAATAAAGTGGAACCTTTAAAAAGTAACTGTACTGCAGTTCTAAATTTAAAAATACAATAACCCCAATTAAGAATTCAATGGAGAGGTTTAGATGCAGATTAGATATAACTAAATGAAGAACTGGTAAAATGGTCAGAGGAAAATGTCCAGACTGAAGCGTGGGGAGTCCAAAGGGATGGGATATACAGTAAAGAGCATAAAAAAAGGCACAATGATAAAAGGAAATGTATATATATAATTGAAATCCCAAGAGAAAATAGGGCAAAAGCAGTATTTGAAAGATGATGACTGGGAACTTTTGAAACCAGTTGAAAGACACATCAAATAGCGCAGGAAATCCTATGCAGGATGAATTAAAAGAAAGCATATCTAGATACATCATGGTAAAGTCGTTGAATAAAAAGTCAAAGAAAAAACCTTTAAATCATCTGTGGGCTGGATCATTGGTGGTGGTTATGGTGGGGAAACAGAAACAATGGCAACCAAAAAGAAATACATCTACAAAATCACACTATCTGATTGAAAAAGAGAACTCCCTATGATAAATCATACCTTATGGAAAAATGTTTAGAAAATGAAGGTAGAGTGAAAGCATTTTCAGTAAAAAAATCAGAGTGTTTCTTCACCAGATCTGCAATGAAAGCAACAGTAGGGAGTGTTATTTAGTCAGAAGAAAAATGATTCCATGTGGAAGTTCAGAGATGCTTCTAAGAGAAACAAAAATGATAAATATATCATTCAATAATTCAGTGTTGCGGTATAAAATAATTTAAAAGTCTTATGTCACTTAATAGATATAGAGAGAATTAAAATAAATTATAACAATGGCATATCAATTGGGAGAATGGAATAAAGTGTTTTAACATTCTTATGATGTCTAGAAAGAGGGTAAAGTGCCTATTAATTTAATGTGTTATAAGTTTCTAAGATAAACACTGAAACAAAAGTAAAAAAAAAAACCAACAAAAACAATATATAACTACCAAGCTAATGGGGTGAGGTGGTGATCAAAAATAATACAAAAAGAAAAAAATAAATAACTAAAAGAACAAAACAAGACAAAGGCATAGAACAGGTGAGATAAATAGTTAGAAACAAGTAATTTAGTAAATTTAAATACTGTGTGGAAAGGTAAAGTAAAACATTTTGAGAAAGCATAAAGTGAAAGGAATCATTTTGCCTGGTTTCAAGACCAATTATATAGCTGTATCATGGGGACTGTGTGGTGTTTGCAGGGGCATAGCCATTTAGATCAATGGAACAGAATAAAGAACCCAGCGACAGCTCCAACAACTACAACCAGTTGGTTTTAACTAAGGTACAAAAACAATTCAATGGATAAAGGATAATTTTTAAACAAATGGTGCTGGACCAGTTGGATATCCATAGCCTCCCCCACCTCCCAACAAAAAAAGAACCTAAACCTCATGGAAAAATTAACTCAAAATGAATGATAGATTTAAATGTAAAAAACACAATTCTATAAGGTTGGATAGGAAATAACATAGAATAAAATTTTCAGGACCTAAGGTTTGGTGGAGAGCTCTTACACATGACACCAAAAACATGATTCATAAAGAAATATATTGATAAGTACACTTTATGAAATCTAAACACTTGCTATGTAAAAGACCATGTGGAGAGGATGAAAAGAAAAGCTGCAGACTTGGAGAAAATATTTGCAAACCATACATCTTAAAGAACTCATATCTAGAATATAGAACTCTGAAATTCAACAATAAAACAAGCCAGTTAGAATATAGGCAAAAGATGAAAGATACATTTCACCAAAGAGAATATATGAATGGCAAATGAGCACATGAAAGATGATCCACATAACTAGCCACTGGGGAAAGGCAAATTAAGACCAAGACTATACACCTATTAGAATTGCTAAAATAAAAAACAGTGACAATACCAAATGCTGACAAGTATGTAGAGAAATGGAAACTCTCATACATAGGAAATATAGCCACTCTGGACAATAGTGTAGCAGTTTTTTAAAAAATAATTAAACATACATTTACCATACCCGCTGTCAATTGCATTGCTGGGCATTTATCCCAGGGAAATAAAAATGTATTTCCACACAAAAATCTCACATAATTGTACTTAGCAGTTTGGTTCATAAGAGTTTCAAACCGGAAACACCCCAAACATCCCTGAGTAGGTGGAGCGTTAAACAAACTGTGGTACAAGTGTATCATGGAATGCTGAACTAGAAAAGGAAGACACTGTTCATACCTGCAACGACTTGTATGGATCAAGGGCTCCATACAAGAACAAAACCTCAGAAGATTGCATACTTGTATGTAAGTGTATGATTCCATTTGCCATCCTCAAAATGACAAATTTATAAAGAGGAAGACAGATTACTGGTTACCACGGTTTGACTGGTGGAGTAAGAGGGTGGCCATGACTATAAAGGTGGATCATGAAGAAAACCTTTGTAGTGTTGGAAGAGTTCTGGGTTTTGATTGTAGTTGTGGTTTTACTAACCTACACATGTGATAAAAATTACATACTATGTATACACACTGTCAAATTCCTGATCTTGATATTGTACTATTAGTGTATAAGATGTAAATGAACTGAAAAGTACAGGAGTCCCTTTTGTACTATCTTTTTAATTTCCTATGAATCTATTGTTATCTCAAAATGTAAAGTTTAAAAAAATATATGCATCAGTGATTACATTAAATGTAAATGGTATAAATGCTCCAGTTATATGACAAAGATTACCAAACTAGATATTTGGTTTTTAAAGATAAATCTTTGTACAAAGGATATTTTTAAAACATTACTACAGAAGTTTGACTATAAAAGGGTAGAAGCACTAACCAAAGAAATGTGGTACAACTGCATAATATCAAAGCAAGTTGAAGCAAATGCAGCTTATGAACAATCACCTGGTTTTTGTCTGTTCTTCTGAGTTTTTTTTCCTGGTGTTATAGTTTTAGCCAGACCATAATATTACTATGACTGCAATTAAAAAAAACAACAACAGTCCTGGCTTGTGTGGCTCAGTGGATTGAGGCGCAGTGGTTTGAGCCTGAGAACCAAAGTGTCACTGGTTTGATTCCCAGTCAGAGCACATGCCTGGGTTGTAGGCCAGGTCCCCAGTAGGGGGCCCTTGAGAGGGAACCACACATTGATGCTTCTCTCCCTCTTTCTCTCTCTCTCCGCCTCTGTAAAAATAAATAAATAAAACCTTTAAAAAACTAAGAAAATAAATTCATGGCTCAGTAATGATAGAATAAAACCATCTTATGCACACACACACACACAGACACACACATACACAGACACAGCTAATCATTTACTTTAACATCTACTTAATTTTTAAGAAACTTAAAATATTGGTAGTGCATTCTTGTGGTTCATCCCATGACTATTTCAGAACACTCTAAGTTATTCCAAACATGTGGTTTTGTTTTTGTTTTGTTTTCTTTTATCGTCTAGCTCTGTTTCTACCTGCTCTATGGAACTTTCAGGCATAGTATAGATCCCATTGTTTTGAGTGTACTGTTATTCTCCCAGTTTATTAGTGGCCATGTCTGGATTTCATAAATATCTTTATTGTTCTTGTACTTCACTCTCTTGGCATCATAAAACTGTTCAGAAAATAGCAGTGTTATCAAAATGCAGAAAATAAATGGATCTCTCTGGGAAGAAGAATATGCAATGAGCATCTAGAGAAGAAACTAAAGAGGGTTTTTATAACCATCCATAAAAATAGCCATTTTATGTTAAAAATCAGTTTATTCCATTTCAATCTCTCCCATAGATAATATCTTTTTTTTTTTGCTGAGAAACTCTTTATAATGATCCCTAATGAAGAAACCCTATTCAAAAATAAAAGCATAAAAATTTCCTCTTAAACTTAAGTGCCATTTAAATGTATCTTTATGCTTATATTGTTTGAATATTAACAGATGCTTGCCCAATTCAGGGTCAAGGTGTTTGTTATTATTATTATTATTAATAATAACTAAGATAATGATTAATCAGACTTTTTTATTCATATAAAGTTTTATATTTTATAAGGTAATTCTTGTAAGCAGTTTCACATTTGACCTTCTCAGTTGTGATGTGATGTGAGTTACTCATGGCAATAGTTATTATTCCTATTTGCAGAAAGTGAAACTGAGGCTCAGGGGTGCAGGTTCCAAGCCTCACCCCAAACCACACAACTTCAATGGTGGAACTTAGTCTCAAATGCAGTCTTTATAACTTGTAGACCAGGGCTATTTTTATCTGGTCACACCACCTTCCTTTTTTTATTGGTGGGAGTGCAGTGGCTCATTCTGTTGTGCAGGTTTATCTCAGGAAGTATGCATACTCTTCTCCTTGGGGGTCTTCCTTATTCTATGCTCTTGCTTCAGGCTTCCCTTTCCCTGGAGCCTATCTGGTGTATGGGTTCCAGGCTGCTATAACCTGCCTGCTGTGAATTTGTTTTTCCTCAGCAAATTTATGCGGTTCTTTCTGCAATAGCATTGGCCCCATAGCATATTCATGGAAGGCTGCTTACTGGGTTTCTTTGCCTCCCTATGTCAACTGGCGCCAAAATGTTTAAACTCCAAATCAGGTAGATGTCTGTGCTAAGTGCAGCCCACATGAAAATCTCCAAATTGAAAATAAGATTGGCCATGTTATCAGTATTGAATATTCTTGTAAAACTTCACTGATAAAATTCAATTAAAGGCTGCTGAAAAACAAAATGAAAATAAAGTGTTGATTTTATTCTCAATAAAAAAAAGACAACTGTATTTGGATTCACATCATAGCCTAGTTATTGATTTCATCACCATAAATGAAAAAGAGAAGGATTATCATGAGTTAAAAGTCAATGAAAACCTAGCAAAAAAAGTGAGAAGAGAGTGGAAGGAATATAGAAAAATTGTGTACACAGGGTATAGAGAACAGCCATCTTCAGAAGAGTTTATTAAAACTAGGAAAAGAGAGAGTCCATATCACAGGCGTTTCAAAAGTTTCTGTGCATTCAAAGCCTAGTGCCTGTCTTGAAATGAGCCTGCGAGTTTCATAATGACCAGGACGAAGCCTAGCTATTTCTGGATGATGGGATTCATCTGGCATGGCAGGGTAGCCTTGTGCACACAGAAACATCTAAAATCATTTTCTCTGACTAATTTGTACATTAAAAATAAACTGCTTTAGAGACTTTGCTCCTTTGGATGACTGCCTGCTGTTCAACCGACACGGCAGACTCTGCTGTGTTACGCAAAACTAGCCTTTGATATGCTTAGAAGTTCAAAAAAGTCAATCCGAGAACTCCAAAGAAGATAATCAGGAAAGAAATTGAAGAAAGTAGAGAACAAGCTTTAATAAAAGAAGTTGAGATGTGTTTGAATGGAGATTTGGAAAGAAGGAAGATTTGGTCATGGGAGTTTGATGAAGAGTGGGTTAGACTAACCACAGAACTGGCCACTGCCCAGTTTCCTTTGCTTGGACTGTCTTTTCCAAATTTCAGTTATTCTCAAAACATGTTCTTGATTTTTTTCCATTTCAACCTTCAGCTGGCCAATTTTTACTTAAATTGTTTCTTTAAAACAAATTTTCTATGTCATATAATAAATAGAAAATCAATAACATAAACAGAAATGTGTAATAGAAAAAAATAATATGATTTTATTAAATTTTAGCAATATACTATTGTTTGCCCTAAATTCTAAGCTTGAAGTCTTGCCTTTTTGTTATTTCTGGAAAGGAGATTAACAAGTGCTAGGGAAGCTTGAAAGTTATGTCATAATTATACTGATTTTTCCCCTTTGATGTAGTCAGTCAGTTTAAAGGAAAATTGTAAATTGAGAAATAATGTTTTTATTTTGTGAATAAATAGTATTGCTACTATTTTGGCTTATTATTATTGTTTTTTGGTTTGTTTGTTTTGGTTGTCAGCAACAAAATTCACCACTAGAAGGGCATAAAAGAGAGGGCATAAACAGATCACTGTAAAGTCATTTCCAAACGCCATTACTTGAGTGAATCAGCTCCACTCTCCACCCCTCCTACTACACAATTTGCATCTCTCTGGTCAACATTCAAACATTCAAAGTAGGAAGCCTTATTAGCTTAGAGCATGTTTCCATTCCTTAAACAGTAAGGACAGGGAGCTTGAGCAACAATTCCACAGAATGTAGGCAATGGGAGTGTGATAATTAATTTTATATATCAATTTTACTGGGCCATTGTATACCCAGATACCTGGTTAAATATTATTTCTGGGTATGTCTGTGAGGGGGCTTCTAGAAAAGATTAACATTTGAATTGGTGGAGTAAATAAAGGAGATGTCCTTCCCCAATATGAGTGAGCATCATCTAATCTGGTGAGGGTCTGAATGGAACAGAAGAATGAAGGAAGGTTGAATTTGCTTCCTGCCTAACTAAACTGAGATATCTACCATCTCCCAGTCACAGTGCTCCTTGTTCTCAGGCCTTCAGACTTGATTCTATTAGTGCCCCAGTTCTCAGGCCTTAGAAATATACACTGGCTTCCCTGTGTCTTTAGCTTGCAGAGGAAAGACTGTGGGGCTTCTAAGACTCCATAATCATGTGACTCAAAATAAGCGATGTAGCAAGGTTGATGTGTAAAAGCCAATCTATGCAAATGAATCTTTTATATACCAGCAAGAAACTTTAAAAAGAAAAATTGAAAATACCTTTACAATAGAATATACATGGCATTTTATAATATATATATATATTTGAAAGAAATTCAAAGAGAAATAAACAAACAGAAGGACACATCATATTTATGGATTAGAAGACTCAGCACAGAGTCCAGGAGGAGAACAATGTATATATGGAAACTTGATTTATGATAGCAATACAAGGATGACTTTTCAAAACTGGTATTAATTATACTGGATATTTTTTACCAAAATACTAAAAAAATGAACAAATAGGAAAAAAGTTAACTCAATCTCAAATCATATACAATAATTAATTCCAAGTTCATTGTAGTTCTAAATATGAAGCACAGAGTAATACAGCTTGTTTAGAATAATAAAGGAGTATACTTTATTATTCTTGGGATAGGAAAAGATATTTTAAGCAGGACAAAATGTACCAACAAGAAGGAAAATGGTAAATATATTTGACCATCATAAAACTAATCATTTTTGTTTATCAAAAGATACCATTAAGAAATGAAAGAGCAATATACCTGTTGGGAGGAAATATTCATAATCCAAAAACTAGCAAAGGGCTTATATCTGAATAGATATAAAGAATAAGGAAGTCAAATACAACAACAGGTAGAAATCCTAGATAGGCATTTAGAAGACACATAAATGGAAATAAATAAGTTCATCAGTGATAAAGAAAATGTAAATTAAAATTACAGTGAATAATTACAGTAAAATTACTGGCCAACTAATGGCCAGTAGATAAGCAGATTGCAGTATATTTCTAAAATGAAATACAACTCGGCAGTTAAAAGGAACAAATTACCAACAAACTCAACAACATGGGTCAGTTTCAAAAGTATGATGCTAGGTGAAATAAGACAGATGCCAAAGACTATATAGTATATGATTCCATTTATGGAAAATTCTAGAAGAGGCAAAATTGTAGTAACATGGTCAATGGTTTCCCAGGAGTATGAGACGGGGAGGGGACTGGAAGCAAAGGGATATGAGAAAACTTTCTAGGATGCTGGAAATGCTCTATATCATGACTGTTTTTGTTAAAACTCATTGAACTTATACCATGAGAAATTAGAAGCAATGAAAATAAATTACTGCATGAACATGGATGAATTTTCAAAATACAATCTTAAAGAAATAATAATAATAAAAGCAGGTAAGTCTAAAGCCCAGTGTTCCAAGTCAGGACGGTGGTCACCTTTGGGCAGAGGGAAGAAGGTAGTGACTGGGAGAAGCATGAATGGGGCAGGGGCTGTTCTCCTGAGAGCCAGCAATGTTTATTTCTTCACGTGGGAGGTGGGTTCCTCAGTGTTCACTTTATGATGGGTTACTGTGTTGTGTATTATTGTTTTGGGCACTTTTCTGATGATATGATCATTATCAGGTTGTTAGAATGTTGAGAAATGGATACATGATTAAATGTGTGATTTTTGTTTTTTTGTCCTTTGAGATGTAAGATATTTGAGAAATACTACATTTTTAACAAGACTAATTCATAGAGATGGAAAAAAGTAGAAGGGAAATGGCTTGAAAAGATAATGAATAGTGCAAAATGCCTGAGGAGAGAGGATTGAAAGTCTAGCTAAAAGGATTGGCCACAAATTAATCAGAGGGAGGAGAGAACACGTGTGCCTGCACGTTTGAGGGTGGGGAGTAAAGGGAGTTCCTGCCTGCTGGCTTGTCTTCTCTAAATTAGACAGAGGAAACTTCTTGAGGGGAAGGAGAGAGCTGAGCAGATCTGCAACTTGAGAAATGTAGAGATGTTTGAAATATTAACTGCAGAGAGAGAAAGGTCAGATTGCCCTGGAACTCACTGCAGGCTTCTCAGTGTTATGGGCCCACAACAGCTTGG
This sequence comes from Tonatia bakeri, assembly GCA_004024845.1. NCBI lineage: Eukaryota > Metazoa > Chordata > Mammalia > Chiroptera > Phyllostomidae > Tonatia > Tonatia bakeri. The sequence goes on from PVIA01000979.1 coordinate 170,080, forward strand.
TGAAATAAATATATAACTGAGGTCCTTATGAGAAGAGCCTCTGTTCTGCACTCAGACTACAGCAGTGTGTAGTTTGGCCTCTTTCACAAGCTCACTGATCTCAAGGGCCACATAGATTATACATGAAATCACTACAGCTTTAAACAAATAACCACAGCTGGTTCTGGGAATAGGTCCTAGGGTTGGAGTCATGCATGAGATCTGCACCTGTAGGGGCAAGGAGGAAAAAAAAAGGAACATTTGCCAGTAATCACAGATACCATGACAATGGGGTATTCTTCGAACACAATGTCGTATGAAATTAGAGGAAACATCTTCATGTCTGAGTGAGTTGTCTAAGTCATAGGATTCAAACAAAGAGCCATGAAAGTATGTGGGTATCAGAAAGGACTAGGTATGGGTCTTATTTTGCAAAATGCTGACTTCAATCCAAAAGGAAAATTAGGGAGAAAGTGTGCATTAATCAACATAAATTCATTCTAACTCTCTGAAATTATTTAAAGCAGTTGTCATGGACAGGATCAGCCAATAGTACTATTTTTGTAAGTGTTATCATGTAATATTGTTTTTAATAACATTTAAACAAATCTTGTATATTGTATGGGATATAGTTTCTTTGAGAGCAATTATAGTTACTTTATCAAAATAAAGTGACATCTAGGTAAAGCTAGTAAGCATCAATAGAAGAGATAAAAGTTTATTATACTCCATTAAAAATAAGTAAGAGCTGGCCAAAAGCTTTAAATAAGATTCTGACATTGAAACTTAGTTATTATTTCTATATTTTGTTTCATTTTTAAAAGCATATGTATATTTTCTTGGTGTATAACAAAAGAAAAAAGAAAAAAATAAGTATTCAGAGGAATGACAGGTGAAAACAAACACATTTTTCTTTTACTTGTTAGCTCTTTCTTTGGCAAGTTAAGAAATAGAAATATGGGAGAAAAAAGAGGCTTTCAAGAAATTTGAAGCAAAAGATTTACCTTCAGGCTCAAATGAGGAGCAAAGATTGATAGACCCGCCCCCTCCACTTGACAGGGCCTTGATACCAGCTAAAGATTTAGGGTCATTTATTAAAAAGAAATATTATAATTAAAGTTTGTATATATGATTAATGATAGAGTTAAAGGCCCTTCGATACCCAATGTGATCTTTGAGTTCATTTTGTTAACTGGATTTGTTTTATTCTATGACAGTAGTAATATGTGATTATTTTAGTTAAACAATAAAAATATATACATGAAAAGTCAATATTCACAGCTCTCCTTGTGCCACATTAAAGTAACTAATGTTAAAGTTTTTGTGTCTTTATTTTCATGTGTGTTTACTCAATCACATGCAAATAGGTGTGCTTTTCCTGTGTGTATGTGTACGGGTTGAAAAACAGAAATGAGAACTAGTGAAACAAATTACTCTGCAATTTGCTTTTAGCACTAAACAATATATTTTTTGAACTGAAACTGCATGTAAATTCTTTTAGTTCCTTTTAACTTTTTCAACTAGAATGTAAATTTAATATTATTATACATTAGTTTCAGGTATATAGCCTAGTGGTTAGAAAATCATACACTTCACAAAGTGTTCCATCATTATTTCCAGTACCTCCTTGGCATCATACATAGTTTTCACAATATTGTTGTTGACTATATGCTACACGTCACATCCCCATGATTACCAGCCTGTCCTTTGCAGCTACCAATCTGTACTTCTTAATCTCTTCAACATCTTTCACCCAGACCCCGTTCCCTTCTGCAACTAACTGTCCACTCCTTGAGTCTATGAGTCTACTAAACAATATATTATGGCCATTTAGTCCAACAGGTTGGACTTCTTATTAATATCTGCAGAATATTACATATTTATAAACACCATTAACTACTACTAATACATATCCAAGTTATTTGCTTTTTTGCTGCCACAAAAATTACTTCAATACACATGCTTTTATATGTATATTCTCTTACATACTGCTGTTTTTATTTTTGAATGTGGATATAGCATGCCTGTTATCCAAGATGTTTGTAGGAATCCTCACTTCCCACCAGCAAAGCACGAGAGTTCTGTTTTCCTCTTACGCTGCACTGGATGCTTCCAAACTTTTTTAATGTTATCAGTTTAATGGGTGAAGAACAGTATTTCATTTTGAAGGATGTAATGAGAAGTGTGTTATGTAGAAATACTGGCTTTAAGTTAGAGTAGGACTTTGGTTCTCTTAGGCTATCGTTTTGTTAAATTTTACCTTAGTAAATGAGATCTCAGATCATCTACTAAATAGAAAAGAGTAAACATATACAGTACATAGTTTTTAACTTATTGACCACATTTATACATTATATGATCTAGCCCTCAAACAACCCCGTTATGATTTCCATTTTCCAGAGGAGAAACCAAAGCCCCGCAGTCACTGTTTCCAAAATGTCATGCAAGTAATACCTGGCTGGATGAAAGTTCAGTTAGGTCAAGGAACATGTTTGGGTGTTTTTCTCCCTCTAATCACAAGTCCTATCAGAATCTTGATGTGATCAACATGATATTTGAGCATCTGATGACACCATAGCCACAGTCTTACCAAAAATAAATATATGCAAAAACATAATCAAATTTTTATTTTGCAAAATATTTAGGCTTCTTCCTAGGCCCCCAAACCTCTTCTATACACCATTCATAGACCCCAGGTTAAGAACTCCTGATTCAAAGTAAACCAAAAATAATGCAGAGCTGCAACGGGCATTCTTCTCCGTGACAGAAGCTCAACGTTTAGGTGGGCCAACTCTCTACATTAGTTAACTCCTGAGCAATGGGAAGCTCCACCAAAGTAACTGCTCCATTATTTGTGATTCTTGCCTCCTATTTTTGCCTGAACAATAAGAAGAATGAAAGTGAGTTCTTATATTTTTGAGTGGCCAATACAATGTAAATATATACTTTCCATGTGGTGACCACATACCAGAATTGGATTTATTTCTAACATAAATGTATATCTTATTTTTTTGAAAAAAACTTACATGTTTTTTGAAATGTCTGTGTAATATGTCATACTATGGGTAAAAGGGTTCTCTAGGGAATAGAACCAATAGGATATGTGTATATATATTAAGATAGATTTATTTTAAGGGATTGGTTTATGTGATTGTTGGACTTGCCAATTCTGAAATGTGCAAAACAGGCTGGAAGGCTGGAGACAGTTATCAGAGGGAAGAGGGATGGGAGGACAATGAAGAGGGTAAAAGGGGCCAAACACACCGTGACAGGAGGAGAGTAGCCTCTGGGTGGTGAGCACACAGTGCAGCACACAGATGATGTATTACAGAATTTTACACTTAGAATTTATATAATGTTATTAACCAATGTTACCCCAATAAATTTAATGTAGAACAATGGCACTATAGCCTCACCAAGTTGGTACATAAAATTAACCATCACACTATGTATGTTCCTCTGGTATTTGCTTTTCCATTCAGTATATTGTTTTTGAGATTTTTTCAGACTGTAGTTCCAGTTGATTCAGTTTTCCTGCTGAAGAGTACTATATTCCACTGCTGTAGCAATTTTCAAACCCCGCTTAAACACCCGGCGAACTGACTGTAGCATGCAGAACCCGGCTCTCCCAACTATGGGCACGCATAAAACCCTGAAGTGTGCAGAACCCAGCCCTCTCCCGGCCAGCTATGGACACGCATGAACACACTGCGAACGGCTCATTGAAACATGAGAAATAATCATGCACAGAAACAGTTTTCTGTAGGGAAGTCAGGAAAAGAGAAACCACTCTCCAAGTCGGAGAGCACCTGGCTAACCCCCTCGTGGGGAGTGCCCTGTTCCCTTGTCCCAGTGGGTTTTATTCTTGAATACCAATACAGTTTGCAAATTACAAGTAGTTAGGTTTTGAAAGGTGCTAGCAGATTTTCTACTGGGATGCTAAGCCAGAGATTTTGGGATTTTATCATTTAAAAAGACTACAGGACTTAAAGCTTAGATTTGTTTCCTGCCCGTGACTTCATATTCTAATTAAAGAGCATCCTCCAGCAAGCAGATCTCACAGGATCTTTGCATATTCTTTGTCTTAGGCCTGATTACCCCAGAGGTCCACCATCTCCGGTCTGAGCTGCCCCTATGGCTGTTTGCTAAGCCCTGAGAAGGGCTGGAGACAGAGGCAGCAAGGAGACTTGGATTTCTCACATCTAAGTACAAAGACTCAGGCTAAGAGGAGGCAGGGGTAGATGATCACCCCTTCCTTTCCACAGCCCCTTCATTTATTTCCACAGTCTCATGAGTCTTAATCCACAGGCCTTTATGAGATCAGCTCCTGGCTTAGGTCGCTCCTCCCTGAGGAGTCTTACCAATCATTGGAAACTGATCTAGCATTTAAAGGCCAGGCACAGAACAGGCAGTGTTCATGCCAGGGGAATAAGTTTTGTCTCCTTAGTGGCTGGTCACTCAGCCTAAGTCACAGAGGGTCACAGCTTCCTAAGACCAGGCAGGGCAGTCCCCAGCACACTGCATGAATAAATCACAGTTTATTTATCCATTTGTTCATATTGGTGACAATTTGAATTATTTTTTGTGTGTGTGTTACAAACAACGTTGTTATGAACACTTTAGATTATTACTCCTAGTGTTCATGTAGGAGAGTTTTTTAGATTATATACCTAGAAGTAAACTTGCTGGATCATAGGATACACACACACACCCAGTTTGCATGATAATACCAAATGTTTGTTCAAAGTCAAGTGCCAGCTCACACTCCTACCAACAGATGGTGAGAGATGTACCTTATTGTGCCCCTTCTTGTTTTTTTTTAGGTTTCTTAATGTTTGCCAATGTTGTAGTCAAAAACAGGAGTTTCAGGTTTTCTCATTAAGCCTGTTAAATATTAGCTGTATGATCATTTTTAAAATCACAAATTGAAAGACTCCTGCCAGTTCTAATTTCTCTTGATCTGAAACTCGTATCTCAAACTTATCAGATAGATGATGTTAGAAAACAAGTCACACCAATGTGCTGTGCTCTGACACTGAAAAGGTTTAATTTAACTTGGTTACAGGTTCACTGGGTTACCGAGCCAGAGTATAAATCAGACAGTTAGGTGTCAGGTTTTGAATAAGGAACACAAGAAGTATGGCTATTTTTACACAAGACAGTTGAGTAGGAATGGAATTACAGTTTGCCTAAAGGCAATAGAATAATTGCAACCAAGTTTTTCATGTTAAACAGATGTTGCAGTCACTTGAAATATTATGTCCACTATGGACTTCTTTCTGTTTAACATAGTTTCTATCAGATGGCTGTAATTGGCAAGAACTTAAAGCAGTTAAATGGGGCTTGAACATTTGAGAGCTTTGTTTATTGTGTTGGTTTAAAAAAGCCTTTTCTAAGTTTTTAAAAACAATTTTCTCACATCATTATTATTTCAAAGAGGGCTAATTTAATAATCTATTAAGTGAAAGCCTGTGCTATTCAGATACACAAAAATACCTACTCCGAGAGTGATGCAGGGTATACAGTAGGTTTCAGAAAACTCCCACTAATCTCAGCACCTTGGCTAGCTTCATCGTCATGTTAAAAAGCTCTGCTGACTAGGAGATGGGTGTGACTTTAACCTGTGATGTAGCAAGGGTGGAGCCTTGCTGCACCTGTGTGAGAGCTTGGAAGCAGTTCACTCTGCATCACAGGGTCATACCTGCCCAGGGTGCTCATGGCAGCTGGAGAAAGGCAGAAGATACAGAGAATAGGCAGGTGTAACCCATTGTAGGAGGAGTAGGAAATGTGGTTACAGAGGAAGCTCCAGCCCGGGATTTAAACTCAAGCACGGCAGCCATTCTCAGCTCTTGACCATTTTGCTTAGGAAGGAGACAGGCTCTTGGCCATGCAGTTTGGAAGGGAGTAGAAGGGCCATGGGGAAGGGATGATGTAGCAGCCATGAGGCTCCCTCACTCCTGCTCTCTCTTGTGCACACCTCTTGGCCATGTGGGGAGTAGTAGTGAGAGAGGAGGCATGTTGTCTGTAGTAAGGGATTTTTACCATGGTTTGGAAGCAAGAAGTAAGCAAGCAGCTATGCAGTTTATAGTGAGGAAGGAGGCTATGTGGCCTGGACTGATAAGAAAGGAGAAGATGCTGCTGTGAGTGTGCCTGCTCTCACTGACTCTGGAGCTGCAAAGGAATTCCCTGCAAGACCCTGATCTGCTGAACCTGGATTTTACCTGGACTCTTCAGACTTGTACCTTTTCTGGACTATTATATGGAAACTGATGAGATAAGAACATGGGGAATTTGGGGGTTTGTGGCTAGTATCCCAGTGGAGAGCATGGGAAGTGCTGAGTCTCCAAGGCATTCAAAGCTTTCCCAAGGTTGTAATGGTATAAATAAAGATCTGTTCCTTCCAGCATTAATTGTTGGGTCTTACATCGAGGCAACAGCATGAATGGGCCCTGGTCTGCTCAGTAACATGAGCAACATTTGGTCTAATTTTTGGACTTCAAGAAGAATCAACAATTCCATTTCCATCTGTTACTAGTGCTGAACTGAATTTGTATTCAAAGGTTTCCATACAAATAGTAAGATGGACATCAAGAACTTGACATTAAAAGTCGGCTAAAAGAAGCCCATTACTCTACTCAACAAGTTCTGCTTAGAGAAAGACCAAGGTCGGTATACTTCTCTCTAAAGGGCCGGGCAGTAAATATTTTAGACTTCGTGGGTCAGTCAGTTGTATCTATTTAACTCTGCTGTTGTAACATGAAAGCCACCCCAGACAACACATAAATGAATGGGTGTGGCTGTGTGCCAATAAAACTTTACTCAAAAAACAGGTGGTAGGCTGGATTTAGCTTGCAGGTTGAAGTTTGCCAACCCAATTTAGATCAGTAAGTGAAAAATATCAAGTGTGAAGCACAGTACACAAACATTTGTTCACATGTTCTTTCTCCTTTTGCTTCTCCATCTAATATGAGAAAATCCCGACCATCCTACCTTATCATTTATTCAGGAGATAATTACACTGGGCTTTCCATTGAGCTGTTGGTACTGCATTTAGAAACACTAATGCATTTTTTTAAGGACATGGTGTATTTCATGGGACTGTTTCTAGGAAAGTTTCAACTGATAGGGTTTATTTACTTATTGATTGAATAGTCCTTCTTCCAGGTGGGAGAAAGGGTTGCTCAGCTAGGCTAGCTAAAGCTACAGATTTGGCAGGTGTTTAAGCTTGCAAACCAAGGGCCCAAGGGGATGGGTGAGCCTTTCCCCCTTGCACCAGTAGCCTGCTGGCAGTCAGCATTCCTGTTACTGCCCACCATGTGCCAGCTCCAGGAGGCAAAGTGCACACATTGTGACATACCACAAGCTGTTCTGCCTCTTACAAAATCACCTGAGCACAGCCTAGGGTGTGGACCTGAACCAGCAAGTTTTACTTATGGCTAATGATCATGGACTTTGATGGGTATTACACAGCAGTGGCTGTCCTCTAATAGCCTGTCATCTGTGTGCCTGGAATGTGGTGTGGAGGAGGCAATGTTCCTCTGTTTTTGGGGGGGTTGTGAAACTATAATTTTATTATTGCTATTTACATAGAACCTATATAGATATGGTTATTTTATTTTATTATTTTTAAAAAGATTTTATTTATTTATTTTTTAGAAAGGGAAGGGAGGGAGAAAGAGAGAGAGAGAGAAACATCAATATGTGGTTGCTGGGGGCCGTGGCCTGCAACCCAGGCATGTGCCCTGACTGGGAATCGAACCTGCGATGCTTTGGTTCGCAGCCCGAGCTCAATCCACTGAGCTACGCCAGCCAGGGCTTATTTATTTTATTTTTTATTGTTGAAGTACAGTTTTCTGCATTTTCCTCCCACCACTCCCCCCACCCCAGCCATCCCTTCCTCACTCTCCTGATTCCATCCCCCTTGGTTTTGTCCCTGTGTCCTTTATAGCTGTTCCTGAAAACCCTTCCCCATTTTCCCCCATTATCCCCTCCCACCTCTCCTCTGGTTACTGATTGTTCTTAATTTCAATGTCTCTGGTTATATTTTGCTTGTTTGTTTGTTTTGTTGATTAGGCTCCACTTAAAAGTGAGATCATATGGCATTTCCCTTTAGTTCTCATGAACCCATTATCTTCTTTCCATCTCTGTACCACAGGTGTAAGTACAAGTTACCATCCTTTCTCTTAGACTTCCAAAGTCCTTTCCTAATAGTTTCTCTGATTCTTCTTACCTCACACTAGTCAGTTCTCCACACTGCAGACAGAGAAACTTTTTAAAAATGCAGTTCTCATCATATTATTGCATAACTTACTTTTTTTTTTTTTTGGCTTCATATTTGCTCTTAGGAGAAAGCCAAAATGACTGTCATGACTTTCTCTCAAGACTATGCATGCACTGGCCCCAGCTCACGTCTGCAGCCTCGTCTAACTCCACTCTCTCCCGTACGCGTGTGTTTCAGTCACGTTTGCGTTGTTTAGTTCTTGCAATGCTGGCTCGAACTTAGGAACATTGACTCCTTCACACGTGCTATTATTATACTATTGACCTTCTGTGTACTATGTTGATTTCTTAAATTGAAAAGATCTATAATTTGTTATAATCTGTTCTATGATGAGTCACATTTTATAGGGTCTCAACTTGTTCTAACAATCATTGCAAGTCTGATATATTACTTATGAACTTTAGTAATTGTTATTTCCTGGAAGTAGTCCAGAGATGTGAAGAAGAAATTCAGTGATTTTAATCAGCAGGATACATATACTTAGTCTTATGAAATACCAGTTAAAAAGTCATTGAAAGAAGTGTTGCCAATAATAATGACTTCCAAAATTTAGCAAATCTGAAGATTTGCATGATTAATTGGGTTGGAAAAAAACTACTTTCACGTAAAATATATGGAAAATTGGGTCAAATGTATGTCTATGTTGGTTATGATTTGTTTTGTATTTGGCTCAATTTCTTATTCAAGAAATAAACATGTTACTCAAGCTTCCCCAATCCATAAATGTGGAGTTCAAGCAACTCTTTATGTTCTCTGTAGGCTTTTATGAAAGTATAGAGACTTCAGCCAACATAATTTCCTGGAATTTCTTCTTTTAGTTAATGAAGTTGCAGGTATCTAATGTGATTTTGAGATAATGATATTTCCTCCCCCCCCACCAAATGGATGTTGTAAGGTTCCTAGGGAAATAGGGAAGAATGAATTGATCCCTCAATAATTTATACTGAGGGTAAGAGGCTAATTGTTATCAGGAGGGACTCCCTGTGTATCAGTTGATAGTATTCACTTAGTGTTATGGTAGCTGGCAATTTACTTAATTAGAAGAACACGATAAAAATGAATGAAAATCATGAGCATGATAGAGCTTTTTATTCAAGTTTTATCTTAAATATATGTGACAACAAAATAATGAATTTACAAAATTAAAAATTTAACATTCCTTTTTAAAAATTATGATGTTACAAATTCCCAAAGGTATCAAGACTGCAAGCAGAGAAAGCAGACACTGAGGTGTGATGGTAAATAGTAATGCTTCATTTGTTCATTTATTCAGCAATTTTTAAGCACCAAAATTTATATTATCAATTTAAAATTTTTAGTCTTAAGAACTTAAGAGAATTTCTTACCTCACATTATTTAGGTTTACAAACTTCCTAGGATTTTGAGTATAATATGGCAGAATGAAAAGAGCTGTGGCTTTATTGATGGAAGGCCTACTTTCAACTCACAACTTTTATACTTCTTGCTATCCTCCAAAAACTCAATTAACTCATTCAAGGTTCATTTTTGCTATCAGTCAGATGGGGACACTCATGCCTTGCTTCTGAGAATGATTTATAAATTAAGGGAGCCAGGGCACAAAAAGGTTCTTTGCAAACTATAATGTATAACAAACTGTCATCTCAAAAGAAGTAGAAATGATAGCCTATTTTTTGAGAGCTTATCAGAGTTGAAAATGTCAAAATACTGATCTGAGGAAGTTCAGTTGATAATAGAAGAGTAGAAAACTCAAGTTTGCTAACATCTGTAAAACCTTCTACATCAATCAACTCTTGATATCTGAACTGTTTGAACAGCCACTAAACATCATTATAGTTTCAAATCACAAACTTTAACATTCCACAAATGTATCCTGTTAAGTCGGAAAGAAAGAGGAGAAACAAAACAAATAACATTGATATAATGTCTGAACTCTTTGCCTAAAGAGTGAGTTTACAGTTCCCTGGCTGGCGTAGCTCAGTGGATTGAGCACGGGCTGCGAACTAAAGCATCGCAGGTTCGATTCCCAGTCAGGGCACATGTCTGAGTTGTAGGCCACGGCCCCCAGCAACCACACATTGATGTTTCTCTCTCTCTCTCTCTCTCTCTCTTTCTCCCTCCCTTCTCTCTCTAAAAAGATAAATTAAAAAAATCTTTAAAAAAAGACAAACTATTTAAAAACAAGAGTGAGTTTATGTACAGTATGTCATGTCAGGTATGATCATTTTTCTTCCTCTTCATACTTAGAAGACCAGTTACCACAAATCCATGGACATCTCATGTTTGCTGCTATTTTGTAATTTACTTGTTCACATTTGACTTAATGTATAATACTTAGAACTTTTTTAGTAATCCAACAGTAAATTTGAAAAATGTATTTTTTGACAATAATTTGAAGAGTGGTATGATGTTTCCAATGGTAAATGAAGGAAACCATAAAACTTTCCACTTTGTTCTCTTAAATCTGTATAATGTAAATAAAGAGATTTAGCAGCTCAATATATCTACTAGAGAGGGAAGGTAGGAATGATTAGCTTAAATTCTTTCAAGTTAGAAATTAGATAGTAGTCTTATAGCCAAGATGGAGGTGTAGGTAGACATACTGTGCCTCCTCACACAACCAGAAGAGGACAACAACAAATTTAAAAACAAAAAACAACCAGAACTGACAGAAAATCAAAATGTATGGAAGTTTGACAACCAAGGAGTTAAAGAAGAAACATTCATTCAGATTGGTAGGAGGGGTGGAGATGGGCAGCCGGATGGAGAGGACTCACGGCAAGGTGGCGGCTGGTAGACCAGGCGAAGTGGTGGCTTGTGTACCGAGCAGTCCCACATTCACATGCAGAAAAACTGGAAGGAACAACTGGGGAGCAGGACATACTGCACAACCCAGGGTCCCAGCTCGGGGAAATAAAACCTCAAACCTCTGACTGAAAACACCTGTGGGGGTTGAGGCAGCAGCAGGAGAAACTCCCAGCCTCACAGGAGAGTTCATTGGAGAGACCCACAGGGTCCTAGAATGTACACAAACCCACCCACACAGGAATCAGCACCAGAAGGATGCAATTTGATTGTGGGTAGTGGGATAAGTGACTGAAAACTGGCAGAGAGTGTAGCAAGAGGCACTGTTCCATCTCAGACCCCTCCCCAACATAGAGCATCACAACACAGCAATGTGGGTTGCCCCATCTTGGTGAACACCTAAAGCTCGGCCCCTTACTTCGTAACAGGCGCACCGAGACAAAAAAAAAAAAAAAAAAGGACCCTAATGAAAGAATAGTTCAAAACACCAGAAAAAATACAACTAAGCAATGAAGAGATAGCCAACCTATCAGATGCACAGTTCAAAACACTGGTTATCAAGATGCTCCAGTAACTCACTGGGTACTTCAAGAGCATAAAGAGCATTAAAAAGACCCAGGCAGCAATGAAGGTTGCATTATGTGAAATAAAGAAAAATCTACAGGGAACCAACAGTGACAGGAAGGAAATCAGGACTCATATAAATGGTTTGGAGCAGAAGAAAGAAATAAACATTCAACCAGAACAGAATGAAGAAAAGAGAATTTAAAAAATGAGGAGATGCTTAGGAATCTCCAGGACATCTTTAAATGTTCCAACATCCAAATCATGGGGGTGCCAGAAGGAGAAGAGGAAGACCAAGGAATGGAAAACTTACTTGAAATACTAATGTGGGAGAACTTCCCCAATCTGGCAAAGAAAATAGACTTCCAGGAAGTCCAGGAAACTCAGAGAGTCCCAAAGAAGTTGGACTCAAGGAGGAACACACCAAGGCACATCATAAGTACATTAGCCAAGATTAAAGAAAAGGAGAGAATCTTAAAAGCAGCAAGACAAAAGGAGACAGTTACCTACAAAATAGTTCCCATTAGACTATCAACTGATTTCTCAAAAGAAATTTTGCAGGCAAGAAGGGGCTGGGAAGAAGTATTCCAAGTTATGAAAGGCAAGGACCTACAACCAAGATTACTCTCTACCCAGCAAAGCTGTCATTTAGAATGGAAGGGCAGATAAAGTGCTTCCCAGACAAGTTAAAGCTAAAGGAGTTCATCATCACCAAGCCATTACTATGTGAAATGTTAAAGGGAATTATCTAAGAAAATGAAGATAAAAAACATGAACAATAAAATGACAACAAACTCACAACTATCAACAAATGAACCTAAAAGAAAAGAAAAATGATGAAAACAAAAACTAAGCAAATCACTAGAACAGAAACAGAATCAGAGAATTGGACATTACATGGAGCAATTTCAGTGTGGAGGGGGAAGGGAGGAATGGGGGGGAGGTACAGGGAAGAAGGAGCATAATTAGTAGGCATAAAATAGGCAGGGAGAGATAAAAATGGTATAGGAAACAGAAAACTCAAAGAACTTATATATACAACGCATGCACATGAACTAAGAGGGGGGAATACTGGAGGGTTGAGGGGTACAAGGTGGAGGGGGCATAAACAGGTAAAATTGGGAAAACTGTAATAGCATAATCAATCAAAAATACTTAAAATAAATTATTAAAAATAGAACATATAAACTTTCTTCAAGTCAATAAGGTAGATACCTCAAATAAAATAGATAAGAAACTTGAATATCTTAAAGAAGACAGTCAAATGATTTTAAGTATTTGTAATACCCTCAAACTTCATTAGTCAGCATGGACAGACAAACTTTCCTTCATGGTGTTATAACTATCTACCTAGGAGAGTGTTTAAAAATTAAATAGACTGAGCTCCCCAAGTGTTGTGAAGAGGTGGAGCAATGAGAACTCTCATTTATTGCTGATGGGAATGTAATTTGGTTACCTCCTTGGGAAGATTACTTGTCATCATTTACTAATATTAAATATGCTCATACCCAGCACTTCTTTTGGAACGTCTTCTACAGAAATGCATGTGCATATTTATCAAAAACACGTACAAGTATGTCCATAGCAAAATTATTTGTGTAATATCCCTAAGTGTAAGCAATTCGAATGTCTATCAAGAGTAGAGTGACTAATATTTTATACATTTATAAGTTGATTATTTTTCAGCAATGTAAGTAAATGGATATATTAATGTGTTAATATATAAAATGGATGCTTTTAATAAGCTATACTTTTAGCAGTAGAAACTAGGCACAAGATCATATATACTGTTTTATTCAATGTATACCCAAGTTCACAGAGTGATAAAATTAATCAGTAGAAACAAATCACTACAACCTTTGAAGAGGGATGAGGTATTACTGACTCAGAGAGGACACATTGGAGGCTTCTGGGGGCTGATAATGTTTTATTTCTACTGCTTCCACTTTGTATGTTCACTTTGTGATAATTCTTCAAGCTGTATACTCATAATATGTCCTCATTTTAATATTGAGATGCATTTAATATTTCAATAAAAAACAGAAACCAGTATCTGAATTCTAGGTTTTGATATTTTCCATATGGGTGTCTAATTGTGTACTAAGTAGATGGAAGTAATTGATTGACCTTGGATGCTCAGTAAAATGATGGTACATTTCCTGACATTTATGTTTGAAGGTTAAATTTGAATTGAGATCTGCCTCATAAGCTCAAAATACTAAGTGTATGCAGGTTTTCAATGTTTTTCTATTATTTATACCATTCCATTCCTTTTCTATTTCTTTTAATCAATAATTTTATGAAATGATTGACGCAAGGACCTAGAAAATCTTCATGTAAACCGAATTCATGATTCTTTCCGTACTGTAATAGAGGACATCATTCTTCACTTATAATGCTAAATGCCAGTCAAAGACAGGAATATTTATACTTTTGAGCATAGCAGTCGGTGCTGTTACAGGTTCAGATTATTCCTCTCATCTCTTAAAGGTTATGGTCCGGACAGGAGGCTCTTTTTCAAGGCATACATCATAGTTGACTGTCTGAAGCAATTGCTAAATCAAATAATCATTTTCCAGCAAATGCTTTGAAGCCTTAAAGAAAAACTTTCCTTTTATTGTTAAGGTACTAGACCTAAATTTAAAAAAAATACAAAAAACCCCCACCTACATCTTATTTTTTCAGAGGAAAATTATCCTTTATTGTAATTTAATCCTGCTGGAGTATGTTATCTAGATTGGACTAAATTTCTTTTGTTACAATGCATCTTTCTCAAATTATAGTAGTTAATATAAGCACCATGTACCCTGTGAACAACTAATAAAATCTTCACTGTCTGACCAACCACTGACATATTAGAACTATATTTCCTACATTATCTCACTATTTCTGGAAGTATTCAAAATTTTTTTCTTTTTTAATATTTTTTTATTTTAATTGTTGTTGAAGTACAATTTTCTTTTACCCACCCACCCAGCCCTCCCCTCCTCCCTCCCATTTCCACCCACCCCTAGTTTTTATCCATATGTCCTTTATACTTCTTCCTGTAAACCCTTCCCCCTTTCCCCTGAAATTCCCCTGAAATTCCCTCTCCTCTCCCCTCTGAACACTATCAGACCATTCTCTATTTCAGTGTCTTTGGCTATATTTTGCTTGTTTCTCTGCCTTTGCAACAGCATGGATGCAACTGGAAAGCATTATGCTAAGTGAAATAAGCCAGGCAGTGAAAGACAAATACCATATGATCTCACCTCTAACAGGAACCTAAAGAACAAGGCAGAGTATTCAAATTTTCCAAAAAATAAATACACTTGATAATTTCTTAATACAAGGTAATTGAAGTATTTTGGGCTTGTCAGCATGGACAGGATGTAGGTCCAAGAGGCAACAGCCCTGCAGTGTGATTTTAAGTGTGTTGGGACTTCTACCAAAATAAACCCAAAACATTAATGAGTTGTTATTACTTTAAGTTAAAACGGAGTGCACATACAAAAAAGGTAATCATTAAAATGAAAATACTTTACCTCTTGGGGATAACATATTTTTTTCATTTCAATAGAAATTGAGTTTACAGATTAGGATAAGATTAAAATTAGGCCAAGGTGAGGACACCTGTTCTGCTCACATGCGGGACCTGCACTTTGTCACTCTGCCATTATTTCCTGAACTCACACCTCTCACATGCAGTCACACAGAAGATGCTCCTGTCCAGGGTGGGTGCAGGACATGTGGATACTTTACTTTCTTTCTACTTCTTTTTACTTGTTGGGATCTCAACCAGTGACAAAAGCAGTGACATAGATAGCATATAAACAGGGAATGAGTCTGAATAATGATAATATCCCATGGCTATAACCCAGATGACTTTGGTGTTGGGTATTTTAGCACATTATACTAAAATGTCTTTGACATTGTCTCAGTCGGTGTTTATCTACCTTTATCCTAGATAATTATAATCGTAGCTGACATTTATTGACTGTGTTCAACATGCCAAGCATGGTGCTAAGTTCTTTATTTTGTCCTATTTAATTCTTTAAAATACTTTGGGAACATCATCCTTATTTGACAGATTAGGAAACTGAGGATCCAAGCAGTTAAGGAATTTGACAAGGTTCTATAGTAAGTAAGTGGCGGAGCAGGGATTTGAACCCAGGTCTGCCTCATCCAGAACCCCAGTCTCTAAACATCGCATACTGCTATCTCTCTTGTTCTCCCAGTAGGTCTTTGTCTTAAACAGACTGAACCTTGTTCTGTTTGGAACAGGAGAATCTGTTCTTCATTTTTAAAAATATGCATACCTTGTACCTGGCTCAGTGGCTAAAGCAGCTCATGTTTAGCAAGTGATTGATGAAATGGAATCCTGCAGAGAGCTCTGAGAAATTGCCTGGTTATGGTTTGTCAGTCATATTTGATGTTGCTAAGGCTCCCCTAATCTAAGAAACACTTGGCTTATGAAATCTCCCATTGGCCAAGACTTGGCAAACGGCTTACAAGTACCAACTGAATACTGCCCTATTTTCCATTCAGCACCAAGGGGTGACATGAAGGTCTCCAGGGGATGGGGATCCCGGAGATTCCTTTCTCCTGCACTCAGAGTAAGGGCAGAGGGGAAAGAAGGGTGAAGTAGTGGAGTAGATACCCAGAGGATTGGTGACCTTTGCTCTTCAGGCTGGGGAAAAGAGGGCATTTAATAGGGCCAGACGGCACAGATGTCTCCAGGAAACAGATTGGCAGAGCCGAGTAGCAGTTATTTAAACAGTCAGTAGTTACTTAAGTTCCCAGTGTTCTGGTTGCAGCCCCTTGATGGCCTTTCCACTTGCCTGCGTTCTCAAGCAGTGGTTCTCAGAAAAGAGAATTCAAGAGTAATTATATGTTAGAAATATCTGGCTCACAGTTGGGTGCAATCGGACCTGTGAACTGCACCTTAATCCATTTAACCTCCTTTTTCTCTTGGTTGCATAAAACCATTCTCACTGGAAGAGTCTTTTAAGGCATTCCCTTTCATTTCCTCACCTTGCTATCATCAAACTCTAGTAATCCTCTTTCCAACCTCCTTCCTGTTTGAACTGTGCCCCTCACAACCTCAAAAGGGAATATTTACTTCATACTCAACCTTTCAGAATTACTCTTAGAAAAATACAAGTTTAGACTCTCCATGAGCACACTTATTATGGGATATTAATGAGAAAGTTTTAATGGAATCCAGTAGAGAAATCCACTGAAATACACACTGTGTGGTTTAATTCTGTGTTTGAATTTTTTCATGTGAGTATCTCTTACGTACAGAATCCAGCTAACTTTCAATTCCAATAAACTGACTGGTGATTTGTTACCAAATATAACTAATGGGCTGATTACCTTAAGTGCAATTTAAAAAATCTTGTTGGCTGTTTCTTAGAAGAAGGAAAGAAGGAAGGGAGAAAAGAAGGAAGGACACTCATACCTGTAGGAGCCTGAGTGTAAAGTTAACCTCTGGGGTATTTCTAGACCCAGGCCTTACAGAAAAATGTGATGGAAGGGCAGAGGCTTTTTATAACCTGCATGGCATTTTAAATAATAGCCATGATAGAAGAAAAAACTTGGAGGCCTGTTCCCCTTTCCTGTCAAACTCAATTTGCTCCATAGATATTTTTCTTGGTTTCCCAGTTTGGCATTGTAACCCCCAAAAGTTAGTGAGATGCCAGAGACTATTCTAATATCTTGGTTCCTGATGGACTGTATGAAGGGGGCTGCTTGCACTGTATTCAGGGACCTCTTGCAGGGCTCTGTTCTGTTCCATGTCCCAGTCAAAGACTGCAGTTTGTCATTCCACTTAATAAATGAGTAGGGAAGTTCATAGTATGAAATATGCTACCTTCAGAACTCCAAATAGCCTGCAAGATATTTTACTTCCCTCTTAGCAATGGAAGGGATGACATGAAATATTTTGTCTTTTTTTATTGGATTAGATATACTAGCCAGACCACTGGACTCTAAAAATCTTCTCTGATCTGTTGGGCCCCTAAATCCTTGTAGGGTTTATTTCATAATTTTTGTAGTGCATATGTCTTACCAAAGTATCCGATATACTTTCCACTTCTTATTCATCTAGTACAATTAACATGATCTCATTGCTATAGTGGACCAATGTGACAGTTGTGGAATATCCAGATGATCTAGGACACTTCAGGATTATATCATGACAGAGAGTGGGAGAAGTAACATGGCCCTGGGGCAAGACTGTAAATCTCATGATTTCAAACTGCTTCTCATCTTGCTTTTGGATAGAGTTTAGAAAGAGTGTATTCCCCAAACCAGTGTCTATATACCAGGCATCTGAGTTTATGGTAATCTGCTTTAATGAAGATAATTAACTGAGAATTCTATGTTACTTAAATTTATGGCTGGTGTCCAGCATTGCTCATTTTACCTTTACGGGTCATGCTAGAGAGTTAAATTATGACAGGGACCACAGTCCTTGCTTTCTTTAGGTCCTTAAAGATGTCACTAAGTTTTGCTATTATGTGATAGTTGTTAAACAGCTAGAGTGGGAAGAAGGTAGTTTTTGAGGTTTCCACTTGATCTCTCTATAATAGTTCTTAATCCTTCAGGTCAAAAGAAGCAGTGTTGAACTAATGTCATTTGCCAAGTTCATTTCAGTTATGCATTCAGGGACTTGAGAAATTACCACTGTAAGTGGGAAATGGGGTCAGTGGACTCAGTCTACTGCTGTGAGTTGTACTTAATTCAGGACTCCACTTATTATGTACTTCCTAAATGCCCCCACTTTACCCGGGTGGGGGGTGTCATGACATTTCTAGTCTCTAGATATCAAAGTCAGTTAAGAATTCTGTCCAACAGGCCTTAAAATATCTTAGTATTCCCTGGCCCCCTGTGAATGGTTATCCAAATCAATAACCATATGGCCCTAGAGGAAGGATTGAGGATAACATGGTGATCTATTGTTCTTCTACTTAAAGACATAGCCTCTCTTTCAGTCAGTGTGTTCGGGGCCTGAAAACTGGCTCAGATTCTAAGACTGGGTAAGGAGTCATGACTTTTTATTAGGCTGGCTGCCCTCTGTTTCTCATGCATCAATACTTAATTTTTCTTTGGGTGTTCAAGCAGTACCCTTGTTGACTGACCATGCATCTTGCCCCTAGGAATGGCTTGTGGTACTAATCACATCCGTAGCTATCTCTGATAAAGGCCACCTTGGATACTACTGTAATCTTGCTGCCCATTATGATAGTTGTTCTCACTTTGATTATAATGGTCATGTACTGGTACTTCATCTCTATTATTTAATATCTAATAATCCAATGTTTCTCAAACACTGCTACATATTAGGATCACCTGGTAAGCTTTTAAAAAATGTTCATGCCCAGTTTGAAACCCATTCTAGTTAAATTACAATATCTGGGGTATGAGCCAGGCATCAATAATTTCTCAACATCTCCAGGGACAGCAGTGGAAACTCCTGTTACAATTCATACTGCTATTATGGAGCCCAGTTCTGTAAGAGCATCTCCTGCAATGAGTCAGCAGTGAACTTCTCAATGATGCTAATATCCTTCTTAAAATGTGTTTCTTATACCTCTTAGATCTCTGATAGAATATAGCCAGTTGGTTGGTTTTCAGGTCTTACATAGAATATCCACTAACCATGCCCATTTCTCTAAGCCACTTGCTTTGTTTGTTCTACCATCCACCACAGCAGCTTTGAAGTTCCTATTTTACTTAGTATGGGCTATCTCTTTCTCCAAGCTTCTAAGAACTATTTTAGCAGCATATTATCCTGATTTCCTGTTTTTTTTTTCTTGGATGTTAAAAGCCATAGTATAGGGGGGTGTCCTCTTAGTGATAAACTCTTCCTTATCCCAACTTTATGTTCCGTACCACTCACCCACATCTACACAACACCTTCAGGATCCAGCTCTATATAGACTTTTCTAGCTCCAGCCAGCATATATTAGCTAGGCCCTGCAGTTCCTTCAACACATTATCCTTTTTCTCCCTTAGCAGGCCCAGCATGGCCTCAACTTGGTTATATTTTGACATGACCTCAAGTTATGGTTCCAGTGATGATGAGAGGAGAAGTGGGTAAATCTTAATTTGGGGAATGGGTAAAATAACTCATCTTACCCTTGTTGTCTTGTTAGGCAGAGGCATTTCTATTGTCTTCAGCCCAAGGAGAAGTACTAGCCTTGTAAAAGGAGAAGTGAGCCACTTCTATAGGTCCAGAGGGTTCAAGACACTCTAGAATTTCAAGTTTATTATGTGCATGGATCCAGATATTTCATTAGAGTTTCAGGGCCCATTCTTTCCTAACCATTGTTCTGATCTTGGACTAGCTTCAGATGCACAATGGTCTATAAACATCTGATGGCAGGAGAAACATTAATTATTAAGTAATTCAGATGAAAATGTTTTTCCTATAATCTCAAAGAGAATTCAGATAGAGTTATTCCTGGCACTTGGCTGAAGCTGTCCACAAGGAGAAAATGGGACTTTGAGTAAAGGAAGTAATTTCTCTTGAGCACATTTGAAGGCTGGCTGGTGCCACAGAGAAGAAAATGGGAGGGTCCTGCTTGAGGAGAGAGGTGGGTGGGGGGTAGGAAAGAAGTACAGATGAAAAATTAGCAACTATCAAATACTATAACTATCTAGGGTCATGAGTGGAAGTAAACTAATTTTCCTCTTTCCTCTCTCCTATACCACATAATCCCCCAGTCCCAGTACCTCGAATTCAAGCCAATATAATTGTTACCATCTTTCCCCCACAGTAGGGGTTAAATGAGCCTTAGCTACTATTTATTTAGTAAAAAATACAGCCTGAACTCTAAACCACCAACTGATAGACTTTTGTCATAAACATCAACAGAGGAATGGCTTATAGAAACTTATTCTTTCATTGAATTACATGTCAGATTGTTCATCTTCCTCCCAGATTGATATCCCAATGAAAGGTGATACAGTCTTTTCTTTTGACTTTAGATGCATGATGGTCTACAAACAGCTAAGAACAGCAGAAATACTATTTATTAAATAATCCAGATGAAAAAACATTTTCCCTATAATTTGAATACTATCTCCTCAAAGTATTTTTGTAAAGGAGGCAAAAGTATTTTTTAGAGATGGCTGTATTTTAAGGCAGTTACTTCAGAAAGATGGAATTCTTTGAAAGGGAACTGACTCTATTTTAAAAAATATATTTTATTGATTATGCTACTACAGTTGCCCCATTTTCCCCCATTTATTCCACTCTGCCCCACACACCCTCCCACCTGCATTCCCCCCTACCCCCTTTAGTTCATGTCCATTTGTCGTACCTATAAGTTCTTTGTCTTCTACATTTCCTATACTATTCTTAACCTCCTTCTGTCTATTTTCTCCCACAGTCAATCCTCACCCTGTTGTCCATGTCTATGAGTAATTTATACATGCTCTTTAACTAGAGCTTTCTCCTTCTTTCTTCCTTTATCCCCATCTCCTCTCTCCTCTGGTCACCGTCAGTTTGTTCCTTTTTTCCATGCCTCTGGTTCTATTTTGCTCATTGTTTGTTTGTATTTATTAGGTTCATGTTATAGGTGAGATCATATGGTATTTGTCTTCTGCCACCTGACTCATTTTGCTTACCATTATACTCTCCACTTCCATCTATGCTGTCAGGAAGGGGTAGCAGCTCCTTCTTTCTTTCCGCTGCCTAGTATTCCATTCTGTAAATGTACCACAACTTTTTGATCCACTCATTTACTGATGGGCATTTAGGCTGTTTCCAGCACTTGGCTATTGCAAATAACACTGCTATGAACATTGGGGTGTATAGGTCCTTTTGAATTGGTGTTTCAAGATTCTTAGTGTATAATCCCAGCAGTGAAATTGCTGGATCAAAAGGCAGCCCATTTTGACTTTTTTGAGGAAATTCCCTACTGTTTTCCGCAGTGGCTGTACCAGTCTGCATTCCCACCAACAGTGTATTATGGTTCACTTTTCTCCACAATGGCACCAGTGCTTGTTGTTTGTTGATTTGTTAATGATGGCCATTCTGACCAGTATGGAGTGGTATCTCAGTGTGGTTTTAATTTCCATCTCTCTGATGTCTAGTGATGTTGAGCATCTTTTCATATGCCTATGGACCCTCTGTATGTCCTTCTTGGAGAAGTGTCTGTTCAGGTCCATTGCCCATTTTTTAAATTGGATTGTTTGTCTTCCTCTCATTGAGTTATGTGAGTTCTTTATATACTTTGGAGATCAAAACCTTATCCAAGGTATCATTGGCAAATATGTTTTCTCATACAATTGGTTCCCTGTTCATTTTGCCTTTGTTTTCTTTAGCTGTGCAGAAGCTTTTTAATTTGTTTTAGTTTCATTTGTTTATTCCTTCCTTTATTTACTCTTCCCTAGAGTGTCTATCAGTGAAAACATTGCTGTGTGGTATATCTGAAATTTACTGCTTGTGTTCTCCTGTAGGACTTTTATGGCATTATGGCTTATATTTCTCTTTTATTCATTTTGAGTTTATTCTGTTGTGTTGTAAGTTGGTGGTCTAGATTCATTTTTTTGCATGTACCATTCCAGATCTCCCAGCACCACTTGTTGAAGAGGCTATTTTTTATTCCATTGTATGCTTCTGCCCTATTTGTCAAATATTAATTGACCATAGAGACTTGGGTTTATTTCTAGGCTCTTTATTCTGTTCCATGGATCTGTGCATCTGTTCTTATGGTAGTACCAAGCAATTTGATTACAATGGCCTTGTAGTATAGTTTGATATCAAGCATTGTGATCCCTCCTAGATTGTTTTCTCAAGATTACTATAGCCATTTGGGGTTATTTTTGGTTCAATATACATTTTTGAAATATTTGTTCTAAATCTGTGAAATATGTCATTGGTATTTTGATAGGGATTGTGTTGATTCTACAGATTGCTTTGGGTAGTATGGACATGTTAATGATGTTGATTCTTCCAATCCATGAACACAGTATATGCTTCCATTTGTTTGTTTCTTCCTTAATTTCTTTCTTCAGTGTTCTGTAGTTTTCTGAGTATAGGTCTTTTAGCTCTTTGGTTAAATTTATTCCTAGGTACTTTATTTTTCCTGTTGCTATAGTAAATGAGATTTTTCCCCTTTAGTTTCTTTTTCTGATATTTCATTGTTGGTGTAAAAAAATGCTTTTGATTTCTGAATATTGACTTTGTATCCCTCTATTTTGCCCAATTCACTTAGGTTGAGTAGTTTTTTTTGTGTGTGTAGCATATAAGGTTTTCTATGTACATTATTATGTTGTGTTAAAATAATGACAGTTTTACTTCCTCCTTTACAACTTGGATGCTTTTCATTTTTTTTTACTTTTCTGATCACTGTGGTTAGAACTTCCAATACTATGTTGAATAAAAGTGGTAGAAGTGGACATCCTTTTCTTGTTCCTGATCTTAGAGAGAAAGCTTTTAGTGTTTGCCTGTGAAGTATGATGTTGGCTATAAATTTCTCAGATATGGCCTTTATTATGTTGAGGTGTGCTCCCTTTATTCTCACTTTGCTGAATATTTTTATCATAAATGATGCTGTGTTTTATCAAATGCTTTTTCCACATCTATTAATGAGATCATGTGATTTCTGTCTTTCATTTTGTTTATGTAGTGTATTACATTTATTGATTTGTGAATATTATATTATCCTTGCATTCCTGAGATGAATCCTACTTGATCATGGTGTATGATCTTTTTAATGTATTGGTGGATCCTGTTTGCCAATATTTTGTTGAGGATCTTATCATCTGTGTTCATCAGCAATACTGGCCTGTAGTTTTCTTATTTTGTTGTGTCTTTACCTAGTTTTGGAATTAGGATCATACAGGCCTCATAAAAAAATGTTTAGGAAGCTTCCATTTCTTGAATTTTTTGGAATAGTTTGAGAAGGATAGGAATTAGCTCTTCCCTAAATGTTTGATAAAATTTACCTGTGAAGCTGTCTGGTCCAGGGACTTTGTGTACCAGGAGTGTTTTGATTCTACTTCAATATCACTAATTATTATTTTTTCCCCAGGCTTTCTGATTCTTCTTGATTCAGTTTTGTAGGATTATATGTTTCTAGAAATTTGTCCATTTCCTCCATGTTGTCAAATTTCATGGCATATGGTTGTTCATAGTAATTTCTTACAGATCTTTATGTTTCTGTGGCATCAGAATTTCTGTGTAATTTCTCCTCCTTCATTTCTGATTTTATTTGAGTCCTCTCCCTTTTTTTTCTTGACGAGTCTGGTTAAAGGCTTATCAATTTTGTATATCTTTTCAAAGAACCAGCTCCTGAATTTATTCATCCTTTGAATTGTTCTTTTCATCTCTGTGTCATTTAGTTCTTCTCTGATCTTGATTATTTCCTCCATTCTACTCACTCTGGGCTTTGTTGGTTGTTGTTCCTCTAGCCCTTGTAGATGTAAGGTTAAGTTGTTTGAGATTTTTCTATCTTTTACAGGTAGGCCTGTATTGCTATCAATTTCCCCCTCAGGACTCCCTTTGCTGTGTCCCATAGATTTTGAGCTGTTATGCATTCATTTTTCTCTGTTTCCAGAAGCTTTTCAATTTCATCCTTGATCTTATTGTTTCCCATTCATTATTTAATAGCATGTTATTCAACCTCCATGGATTTGAATGTTTTTGAGTTTTTTCCTTGAGGTTGGTTTCTAGTTTCAAGCCATTGTGATCTGAGAAGATGCTTGATATGATTTCAATTTTCTTGAATTTGTTGAGTCTTGCGTTGTGACCAACCATGTTGTCTTTCTTTGAAAATGTTCCATGTGCATTTGAAAAGAATGTATATTTTGCTTTTTGGGGTGAAAGGTTCTGTGTATATCAATTAAGTCATTTGATCTAGAGTGTTGTCAATGCTACAATATCCTTGTTGATTCTTTGCTTGAAAGATCTATCCATTGTTGAAAATGGGATGTTAAAATCCCTTAGTATAAGTGTGTTGCTGTCTATATCTTTATTGAATTTCTCCAAGATTTTCCTTATATATTTGGTTGCTCCTGTATTGGTTGTATATATGTTTAGAACAGTTATATGTTCTCAATGGATTCTTCCCTTGAGTATTATATAGTGTCCTCCTTTATCTCTTTTTTATGGCCTTTGTTTTGAATCTATTTTGTCTGACATAAATATTGCTACCCCAGCTTTTTTTTTCAGATCCATTTGCTTGGAATATTTTTTTCCTATGGCTTCACTTTTGGTCTGTGTAGTTCTTTAAAAGTGTGAAATGCTTCACAAATTTGCACATCATCATTGAGCAGGGCCCATGTTAATCTTCTCTTTACCATTCCAATTTTAGTGTATGTGCTAATGAAGGCAACACTAATTTTACATTTTTTCTCTTTCCCCTCACTTATACCCAGCCCTCAGTGAAAGGTGATTATGCACATGAGGTTTGTCTAGGGGTTTTTTGGAAAATGTCAATGGAAGGAGAACAGTCGTGGCAGATGAGTCAGGATAAGGAATTTGGAACAAGAGATAATCAGAAGAACACAAACTTTTAAGAATTCCTAAGAAATATTGAACTCCTAGACTTCTCATAACATGTGGGATAAAGTCTTGAAACATCTCTCTGGGGCATTAAAAAAATTGTAACTCCAGAAAGCTGAAAGACCTGAAAAGACAAGTTACATTTAATAATTTATTTTCATGCACTGAGTTTCTAGCATTAAAAAGTTGCATTTTGATTATGAAGCTTACTTCTCCATTAATATTCTTTGGTACCTGTTCTCTAGAAGAGACATTTTGAATTCTGTGGCTTCCACAATCCAGGCTGAATAGATTATTTGTCTGTAGTCAGCATGGGGGCCTGTGTGTGTGTGTGGGGGGGCCAAATGGGGACCATTTGTTTGCTCCCCCCACCATACAGTGGGACCATACCTGTCTACTAGTTAAGTCTACATCCAGTACTTAATGCTGTGCAAGTACTGTGTGCTGAGAGGCTAGCAGTGAATAACACAAACTCTGGAGATGGACAGTCTGAATCTCCAATATCTTCTCTTAAAAACTGTGCAATCTAGGGCAAGTTACTTAACTTCCCTGTGAGTCAAAATGACCCCATCTATTAAAAAAAGATCATATATACCTACAGATTAGACTTCTTGTGAAGATTAGATGAGTAACAAATATAAGGCACTTAGAAAAATGATATACAGTAAACATTAACTATCACCACCAAATAGAAGTTTTATGGAAATATTTGTTGAATAGATAAGAACAGGAGCAATTACTGAGTTTCAATAGTTGTTTTCTGTCTTTATGCAAACTACAGCTGGGTATATAGGTAGACTCACAAACATGTTAATTGGATTGAGAGATCCCTGATTTTGAGAATAGTACCTTTCCACTGCCCAGAAGAGAGAGTGTTGTGTGTGATGATCGAAGTAGTTTGTTTCAACCAGTTTGGTTTTGTTTTCACAGAATGTGCACAGAAATTACATTTTCATCATGATCCAGAACTCCAGAGAAGTAGGGAGAAAAATAATACCATTCTGAGGTTGTAAGAGGACCACATTTTTAAGTGTTGTTTCTATGTTTGTGTAAAAAATATACTAGTAAACCACATTTAAGATAATGAAATCTTGGTGGAAAATGAAGAGTAAAAACATGGACAGTGCAAAGAGATAGCCCTGGACTCAAATTACTGTTCCACTATTTACTAATTCTGGGTCTTTGTGCATATCCACCCATCTACATACCACCTCATTCAGAAATGATTTAGAAGCAGCTTACAAAATAATATTTGAAGGAGGGCAACAAGATCAAAGACAGAGAACAAACTGGGAAAAATACTTATGATATATATGATATACAAGAAAGCTATTATCATTGGGAAAGAGTTCTTGACAAATTAATAAGAGAATTAATGACCCAAAGGGAAAAATGGACAAAGGATATGAATAATCAAAGAAAGAAGAAATAATATGTAAAATAATACTTAATATAAAAAATAACCAAATAAATTAAAGCAAATTAAAGCAAAATAGAAATTTGAATTTTCTCCATTAAGTTGACACATTAAAAATAATGAGGAAAACTAATGATATTCCCAGTTAATGAGAGAAAACAGGAATATAAGCATTCTTCTAAAAAGCTCTCAGGACTGCCTTTTGACCTAGCAATTCCACTGCTGGGATTATATCCTAAGAACCCTGAAACACCAATCCAAAAGAACCTACGCACCCCAATGTTCTCAGCAGCACAATTTACAATAAACAAGCACTAGAAGCAACCTAAGTGCCAATCAGTAAATGAGTGGATCAAAATGTTGTGATACATTTACACAATGGAATTCTATGCAGCAGAGAGAAAGAAGGAGCTCCTACCCTCTATGACAGCATGGATGGAACTGGAAAGCATTATGCTAAGTGAAATATGCCAGGTGGTGAGGGACTAATACCATATGATCTCACCTTTAACTGGAACCTAATCAACAAAAGGAAAAAGCAAGCAAAATATGACAAGAGACATTGAAATTAAGAACAATCTGACAGTAACCAGAGGGAGGAGATAATAGGGGGAAGGGTTTTCAGGAAAAACTACAAAGGATACATGGACAAAACAAAGGTAGGGGGCAGTGGAAGCAAAAGAGGGAGGTGGATTTGGCTGTGGTGGGGGTGAGTGGTAGGGGGTAAATGCAGACAACTGTAATTGAACAACAAAAAAATATAATAAAAATAAAATTAAATTAAAAACTTTCAGGAATAAAAATTGTTGCAACTTTTCTGAAAAAACAATTTGGCAACATTTATTGAAAGTCTTGAGAATGTGCATACCAGCTGCCCCAGAAATTTCACTCCTAGCAATATTTTTAAAGAAACAACAGGACTAATACGTAAAGCAAAAGACATGAGAATGTTCATTGTAGCATTGTTTAATTAAAAATTGGAAGTTATAAGTGCAAATCACTGGGAGATTGAATTACATAAATTATGGCATATTACAAATTGTATATTCAATATAGAAATTATAAATTGTATATATTCAATATAGAAGAAAGGTCATACTATGTTATGTTTAATGAAACATTATTGTATTACAAAGTCATATGTACAGTACTGTTCTATTTTTTCTAAATGTGTGTCCGTGCACAAAATACACATATACAAGAAAATATGACTCTATTATTAATGCTTATTTTTTGGTAATGAGATTTTTTTTTAGTTTGTTCAAATTGAAATTTTTATAGGAATCATGGATTACTTTAATAATTAAAAAAAGCAACTACTTGTGTTTTGATTTAAAAAGCCAAAAAACCCAACTAATAACCCATAACCATTCACAAAACTTCACATGAATAACTTCTAAAATCCATAGTGACATCAGTGTTATATACCAGTTGAGTCACTCTTTTGAATGTCTTACCCAGGACAGAATGCTCCAGTCTAGAAGGAAGAGAAGGCATCTTTACTTTGATGTCAACTCTGCTCCCTGATGAAGAAACTACCATTCAATTTTGCAGAAACACTTTCTTGTTCCATCTTCATTAACAGTGTTATTATCCTGTTCTTCTGTCATATTTTCTCTGCACTTCCCAAGGTAGAGAATAATCCACCAAAAGTCAGCAATGTCCATTTCTGTGATGGCCTCCTGTACAGCACGGCTCATTCAAATGAAACAGGGTACATACAGAGGGAGCATCTTCAAAACTAAAATGAAGGCTACCTTCTTCCTGCTGGTATTTTTATCCTCTCGGCAGGGCCACTAGCACTCAGACTTGCTCTAGAGTCCAACGGTGTTTAATCCCATTTGCCAGGAGTCCTGAGCTCAGGGACCCTAAATACTGAGAAATCCTGCAAAGGCTTTTGTGTCATATTTACCATCTACAAATGGGAAAGCAGGGTGCTCTAAACACAGATTGGGAACTGGATATTGAAAACTTTTACATTCTGAAACAAGGTGATTATCATTTTATTTATTTGAACACATAAGATAGATTCTTAGCATTTTGTAACTCAGAAGTTCTCCATGCACTGGGTTTATAGCTGAGTAGTTTATAGAGAAGGAAGAGCTGACACAGAAGGAATAAATTCAGTAGTATTCAGGAAAACTACTTAGTGCCGACAGTATTATTGATGATTTAATTTTTTGCAGTGATGCCTTAACTGAACCATAAAGAATTTAATAAAGAGAAGCCTTAAAATAGCATGGATTTAAAAATTGTAGTCTCAATTGCATTCATATTTCTAGGATATTGATTATTAGCTATGCACCAAAGATAAAATTTGTATGCAACACATTTTTGCCAACATTTCTGTAAAAGCATTTTGTAGCTTAGATCCAATACTATATGTATCTGCGAAAACTTATGTTGATCTTCAGGCACGAATATTTAAAGAATTAACTTAGTTTTAATCATTCTTCATGTAGCCATGCTTCCTTAATGCACCAATTTGTTTAAAAAAATTCAACTATTTTTACAAAATCCTGCAGGACAGAAAATGTTGTTCAATCTAACAATGAATAACAGCATCTGTAGTTGTTCGGAATATAAGGGAGATGCTGAGCGCTCCTTCTAGGAAAACCCAGAGTGGAACTACCACTCAGACACATAACTATCTTCGAGCTACACTCAATGCCAGTTGGTGCATGCAAATTTGGAATGCAAAATTTGCTGGCACTTAACTTTAAAATTGTGTTTGAGCCAAATTTTTTATTTCCATCTTAAAATCAATATTTATTCTTCACAAGTTTTTTCTATTAATATATTTGTTAAGTTGAGATAGGTCTTCAGATGAAAATTTCTTTTGTAAATTCTGTAAGTTTTTAGAACTTTATCTCTCATTCTGCATCATGGATTAATTATGGCTACAGAGTTTTAAGTTGAAATTTTTACTAGTTCTGTGAAGCATGTAAGTTTGAAAAAAACCATTCTTCTTCTTTGCTTAAAATGTATACAGTAGCCTTGTGTGACTTTTCTGAATTTTCCACTGACGTCTAATCTTCTGGCGTTTGTTTATTTGTGGCAAGTGCAGCCTCCTTGTTTGGGAGAGAGAAGTTTATGATTTATGAGAAACACATTTAGGTTTCTAGATCTTGCTGCAAGGCTATCTTAATGGTTATAGATAAACTGGATTTTTCTTAAAGACCAACAAAGAGGAAAAGGAAGGAAACAATAGCCAAGAGAGAATATTTGGACCTGATGCATGTAATTCTTAACAAATGATTAATGATATCTGATAAGTTCCAAATATAGAGTGACTTGTTTATTCCCTGAGTCATATGCAGTTCTATTAGCTATGCAATCAACAGGATGTTTTTCTTTTGCCTTTTCCCTATCTATGTATCACTGTCAGAAATTTTGTTAAAGTAACTGACTTTGTCCTAACAGGACACCTGCATTTTAAATCTGTGTACATCAGGGTTATGGCTTTGCACACGGAGCAAAATGTGTATCCTGCTCTTTGTGCTCACTTTTAGAAGCCCTGCCTCTTGGCATGCATTACTCTGGTTGGGTCCATGTGCTAAGTAGTTGGATGGATTGGGGAAAATCTTGGATTGAGCCAGGAGACAGAGCAGTGTCATGTCATTTATTTTCAAATGTATTAGCTACCTAGAAGATAGACACATTTCCAATTAACCAGGCAGAAATTGTTGAATGTGGATTTTAATGCATTGGTGCCACCATGGCTTGTAACTTCTGTTGCGGGAAATAGGGTAAGGCAGAAATTTAGCTTACTGCTTCTTCTTCTCTTCAGTTTCTGGGAAAATGCCCTATGCATACAAAGCAAATGCCAAGTTTTTTTCTAACTAATTACAAAACAGTAATGATTTAATAGTTCTAAGTTCACAAACATACTTCTCTAAGTTTTCTCTGTAACTAAGGGCATGATGAAACTCTCTAGTTTGTATCTCCCTAAGTCCTTTATCTTAAACAATAAACATCTATTAGATATCTGCCATGCATAAGACATCATGGGAAGATTTAAAGACAATTAAGCCATGGTCTCTGTCCAGAACAAATTCACAATCTAGATAGGGAGATATGACAGACACTATGTCTGGGGTTTCTAAACCACTCCTGGGTTTGGTGATTTGCTGGGAGGACTCACAAGACACAGTGTACAGTCATATGCACAGCAATGGCTTATAGCAAAGTATACAAAGTAAAAGTAGCAAAAGGAAAAAGCACATGAAGCAAAGTCAAGGGGAAACCAGTCATGAGCTTCCAAGAGTCGTCTCCTGTGAAGTCACCCAGGGTGTGTTTAATTCTTCACCATGTGTGAAATGTCTACCAAGGAGGCTCATTAGAGACTTGTTGCTGGGGATTTTCATTAGGGATTGGTTAAGTAGATACCATCTGCTTAACACATATCCAGATTCCAGACTTCTAGAAAGAAACCAGGTGTTCAGCATAACTATAGTGTTAGCAGTTTAGGCACAGTGAATCGCTTTATCAGTTAGGAATGGCAGAACACTCCTGAAATCCAAGTTACCAGGAGCTGGCCAGTGGCCAAACTTGCAAGCAGGTTTTTCTAAGGATAACAGTGTCAGGCCTGCTGTGCTAACTTTTTTCTGCACAAAAATGATTTAAAAATACAAAATCGTCAAATCATTAAACAGAAGATAAAGTGTGAGGAAATATTGGCCTAAAGATAGACATATAGATGAATGGAATAGAATAACAAATCCAAAAATAGAAAATAAATATGCGGTTAACTGATTTTGGATAGAGGTTCCAGTGTAATTCAGTTGGGAAAAGAATAGTCTTTCCATAAATGGTCCTGGAAGAATAGGACATTTATATACAAAACGATGAATCCCTTCTCTTAACTGGTACGATACATGAAAATAAATACAAAGTATATTGTAGATCTCAGTATAAGAACTAAAACTATAAAACTTCCTGAAAAAAACACAAGAAAAAAATCTTTGTGACTTTAGGTAAGGCCAATATTTCTTAATATTGTGAGCAAGAAGTACTAAAGAAAAAAGATAAATTGGTCTTCATCAAAGTTAAAATCTCTGCTCTTTGAAAGTTATCATAAGGGAAGTTGAAAGGCAAGTTACTAGACTGGGATAAAGTTTTTGCAAATGTATATTTAATAATATGTATATATGGTACAGGAAAATTTAAAAAAATTCATAATCCAGTAATAAGAAAATGATGTTATCAAAATGTGCAAAAGATTTGGCTTGAAAGAAGATATAAGAATATTAATAAACATGTGAGATGTTCATAATATTATTAGTTATTTTGGAAATACAAACTAAAACTAAATTGAATTACTACCTCACATTCACTAGATTGATTAAAATTAACCAAGCATTACCAAGCGCCGTGAAAGATGTAGAGTAGCTGGAATTCTAACACATCACTGGTGAGATTATGAAATGTACAACCACTTAAAAACTAGTTTGGCAGTTTTTGACATATGCATATCATGCAGTACGAGAATCTCACTCCCAGGGATTTATCCAAATAAAATGAAAACATACATGTACCGCACAAAGATCTATATGCAAATGTTCATGGCAGCTTTGTAGTTTAAGAGTGCAGAAGAACCCAGATAGCCATCAAGTGGGGAATGAATTGAAAGATTATGTTCCATTATATTGGATTAGGGCCCATACTAAAGGCTTCACTTTAACTTAATTACCCTTTTAAAGGCCCTATCCCAAATTCTTAGGTACTAGGGTTTAGGACTTTGACATATGAATTTGGGGGGACACACCAAAGAAAGAAGGAAAGAAGGAAGGAAGGAAGGAAGGAAGGAAGGAAGGAAGGAAGGAAGGAAGGAAGGAGAAAGAAAGAAACTATGTTTTCTTTACATGAAGAAATATTAGTAATGCAAAGGAATTATAAATAGACAAAATAACATGGATGAATCTCAAAAGCATTGAGATGAATCAAAGAAGCCAGACCAAACAAGACTTCATAATATGCGATTTCATTTATACAACTTTGTTCACAAAGAGACAGAATTTTAGAGTAGAAAGTAAGTTAAGTTGTTGCCTAGGGCTAGAAGTGAAGAGGGATTGATTGATTGCAAGAGAGCACGAGAGAACTTTTTGAGGTGCTGAAAATATTCTGCACTTCGATTGTCATACTGGTTACATGAATACATATATCAAATACAAAATATAAATATAAAAACTCATCAAACTATGTTTATTACTCAAATTTATATTGTACAAATATTTATTGCATAAATATCTCCTCTACAAGGCAGATTGTAAAAAAATGCTTGGGTTTTCACATGGTAGAGTATGATTAATTTACAAATTGATCACATGGGCCCTCAGTCTTTGAGGAGTTCATATCAGGGATGGATCATTGTGAACTTGTTGCAGAGGGGATTTCTGTCCAGAAAATGAACTTGAACTCTACTCTGAGGAATGTGAAAGACACAGAGAGGCAAAGCAGGAGACAGAGCTCATTTCACCTTAACTTCCTCCAAATTTTCTCCATACTCCTAAAAAGATCTTTCTGCCTGTGATAATGTCATGAACTTTCATTAGTGATATAGTCTTTCCTATAAGTCAGCTGGGCAACTGTTCGGCTAGCTGCCTGTTGAGCAGCCCAGCATCAAGGAATAGACTAGAGTCACACACAGTGACTGTGCTATTCACTCAGCTTTTATTGAATGTAGGTTCACTCAAAGTAGAACATCAACTACATTAATATCCTACTCACATGCTAATGATCTAAGCTAAGAGAAATATAACATAGCAATCAATGGGGGATAATGAATCCAAGTCCCAGAGTCTCAGTCTGCTGGTCCAGGAAAGAGCATAGTGGGCAAGGGATTGGTCAGAATCCTGCAAGTAAGGATTTCTGGATCCAGGTGAGCAGCAGGGCAGACAAAGACCTCAGTCCAGCAAGGCGGAACCTCTGGCAATTTATGCCAAGGGAGATCAGTGTGGCATGGAGCAGCACTCTGGTGTGTTGCACTTGGTTGCCTTAGCAGTGGTCTGGAACCTGCCTCAATTATACCTTGAAAGTGGTGTACTCCACTGTCCTGGATCTTTTTGATAAATGCCTTGGCACCCCTGATGCCAAGTGTGGAATCTCCCCAGGAGCCTATCTATGGGTGGTCCCACTCTGCAGACATGGCTGTTCTGACCACATGTGTGGATATCTTAGGTGTGTCTCCTTGCCAGATGTGTCTGTTCTGACTTAGGTAGTTTCCTTCTTGAACAAAAGTGTCATGGCTGACTGACAGCCATCTTGGCTGACATGAGTGACTCCACTTTGTTTTATACATTTTATACAATCTTAATCAGACCAATGCCATTTTATTGATCCTGCTCTTCACAGATAATCACACAAACTGAGGCCTATCACTGCCCTGGTGACAAGTCTTTTGCTGTTCCCCATCACCTGGAGGCCCAGACTCCTTAGCATAACATGCACTGTGCTGATGACCTGGCTCCTGCCCATCTGGATCCCCATTTCCTACAGTGTTCTCTTTGCTTCCTGAATTACTGATGGATGCTTCCAGCCAGCAGGTCTGCCCAGGCCCTGATCAGAGCAGCAGGGTGCAGACCTTCAGGCTATGGACTCTGGGAAGGCAGGCAGGCAAAAAATGCCAAGTCAGAGTTCTTGCCTGGGAGCGAGTCAAATTAGCTTGACAAGAATTTAGGGCAGTCAAAAGAGACAATGAGTCCTACTCCTTGGACCTCTAGAGGGGATTCTGGCTCAGAAGCTTGTTGGCAGGAACCTCTTTAATAAAACAAGGTACTGGAAGAGGCTAGAGCTGTGAGCTCAGAGGTGAATTCTGAAGCTTCTAGCCCTGGTCAGCATTGCAGAGACCTTGTAACCCACAGAAGGAGGCAGTATGCACAGTGCCTAAGAGCACAAACCCCAAGTCTCTGAAGTCTGTCTTTACACCTTAATGGTTAAACTACTTTGGGCAAGTAACCAGCTCCCAAAGCCTCAGTTTCCCAGATATGGACATTAAAATGCAACAATGCATACAAACATTAACACAATGTCTGGCACATAGGAAGCCCTGAGTAAAAGTGATCCATAAGTGTTAACAAGAGGAAGTGAAGCAACTAAAGTCTACTCCAGCAGGAAGATTTGGTAGGCGGGGTAGTCCTTAAATCTGCCTGTGAAGAGTAGGAGAAGGTGACATTCAGATGAGTTAAAGGTCACTTATAGACCTGGTAAAGCTGGAAACAAAAGAAGAGGAAGAATGGCAAAAAAAAAATGATGAATCACTTCACCTTATTGGGTCTCAGTTTTTCTACCTATAAATCTGGATTTGGTGATATTTTACAAACCTTCCAGCTCTAACATGTTAGGACTCTATAAAATGGGATAGATTGTTGAATTATGACAAAAGTACTCTTTCATTTTATATGACCTTAGGAAAGAATGATGCTCTCAGATGATCTGACATTTTCCAGCTCTAACTTGCCTCATTAATTCAGGATTGAAGCAATAACAGATGGGATTGACAGTGAAATTGAAATTGAAACGAGCACATAAATTATATAGAAATCTATTAATTTGGTATGGCCAACCCACATCTGCTCACAAAGTTTGGGATAATAGTTTAGTTGGGGAAGTTTTTCACTGGTTAAAGGGGTAAGAATCAGTTTGGGTTAAACTAATTTCTCCTAATGAAATTCAAACTAATTGAGAAGTTGTCTGTAACTATTAAAGACTTCATTCAAGTCTAACACAGAGAGTGAGAACTCAGCAAATGTGAGTCCCTGTGCTTTCCCCACTTTTCCCCTAAGCTTGGACAAATACAACTTCCCTAAACTTTGCAAGGGCTGGTCTGCTGAGACCTCAAATTCAGCTGTACTTTTACTGCATAAGGAATCAGTCAGTTGCCTTTGGATGCTTTTCATAAAAGTTAGATACCAATGTAGTTCTCTAACAACCAAGGGAATTTACTGAAAACATGTAACAACAAAGAAAATTTGATAAAAAGAAATTACAAAAATTCCTCTGCTTCTGGTTCAAGGTGCCCATTGAAATAATGGACTAAAAATCGGTGGTGGCGGGGGGAAGTCCTGACCTTCCTCTAAGCTGAAGCCTTTTATCACTGCATTCACAGAAAGTTGGCTTAGAAAACCTCTTTGTGGGTACGTGGTTATGTGTACCAAAATAATATTGTATATAACACAATTACAGAGTAACATCACTGTGCTATTGATTAGCTAGTGGAGGATGATGATGGTTATTAATGATACATAGTGGCACAAAACAAACTTAATCTCAAGAAAGAAAAGGAAGGGATTTCAACACTCCCGCCATCAACTGTGCAGGAGACAGAGAATGCAGCTGGTAAAAAGAAAACTCAGGCAAGAAAATTATATACTGAACCAAGTAAATGATCAAAGCATTCCCAAAGATCAACAACAATACCCAGGAAGTCCATATTTTGTATAAGCAGATGGAAAGAAAAGAATCCTTCCAAAAGACAGTAGTTACATTGAGTTTTGAGCACTTGCAGATGCAAAGATTAAAGATTATGTAAATATTATTGCCAGGGACCTACCTGACTTGTGAAAACAACAGCCCCTCACAAAATGAAAAATTTCAGACCTCCAGGTCTCATGGAAGAGAATCAGCAACAGAGAAAACGAGGTAACATAGGGTGTGGATGTTTTCAACACAGTCTGCTGCCCACACCATGGAGGGGCATGTGGAGGTTAGTACCAGTGCACTGAGCGGTGCAGTTAGTTATGATGATTGTGATCATGTTAATGGGCAATAACATGAGATCTGGCCAGAGATCACACAGGGGAAGAAGATGAGATACTTGTATGTGATCAAAATTTCTGGAAGTGTAACTCAACTCTAGAGAAATGCATGTAGTTCGTGGTAGGATTTCTTGAATAATGTCCTCAGAGTTTTTGTGCATAGGTGAGATACACCTCTGAGAACCCCTGAGTAATAATAAATGCTCTAAAAATATTTTTCTCTAGTTTTGAAAATGAGAGATGTCAACTCAGAGCCAGAGATAAATGCAGGGATAACAGAGAAGCTACCACTGGTGGTTTTCCTTCCCTAATCTGCTTTTGGGCTTTGACCCTAAAACTATTGAACAAAAACTTTAAATATATCTGTTTGAAATTGAACCAAAGTATCAGTTTGTCTGAGGTTCCCATGTGCCTCTGTCCAGTCCAAGCAAAATGCAAACAGGCCTTATTTCAAAACTTGACTTGAGTCACTCTCAAGAAACACTCGATGATGTTGTTGCAGATCCCTCTGTTGTAAGTGACCTAGAGGTGTTGTATAGATCCCTTCCACTTGGGCCAGGGTGTAGTCTCTCTGGTGAGTAGAGCCAAAGTTCTAGCCCCCGCCGCCACCACAAAAGCCAAATAGATAAAAAGCACTTTTACAGACTATTTCCCTTTGGATAAACTAGTTTCCATTTATGTTTCATTGACTATTTTCTACGTATCTTACTCTCAAAACATCAAACATGCTATAACTGGTCTCATCTATCAGAGTCCCCTTAAAAGGGTATTTCATAAATATCTTGGTAATATCTTACCTAGAAGTGACAAATATCTGGTGGTCAACCTATCTAATGTATTTCCAATATCAAGGTGAAAAAATAAGTCAGTAATAAATAATTTGTTCCTATAGAAACAGAAGTTTTAGTAAATATGTGCTATGGACCTAATGGTATATGTTTGTATGCACTATGTATGTAGCACTATGTATACTATAAGAGAACATGAACTTGTATACAGAACTACATGTTATAGAACAATGTCCTGAACAACTGAAAACAATGCACTAATTTATTATACTTCATTTGATAGTGTATTTCAAGTTACTTATATATCCATAGGTCATGCCTTTGAATAAGACTGACAACAAACACACTTACTCTCGATGTGCTTAGCACCCCACCTCAACAAGGTTTTCTACTTTCTTGGTGCCAGACATCCAAGATGACCAATACACGGCCAGCTCTATGATCATCTTAGGTAAGTTAGGAAGTTTCTGCTACCATGGGTGTCAAACTCATTTTCAGCAGTGGCCACATCAGCCTCACTGTTGCCTTCAAAGGGCTGAAATAATTTTAGGACTGTATAAATATAACTACTCCTTAACTGTTAAGGAGTTGAAATTACATTTGGCCCTTTGAAGGCAATCACGAGGCTGATATGGCCTGCGGTGAAAATGATTTTGACACCCCTGTGTTAGACATATGTATGAGACTGTCCCAAACTCTCCATTAGAGGAAGAAGGGTAAATCTGGTCTGAAATCTGACCTGCATGACTATATAGATGCCCCAAGGAGTCAAGATTAGAAAAATAGAAGGTTAAGCCTTGTTCTCCACCAGTGACCAGTGGGAGGCCTACTTCTCTCTCTCGTCCCATGCTTGTCATCAACAAACGCTGTCTCAGTGAGACACTAGCTTTCCCCCCCACCATCTGTGTAGCCTGCCTATCAAGTCATCTCCAAGCTATTCTTTTTGCTGAAGTACACATGTGGTTCAATTTTACTCACTTAACAGATTTTTGAAAATGAGAAAAATAATTCCAGTCTGTTTATATAATTTAAAAGTTCATTAAATTAGATATCTGCCAAAAAATAAAAAAGGAGTCCACACCCACCTTGTACGAGGAAGCAGGAAAGTAACTGAGTTCCGTTTTATGTGTTGTTAAACCATGCTGTCCTAGATCTGAGGTGACTATTTCTGTTAAGAGAGTGTCAAGTCTTAGGTGTGACTAGGAAGTTAATAACCCCATGGGAGGAAGCAAACTGGAATGGTGTAACAGAGCACTCTGAAATTAGACCGACTGGTTTCAAATCCAAGCCCTACCACTTCCTGCATTTCTGACCTTGAACATTCATTTAACCTCAATTTCCTCTCTTCTAAAATTTGGGTACTTCTAGTATTTGCTTCTTAGAGTTAATATGAGGATTGAATAAAATAGTCCATATAAGATGTCTAACATAGCACCGGGCACATAGGCAAAACTCGGTATGTGTTAGCTGCTATTATTATTATTTTCATGTTGGCAATGGATTTCTTGTTTTCATTCTCGGATTCCAATTAGTGATTCAAAAATCTTGCTGCCTTCACCTCCAAGCCACACTCCTTGGTTTTGAATACAGGAAGTCAGAATCATGGAATGATCTCCAGAGAGCAGTGCACTGGAGCTCCAGTGAGGTGCAGCAGGAAAGGAAGCCCAGGGTTAGAAACAGGAGCGTCTTTCCCCTGGTGAGATTCAGACTGCAGGGCCCAAGACCGTCATGGGAGGGGAGACTGTCCTGTTAGTCTGTGAAGTCCCTTGCTCCTTTGATTCCTCTTTCTTGTCTGACTTCAAACAAAGATGCCTCCCTCTGCTTCAAAAATGAAGGCAGAATGTCTGAATTTTCAGAATATAAGGCTCTGGTTTTGAGGAAATTAATGGCAAGAAACACACACCTCTCCTTGGAGAATGATGTTTTGTTATTAATAGGGGAACAGAATATTAAATTACTAGTTTTGCTTCTCATGCGGAAATAGACATTGCCAATGAAATAATAATGCACATATGCGTAGGAATAAGGAAATACGGTAGATTCCTGTTATTCATGTTAGTTATGTTAGATAAAGGCACTGCAGACACTGAATTAGCAAATGCTAAACAATTTTTCCTAGGGGAAATACAGAGTTAGATTTCTGTGAGCCTCTAGTCATAACATTTTCATCAATCAATCAATACATAATTCTATTTTACATGTGTTTCTGTTTAAAGATACCTTATTTAATACATACTGTTGATTCATTAATACTAAACTCATGTTCAACTGCACGATAACTCATGTCTGAAGCAAGCTTATCTAACACACACGTATTTTTTTCCATGAGGCCCATCGCTGCCTTTCTGCACTTAGGAACACCAGACAGCACTCAGCACTTTTTCGGTGGACCGTGTTAAACAGCAAAACCATCTAAAAGGGGGCACAAATGTGTGAAGACCACGGCATCAAAGAGACTGTCAAAAAGGCACTTGTTTACAGCATGAGAGCTGGAGCAAGAAGACAGAGCCTTGCCTGTTCTCTCTCAGCTGGGGATGTGTGCAGTGGGCAATTCAAATTTTTCACTGTTCTGTGTATGTGCAAAGTACTGCAAGTATTGATTTGGGGGTTACAAATGCATTTTAGTGTGTAGGCAAATTCCCGAATCCAGGACCTGTGAATAGGAGGACTGAGTGGACTAAATTGTTTGCCAATGCACCTTTCTTCCAGCAGTGTATGGTAGTTCCTTTGTTCCACATCTTCACAGAGGCCCAGGCTGATGAGTAACAATAGCCCTTAAAATGGCAGTGGAGAAATATTCCACTTAGCCAGCAGTATTCCTTACATACGCAGAAAAATCTTAGCAGGAAAAATAAGACCTATATGTAAAACTCCTTACTAAAATGTATTTAAGAAAAAAATGGGAATGTATGCTTTATTTCTGGAAGACCTGAAATATTATAAGAATGTAAATATAAATTAATTTGTCAATTTGATGTAATTTCAGTTAGAATTTTAATAGTGTTTAATTGAATAACACATTTTTAAAGTTCAAATGGAAAGATAACTGCCTGAAGTAGCTAGGATATTGTGAAAAATTGGAATAGAGCAGGTGAATTTTCTTAATTAATAAGGAATCAAAATGTAAAATTATAGTAATAGGTATATTTGTACATTATATGGAATATTTATGAGGGATAGAATGACATCCAGTATGTATGAAAATTAATACATAACAAAGAGATGCCTCAATTGCATAAAGTAATGGTGTATATATTCATTTTTAAATAAAACATGGTTTTCCTTTGGAAAGTATATAAAATAAATTATTAAAATTTTCAAAAAAATCCAGGGGGCTATATGACAAATTAGAATTTGGGGAAAAACTTCTTAGCCAAGTTAAGATGTTCAGAAGCTATAACAATATTTATAGGTATTTTAACTACATAGAAATCTAAAAATTTTGTGAGTATATTGCCATAAATGAAGATAATAGACAAATGATAAGTTTTAAAAAAAATCAACAGAAGTGACAGGTTAAGGGTTTATATGAATAAATGATATATAAACAACTTTTAAAGTTAATTGGGAAAAGATGTGCAAACTAGTAAGAAGTGAGCAAACATGATGGACAGGCATTTCACATGAGTGCTTGTGTATGCTTTCAGGGGTGGCCAACCTGCGGCCCACAGGCCACAAGCGGCCCAGGGTGGCTGTGAATGTGGCTCAACAACAAATAGTAAATTTATTTAAAATATTATGAGATGTTTTGTGATTATATATCATAACATATTTAAGGTATGGCCCAAGACAACTCTTCTTCCAGTGTGGCACAGAGTCTCAAAAATTTTGACCCCCCTGCTTAAAGATATATCTAGACTGCCAGCAGAAGCATGTAAACTGGACAAAAGCAGGAACGAATTTTTGCCTGTTTGGTACACTGATGTATTTCTTGTTGTAGAACAAAGCATAGGAATATAGTACATACTTAGTACATGTTTCTTAAATAAATGAAAGAACATAGAAAAGATTCTCCAACTCTGAGTACCCTGGACAACATAAATTAAAGTAACAATGAGTTATAACTTTACATCTATTATTAAACTGGTTACAATATTTAAGAGTTAAGACACCTATTATGTTAAGAGAAGGTATTTTCATGCATTGTTTATGAAAACATGGATTGTTAAAGCCAATTTGAAAGAAACCTGGTTGCATTTATTAAAATACAATCTCCCAGGAAGAGAGGAACTCTCTGTAAAGACATATATTCTTACAGATAGAGGTATCATGTGCACGTTTTTCTGTGGATGTGAAAAATATTCCTTCATGCATAATAAGCAAACAAAAACTATCTGTGCTGAAAGAGTATAACTTAAATCATCCTTGTAAAACAAACCATACAGAGAATTAGGTAAAAAATCAGAAG
The DNA here is from genome assembly GCA_004024845.1 of Tonatia bakeri. Lineage (NCBI taxonomy): Eukaryota > Metazoa > Chordata > Mammalia > Chiroptera > Phyllostomidae > Tonatia > Tonatia bakeri. The sequence continues at coordinate 211,557 of PVIA01000979.1, forward strand.
AAAAGCAATTTAAAACTTTAATAATATAAAAATTATTGACTAAAAACTGGAACTAACATTTTGTCATGTCACAGGGCTTCTATCTGGAATGTTTTGGATGATAAAATTGCCCCAAATTAAAAGCTTTTCAAAATGGCATCTTTATTTTTAAAAACTCCATTGAATACAATAAGATTACGTTTTCCAAACAGGAATAAACATTCACATTTGTAAATACAAAGAAAACACTATTGCTTAGAAAGTTTAGAAATTAGAGAAAAAATTAAAGATAAAAATATGAATCATTTTGGGTATTTACCACTGTAGCTGGTGAAAATAAAGATAAAAATGATCTCTAAGTTAATGACATCAACAGCCTTAAGGAAAGTTTTGATGTGACCAACAAATTTTGGACATTAAGCCACATAGGCAAAATTTTAGAAAATCACTTATGTTTTGTGTTGAAAAAATTTGATGTTGTCATGACAAAATCAATAAGCTTATTTACAAAGAATATTTCTGAGATGGATTAAGTTGACAGCAGACTTCTTAGAAAATTTATACCCAAAGTTTCACTCTTGGTAGAATAAAAACTTCAATTTAAAAACTGCATTATGTATTGGCATAAGTTTGTGTTCAAAAGTTGAAAATAAGACATATAATAGACATAGTAAACTGTACAGCAACACTGTAAACTGAACTTATTCCCACACTGACCCATTCTTGACCTGGATGCACAGTAAGCTGGACTGCCAGACTGTACTGAAGTTGGGTCATAATGAGAGGGTGAGGGCATTTTTCAAACCGTTGAAACAAAATGAATTTGTTCATGTCTTCCAAAGACAATTCTTCCCTCTGCTCCTCAGTGGAAGAGTACGTCAAAAATTTCTTTGTAGATTTAAATAATGAACTAACTAACTAAATAAATATTAACATAAAATTTCTAGTCATATTTGTTACAAAGGTTTATGATTGGATTTTCTCATCCATTTCTAGTGAAAGCATGTTGTATTACTTTCCTGTTGCTGGCATAACAAATCGCCACAAACCTGGTGACTTAAAACAGAAATTTCTTTTCTCACAGTTCCGAAGGGCAGGAATTCATTTTTAAATTGAATTTATTGGGGGTGGCAATCGTTCACAAAACCAAACAGGTGTTAAGTGTACAACTCAATCAAACATCAACTGCACACTGCATCGTTAAGCCCATTGCTCCAAGCAGTCTCTTTCCATCCCCATTTTCCTCCCCCGTGCCCACCTCAACCTACCCTCTAGCTATCGCCACATCACCTCTCTGTTGTCTGTGTCTTTGTAATATATCTCTCATATATCGCACACACACATATATAGTTTTTGCTTAATCCCTTCCATCAATCATCTAGTCTCCCAACACCCTTCCAGTCTGTTCTCTATGAGTCTGTTTCTGTTTTGTCAGTTTATTTTGTTCATTAGATTCCACATATAAGTGAGATTATATGGTATTTGTCTTTCTCTGGCTGGCTTATTTCACTGAGTATAATGATCTCCAGGTCCATACATGCTGTTGCAAAAGGTAAGATTTCTTTCTTTTTTCAGCTGAGTAGTAGTCTATTGTGTAAATGTACCACAGCTTTCTTATCTACTCATCTGTTGGTGGGTACCTGGGCTGTTTTTTTTATCTTGGCTATTGTAAATGCTGCAATGAGTATAGGGGTACACTTATTCTTTCAAATCAGTGCTTTGGTTCTAGTAGGCTAAACCTAAGGTGTCAGTAGAACTATGTTCCCTCAGGATGCTCTAGGGAAGAGTTTGATTCTTACATCTTTCAGCTCTGGTGGTTGCTGGCAATCTTTAGTTTTTGTTGCCTCCCTCCAATCTCTGTCCCTGTGGTCACACTGCCTCCTTCTCTTCTGTGTGCTGAATCTCCCTCTGCCTCTCTCTCACAAGGAAGATGCTTGTGATGGCATTTATAGTCTACCCAAATAATCGAAAATAATCTCCCTGTCTCAAAATCCTTAAATTAATCATAGCTGCAGAGACACTTTTTCCAAATAGGGTAAATATTTACGGCTTTCAGTGGTTCACTCAAGATATCTCTGGAACTACCATTTAGTCCACAAGGTTGTCCTTGAAAATTTATTTTACAAAGAAAAGTCTGGCCCATTTTTCTATGCTGAAGTCAGTTTTGAGAAATAAAAATATTACACTGAATTATATTTTGAAATTGATAAATATTAAATTGTAAAAAAATTATAGAGTTGCAGATCTTATGAAAATGAAGTGAATTGATTAGTTTTTTCTCAATTGACACTGATGGTATGAATGAAGCAATGTACCTGGAAATTGCTGAGCTGAGGGGCAAATTCATACAGAAAACAAAGTCTGAAACTATTGGAATACCAGGTTTTTGGAATATCTTGCAAATAATTAACTTAACACAAAAAGGAACATTCATGGATTGTTTCCATGTTCAAGTATACATCTTTGTGAACAGCTGTGTTACCTTATGAAACAGGATAAAAATAAATATTATTCTCAGTTAATATTTTTAAGGATAAGTTACTTACTGTATATCATAACTTTCTATAAGATCTAAATGAATATCTTGGTGCAGAAGAAAATATCTAAGGTTTCCAGTTAAATTCAATGTTGACAATAATGAAAGAAAAATTCAAAAATTAAAAGTATCTTTTTAACTTCTATTTTTTTAAATTTTATTTTGAAACATAATCTTAAAATCCATGGTTGAATTATTTGCATGTTTGTATAGGATGGTTTAATTAAAACATAGAAATCGTTATTATGTGTGTAGTACTTGATATTTTCAGATAGTTTGCCTTTTCTTACTCTATCACAATATCTGCCTAAGCTCTGTGTGCTTTTAAGCTGGCAATCCCTGGTTTGTGTCTTCTTATTTTCCATAGGTGATAGTTTAAAATACCTCACCTGTTTCATAAGAATAACTTTGAGGGTTTTTCCCTCCATTTTACTCTAGTCCTGTGTTATTAAGGTTATGCTAGCTGTTATATATACCTCCATGCCTCAGTGGTTTAACAGATTAGAAATGTGCTTCAGAGTCGTATAAACAAGACGGCTGTTCCTGGATGATAGACAGCTTCCTACCAATCAGGGGCCCAGTTTTTTTCTGGGTTCAGTCTTTTGGCTCAGCTGTCTCCAGCGTACAGCCACTTACACTGCTGCAGGACACGAAAGAGCATAGCGGATGGCACATGGGAGGTTTTCTGAGTCAGCCCAGGAACGGTGACCCTCACTTTCTCTTCCACCTTACAGTCTAGAACTCCGTTACATGACCATACTTACATGCATAGGAATATGATAAATGTCATCTAGCTGTCCTCCCAGGAAGAAGAAATGCTACCTTTCCACAACTCCTTCCTCCCACTTAAGAACAACTAGAAAAAGAACAAAAATGAATAAGTCAACCTTCAATGAAACAAGAAAATGGCCAAACCCTAAATCATACATTTTATATTGTATCTGTCTGATCAGTGACATTACAGAAACTAAAACTGACAGGGATGCTAAGGACTGATAGATACTTTCAAGATCTTTTGTTGGGGTACATGCTTTCTTGATGGGAGACGCAGTTACCCAAAGCACAGAGTAGCATGACACAATTTATGGTCAAGAACAAGCCTTAAAGGACAAGGAGATGCCTCAGTAGAAACCAAGTTCACTCTGTACCAGAGCAAGGGAAAAGCAGCTGCCGGAGAAACCTTACTGGTAAAACATTTTTATTGCTAACTCCGCCTAGCTTAATGAAACCACAGGAAATAAGGCATTTTTTTTAAGTATGAAAAGAACATAAATAAAAGCAAACATACATTGTAAGATGAATAGAGGAGTTTCCTAAAAAGTGGAGGTCCAGAGGAATAGTTCTCACTAGTCTCAAACAAATTACAGGCAACATGATTGCTTTTTTGGCTTGTTTGTTTTTAGGGATGAAAGATGATATTTTGAAGAACATAGCAATAATACCTGTGGAATATTTTCCTTAAAGTATGTGTTTATTAAACACTAACTTGAGCAGGATTATACACTTTTATATGTCTTGATATTTAAAATACAAGTTGACACTTTTGTCAATATTTTTTACTCACTTTATCAAAACTAATTTCTTTTTTCTTTCAGTTTTATTGAAATACAATTGACATATAAAACTTCTAAGTTCAAAGTATATAGCATAATGACAATTTATGTATATTGTGAAATGATTACCACAATATGTTTAGTTAACATCATCATCTTATATAGATTTAAAAGGTCTTTTTCTTGTAGTGAAAACTCTTAGGATTTACTTTCTTAAAAACTTTCAAATACGCCATACAGTCATTATGTTGTACATTACAACCTCAGTACTTATTTATCTTATGACTAGAAGTGTGCATATTTTTACCACCTTCGTTCAAGTTCCCCATTCTCCACCTCCGATAACCACAAATCAGATGTCTTTTTTTATAAGATTGGTTTTTATTTTTTTATTTTTTATTTTTTTAAGATTTTATTTATTTATTTTTAGAGAGGGAAGGGAGGGATGGAGAGACAGAGAAACATCAATGTGTGGTTGCTGGGGGCCACGGCCTACAACCTAGGCATGTGCCCTGACTGGGAATCGAACCTGTGATGCCTGGTTCGCAGCCCGCACTCAATCCGCTGAGCTACACCAGCCAGGGCGGTTTTTATTTTTTTAATTTCACTTATAAGCATAAGTGAGATCTTAAAGTATTTGTCTTTCTCTGTCTGATTTATTTCACTTAGCATAATGCCTTCAAGTTTGATCCATGTTGCTGCAAATGGCAGTGTTTCCTTCTTTTTAATTGCTGAATAATATTCTACTATATGTACAGATGCACATATACCATTTTCTAATTGCTCTTTAAAAGAGAGTTTAAAGAGCAGGTGAAAAGATTCTGGAAGGAGATTATACAACCACATACAAATATGAAAAACAAAGTGGTAGAACTAAAAAAAAGTAAAATGGGAGTATAAAAGATGAAAATAGTCCATATATGAAACTCACACTTCAAGTAACAAAAATAGAAATAATGTGGCTAAAAGTATGATGGACATAGTAAGAGGCAAAAGATAAATAAAATGAAATGAAAGTGATTATTGCTGAGATGATAGAGATGTAAGAAGGACAAAGGATAAGATTCCTGAAAGTGGAAAGAAAAAATAATCCAAGTTATAGTATAAGAATTTTTTCTGAAATACAGAGAGGAATCTCAAAATCTTAAAGGCCCAGGCTCCATACAAAAACAACTGATAGCATTATAAATTACTGAACTTAATAGTTAAAAAGGAACAGGTTGTATAAGAATCTAAGCAGAAAAAGAAAATAATGCACAAGGAAAAACTGGAGGTTGTCTTTAGACTTCTGACACAGCCACACTTTCTGCCAAAAGACAGGTGTCAGTGTCATCCATGTCTAATACCTGCGGGAGAAAGCATGAGCTGGTGACTTCACACTCAACTAACTTTATTAAGGTGACTGGAAGACCTCCATAAGCATGGCTGAGGTCAGGAAATAGGATAACTGTGAAGATTTCTTGAAAAAAAATCTAGCTTATTGAGAGATATATTAATTTAAAACCTAGAAAAGATGTGGTTTAAAAGTGGTATTGTATTAATCAAGACAAGCTAGGCTGTGCTGTAGTAATAAACAATATCTAAATGCCAGGGGCTTAGCCAAAGTTTATTTTTCTCTCATAGGACATGTCTCTAAAAGCAAGTGTGGGTGCCGTCCACAGACAGGGGCCCCGGTCCCATCCACAGACAGGGTCCCAGGTGCTAGAAGCTGCATCAGCCCATAACAGCACACACAGCATCATCAGTGCTGTGGCAGGAGGAGAGAGACAGAAGGACCGGATGTTATCTTTTCACTGTGTCAGCCATGGATTGATGTGTGTCACTTTTCTCAGAGTCTTTGGACTAGGAAATGGAGGCACACAAACAAAATTTTTGATGCCATTACTTTCTTGCCCAAAGTTGGTGGCAGAATTTATTTAAAAATACATCAAGGGATAGATAACTAGGAATTATTGCAAGAGAACAGAATACAAGTCTTGTAAAAGTAAGCAGAAACTAAGGGGTAAGAGAAGCATATTGGAGGAATGTGGGAGTGTGCTAATATCTTTATCAGGATAAAATAATGTTTAACATTACATCTTGTAAAACAAAAAGAATTTCAGCTGTTTAATATTGTCATATGTATATATTTTAATTTTAGAGGTAGTTTAGAAACTAGTATCTACTACAGTGAAAAACATTTATTAGAAGTGTCAATAATTCCCTTGGTGCACATGCTCTCTTTTTGCTTTTAAATTCTAGAAATATTAAGGATAGTAAATTTATTTAAAATGTTTACTTAATTACCTGAGTGTATAAAATTGTTTTTGTGCATACATTTATCCATCTATTCTTCTATTTGAGTATATTTCTAAGGAAAATGTTTGGTTTGATTTTTCAAAAATACAATGGTTCTTTTCAGGTCATGGGATTTAAAGAATGTTTAGACATTGGTTTTGCTTGGAATGAATTATTTAAAATGAGAGTGAATCCTTTTTACTTCAAAAGCAAAGTCACTATTTTTCAGAAATATTAGTGATTTCTAGTATAGTTTTTAACTTCTAAATTTGAAAAAAGTGCACACATATTACAGATACACATATAAACAGATACACGTATATTTAGTAAATATGTAAGTGGTTTACCGATACAAAAGAACTTGGGGAACATATAAGCAAACTGCAGAATGGAAGTTATAGAGTGATCTCTTCAGGGATTCTCATATACATGAGTGTGTGTTGCGTTTGTGTGTTTCTGTGCATACATAAGCATTACAGCTGTTTCGGAGATTATCAAATTGTAGAGTGGTTCTTTCTGGGGTGTTAAATTTATAGGCAAATAGCATTTTTTTCTCATGTTTTTCTCCAGCTTTTCAAATTAACATGAAGTACTTGTGCAATTACAACATTCTTTGCAAGAACAAATGTGTCAAACTTGTATTCCTTGGGGTGGTGCAGGGAAATATCTATAGTTCATAAGAAGTAATCAGTTTCCTATCTACCTTGTACATAAAAACTTACAAAGGTAAATTAGGTAAATTTTCCTGGTTCCCTGGTGTCCTACAATAATTAATGCTTTTACAAAAGCAGGGTGAAGCAAAAATTGCAAAGCATATAAACCTATTAGAGCTCTACAGAAAGTTTCCATTTTCTTTGTGCTTTTCTTAATAAGGAAATGTTTTAGCTATTATGAATAAGCAAGGTAATTTTCCCAGCTGTTCTGTGCCAAAAGTTTTATGAAATCTCATCAGGCAAACCAATTTATTCTCCTTTCACTGCTATTGCACTGTGGTTTGCATTATTATTTACTAACTAGATTACACTGTACTGTTCTCTTCAACTGTTTCCCAGCTTTTTTTTTTTTTTTTGCAAGAAGATGTCTTCTTTTGTCAAATGCTAGTAACTCATTGATTCAATTTCTGTGTAGAGGGTGGATAGCTACACAGCAATCTGGAAGCCACAGGAGAATGTCTAAAGTGTTTCTTAATCTTTTTTATAAATGATTGTATCAGCTGAGAAACAAGTCAAGAACAGGAAATCACCTTCTCCAATTAGGAATTTATTGCCCATTTAGGTCTAAAAAACCTTAACCTGGTGGGGGGTGATTACATTTTCTTGCATTTTAAATTTAGAAGACTTAGAAGAGACAGACAGAGAAGAAGTGTTTAGAGTATTGTATGAACATTTCCAGTTTAAAAAACTAGAGTTTTTGATGGAATTTTGCTGTAAAAGGACCTATAAAAGTATAAATATGGAAATAGCAAAATAAATTTTATTCACATAACTTTTACAGCATTCTAATAATTCTATTTTATTACTTATTATTATTGTTAATATCTTACTGTGACTATTTTATAAATTAAGCTTTGTTGTAGTCATGTATTTATAAGAAAAAAATTACTGTATATTGGGTTAGTTACCATCCACTGAGGGTCTTGGACCATATCCTCTGCAAATAAAAGAGGACTTACTATATACTCAACCGAGAAAGTAGTGCCCCATGGAATAAAGGAATGAATGGATGATTGAGCTCATATAAGCATGAAAAATCAAAATCTTAGAATTGCTCTCTAAATAAGTACAAGGCCACATACAGACAAATATACATTCATGTAGGCATATGTGTATTTACACAAGATTTGTGTATGTGTGTACATACACATGCTTGAGAATGTGGAAGGAAGATTTATTATATATCTGCATTCTATGTAACAGCCACAGGGCTTAAGATCCCTTCCAAATCCTTTTGATCTCAGAGCAGAGCAGTTAGCAGAGCGGTTGACAGAAAAAGAGGAATGTGTGCTCTGGATGCAATCAGCAAATATCTATATATTTTTTATGTTGAAATATTGTTTCTATATAAATTACATTAAAAATGCTTATACTAGCTTGGTTTCATATGTGTGATGAGGGGAGCTCAAGATCTGAGATAAAAATAAGTCATAAAAGACAGTAGGATAAAAAGATTTAGAAGAAATACGAGTGACCCCTTGGTGATTGTGGAGATCAGGGGACAGAGCATCTTAGAAAAAGAGATGAACTGCCTATGAGTACAAGGTGTCTACAGTCCAGGGAAGTGGGAACCCACCCCTTTTCTCCTGCACCTAAATAAAATTTCTGTGATCCTTTTCTGATGTAGCCATAGTACAAAACATTATCTTACTTGGAAATAAGATGAAAGAGAGTACAAGTTATTTTCTTCAATGGCATACTTGGAACTGGGACATTTGGTTAAATCCATTCTTGGATTATTTGATTCTCTTGGAGAATATAGCTCTGAAGCTACATGATACTTGGAGATTTCTTTTCCCATAGAAAAGCTGTGGTCTTATTGTCCTATTGGAAACTGAATAAGCATTGTATCTTACCTAGACAGCTAAGGTCATATTTTAGAATGTCTGTATAACTAGTTCCTCAAATGGTTTTTGAACCAACTTTACCACCTTGCTGGTCACACAATTAATGAGTTAACAATCATCAGTGATACATCTTTTGCATAAAAAACTTGTCCTTAATTTTTTTTGTTATCCTTTGACAGGATCCATGCTCATCCCTGCTTATTTAGCACAAGAGTTTTGAAAAATATTTAAGCTATTAATAGATGCACTTTGGAATTCTTTTTTCTTTCATTGACTACATGAGAAAAGGCTTGTTTTTATTTTTAGTTTTTAAATCATTAGAGCCACTTTTTTTTCTTTCACACAAGTAGACTTGATAAACTGGCTCTTCCATATAACAGAGCTACTCTCTTCTCCCTGAGACTGGTTAACATTCACAAACAGTGTCTCTACATCCTACCCTTATAGAATAGACTGAGGCACAGCATATGATCCTAACAGCCCTCAAGCACAAGCTGTAAGTGTTGGCGGCTTCAAGGGTTTGGACACTTTCAGCCTCCCCTCCCTCCCAGTTTGGTATTCTTTTTCAGCTTTTGGAGCTAGGAAGCAGTTCAAGGAACTGAATTGGTGAATATTTGCAACCTCTTATTTCTAGAAATTATGAAAGCAGAAAGATATGACAGGGACACCAACAAGGGTGAGCTGTTACCGAGGTGGGAGCCCAAGGGGGTGCTATTAACAATGTCTTCTAAAGCCATCTTTTGGCACCTCTGTCCTATGAAGCCAGCACACCATCTGGAGGTTAGGCACCGTGCCATTATAACAGATGGGACAGAGGATAGGAGGCTTTGAGACCATGTCTTACTATCAACCACAGTGTTGGGTTTTCAGTAGAAATATTCAACCAACTCTTTTTCACTGCATCTTTCAGTTCCTCAGTAGATGGAGATGATATTTCTTCCCTTAAGTGGGGAAAAGACAAGCAATGGTATCTCTTGGGAGTCTGGTGTTATCAGAGGATGAGTTAGTGCCAGATCTCACACATGCTACATTATTCACACAGCTTTAGCAAACTGACTCTTTTTTAATATTTTCTTTCAAAATAGTTTTAAACAGCCTAGTTTTGAGCCTTACAATTTGGTACGTGTATGGACTCTTTGGATGTGATTTAAAAACAAAACAGATTGAATCGCATTGTTCTCCTTTTGATGTCCTAGAAAGTACTTGAATCAAGAGGGAAAAGCTATCAGTCATTGTCTTCTTGGAAAATTTTTAGTGGGCACTTAATTTAGGCATAACAGTATGTTGTGATTTAAAGGAGCAAATTTCAGAGGTCCTGCCCTCAAGAAATGTATCAGTTTGTTGGGGAGATAAAACACATACCTAAGATAACAAGAGCTCTTTTTTTTTTATTATAAAACTAATTAATAACTGAAACAGAGCCACTTAGAAAATACAGACGTGGGGGAAAAAAGTAAAAATCATCCACAGCTTCATCATACAAAATCAATTCCTGTTATGCTTTGTGTGTTCATCCTGCATGTTTCTTTTTCAATGAATAACCTTTATTTTGGTCTTAAAGCATTGATACTTAAAGCATACTCTTTCTTATATGCTATATCATAATGTGACAATGTTATAATAAGTACTTGTTAGTATCACTTTATTTTTTTAAAGATTTTATTTGTTTATTTTTTAGAGAAGGGAAGGGAAGGAGAAAAAGAGGGAGAGAAACATCAATGCGTGGTTGCCTCTCATGCTCCCCCTACTGGGGACCTGGCCTGCAACCCAGGTGTGTGCCCTGATTGGGACTTGACCCCGTGACCCTTCGATTTGCAGGCCGACACTCAATCCATTGATCCACATTAGCCAGGGCTGTTAACATCACTTTTAAAGACTGTATAATATCTATCAAGTAAATGAACCAAAGTTTATAAAATAATTTGTCTATTTTGGGGCCTTATGGTTGTTTCTAATGTTTTTGTTACTAGATACCAGGCTTCAATAAACCTTTTTGTAAATAAATTTGTTTCTGCTTTTAGGATTATATTATTAGAAAATATCTCCAGAAGTAGACTTTCTGGATCAAAGGGAATAAATGTTTATTAAATATTCTTCATACATGATCTATCTGTCTATCTATAGTTTAATAGTTATTGAGCACACATTTTGTATCAGACATTATATGAGGCATTTGTATTCACAAATCTTTCCTTATACATTTATAACTGCCATCTTGGGTAGGCATGTTAATTTCAATTTTATTGGCAAGGCAACTAAGATACATGTGTCACGGAGCTCGACGTGAGTACAGATTAAAGGGATAAAACACTTTTCTTCTGCCTCCTAATCCAGTTCTTACTCTACCATGCTACCCCGATTCCTTCGAATCAGAGTGGAGATTTTTAAAAACTAATGAGCTTATTATTGACTTATTTCAAAAAAGTCAATAACATTGTTTAACTATAAACCATTATTGACTTCCAGCATGGTTTTTTGGAGGATCTTTTAATTGTTTAAATTGCAAAGTCAGATATTTTAAAAAATCTTTTGACAGATTCCAAGAAAATTATTCTAGGGAATTACTTATGGTTGCAGATAAATGGAGAGTGTATGGGCACGCATCACAGACTGTCAGTAACAGCAAACACGTGGTGACAACAACAGAGGATCGGGTAAATGAGTGAGGGACGAGGCTGAAACTGAGTGTCACATACCCGTTCAAAAACATGGGCACAGCACAGTGCGTAGAGAAACAGAGATCAAGGTTCTGTGCACAGAGGGATTCTAGTGTTGATTTTAAAATTTATTTCAGGATGTAGACTGAAAAAATATGAACTGAATTTTTAATACTGATCATGTATTAAACTGTGCATTAGAGGATTGGCCTTCCTGCTTTTATGTGTGAAGCCTGGGATCTTCCACCTCCCTAATGGTTTCCTTCTTTAGGATTTCCACATCCCAGCCTCGGACCAGGAATAATTCTGATGGAGGAAAGGAAGAATTACCTGTGACAACAGGATGGGGGATCTTACTCTCATAAATCTTTCTTTCTATCTGGTGGTTTTGAAACATAAATATAAGGGTAAAAAATCTACAATGGCGAGAATTTTAAATATTTCACTCATGTCTGAGCTTATTTTTTATATCTCAAGTTTTTAAAATTATCACTTGAGAGAAATATAGTTGATTTATTAGTTTCATTATTTATTATATGTTAATGTGTTTTATATGTACCTGAGTAATTTTCTCACCTCATTACAAGTTCCTTAAAATTAAGAATTAGATCTCATATATAATTCCTTATACATAAGAATCACTGAAAATGCCCATAAGATGACATGAATTATTTATATGGTGTAAGTTACCCTTCCCTGGACAGAATGGCAGATGTTGTCCCACTAGAGCCTTCACTAAAGCACTCAGATAACAAAGACAATTGTTCTTGTCATGTTTATACTCCCCCCAAAAATGCCAGGAAGTGTAAAATATTTAAACATCTTTTTGTAAAGAAGTATTATAGATAATCTATATTTGTAGTAATTTGCAGTTGTTCTTTTTAATGGCATTTACACTGTCTTTGGACATATCACAACATAAGCCTGGTGTTTTGATAACACTCAGTAGGCCAGCTGTCATGAGTTTGCTGCATTATTCGGTTAGGGCCCATTTTATGTAGATTTATGATTTCTTTCATAGACCAGTCTGTTGAAAAGTGCTCAGTAATAGAATATTATAATACCAAACATACCATGGTAAAAGATAATTCTTCAGACAAAATATATCTTTGGCTCTTTTGTTCCAATTACAGAAATTATGGACTAGGAAATATGTATGTGTTGGTGGGTCAGAGATTCCATTGCAAACAAATTAAAATAAAAAATTATTCATTTCTCAGGTGGGATGAGTTTATACTGATCATTGCCCTTTCATGACAGAAATCACTACAAGCTTCAGTTTTTAATGGCCTTGACATAATAGCTCCCTATCATTCAATTTTTTAAAAATTAACCAAAAATATACTTCTGCTAGTATTTTGTTATTGAAAGCAGAAGTTGGAATTAAGTTTTATTCTAAATGACCTGGGATACTAAAGGAATTACAACAAAGCACAGTAGAGTCTTCTTCAAGATGAAGAGAAGAGGGACATAAATACTAGTGAGAAAGGACAGGCACGCATGCATTAATATATGCACACTGTTTCTCTATCAGTGTCATATTCATTTTTAGCTGTACACCAAGTATCACTGATAAGTGCAGGCAAGTGAAATGGAACACTTGTTCAAATAGTAATGCTTGGTCTTTAGCAAGAACTCTGAGCGTGCTCTTCAAATGTTGCTCTAGAAGTCCTCGAGGAACTCTCGTAGCTGTGTGTCCCACTGCTTGGATGACAATTTTCATAGTTTATTATAGAAAATCAATCAATAAAGCAAGCAAGTGAAGAAATATTTTTAAGAAGATATCAAACTGAAAGCAATTGCAATAAATATTTATAATAATAAGAAACAAACAAAAATATTGGTATTTCAAAGTAAACTGTATAGCAGTGAAAAGGAATGAGCCACAGTTATAAAACATTAACGTGGATGAATCTCAAAAGCTTACACTTGCATAAAAGAAAAGTCACAGAAGAATCCACATAGTATGAATCTATTCATATATACTTGGAAAATAGGAACACTAAAAACAGTAAAATATAATTAAAAAATAAGAATTGTTAAATCAAAGTCAATATTTTTGTTAGGAGAAATTAAGGGAATGTGTTAAGAGAGTTAATTAGGGGATTTTGAAAGTATATATAATCTTACTTGTCTAAAGTTCTGTTAAGAATACATTTGAGTTCATTTTATTATTTATTATACCTAGTTTTATAGAATTTCTGTATGTATAATACTTTCATAATAGGAAAAATTTTAATTCTCGATTAAAATAAATTACAACAAATGTTCAGAATAATTAATAATATAAAGACATATAAATTGTTAGAAGTTTTTCAGGAAACAACTTCAGGACTCAAATTGCCACTGCTACCACTGACTCAAAGAGTCTTAAGCCAACCATTGAGATTCCCTAACATCAAGATTTTCATTTTTAACCAAAGAATAATTCACAGCTATTACTATACAATAGAATTGTTGGCATGTTCAAATGAGCTATTTGAGTGTAATAGGCCTATAAATGGTTCGAATATGGATTGTAAAATTTTTTAAATATATAAGTTTGAAATTTTAGAATATGAATTCTGTAGTTCAATTATAAAATATTGGAAACAATGTTTATTTGCAAAGTTTTGGATGAAGTTTTAAATGTAAGTCACAACATGCTATGAACTTTTAGCAGTTGTAATTATCTCTAAGATTCTCAAGTGTCAAATGCAAGTGGGTCTTTGAGTATTGATTAATAAGGAATGGCTTTTCACCATAAAAATTCCTCAATATCATGCAGATTGATGAAGCCATTATAAAAAACAGTATAGTAGTTCTTTTATAAATTAAAAATGGAGCTTCCTTATGACCCAGCAATTCCACTTCTGGGTATATATACAAAGAAAGCCAAAACACTAATTCAAAAAAATACATGCATCCCTGTATTCATTGCAACATTATTTAAAATAGTCAAGCTATAAAAGCAACCCAAGTACCCATCAGTAGATGATAAAGTTGTGGTACATATACACAGTGAAATATTACCTGGCCATTAAAAAGAACAAAATCTTACCACTTGCAACAGCATGGATGGGCCTGGTCAGTAGTATGCTAAGTGAAATAAGTCACTCAGAGAAAGACAAATACCATATGATCTCTCTTATATATGGAATCTAAAGAACAATGTAAATGAACTAGCAAAACAGAAACAGACTCATAGATACAGAGAACATACTGAAGTTTGCCAGAGGGAAGGAGGGTAGGGGAACTGTGTGGAAAAGGTGAAGGGATTAAAAAGTACAGATTGGTAGTTACAAAACAGTCATGCGATGTAAAATGCAGTATAGAGAATATAGTCAATAATGTTGTAATGTTACATATTATATAATATGTATGGTAGCAGTTGGATACTGGAATATCAAGGGAAACACTTAATAAAGTATATGATTTTCTAACCAGTATTCTGTACACTTGAATCTAATATAAAATAATATTGAATGTAAACTGTAATTGAAAAAATTAATTAAAAATAAAATAATAAAATAAAATTAGCAAAAAGAAACTTCCTGATATTAATTATGAAACTCAAGGCAAAGCAAATGTTCCAGAATTATAGCTAATCAATATACCTAATGGTCATTTTGATGAAAATCAATTTCTTGTGAAGTACTTTACTAAGGGATCAATTTTCAAAATACAAATTCACTGAATTGCCCAAATATTCTAATTTGTTATTGACTTGTTTTGATAAATATTAATATTTCCCTTAAGGAAAATAACATTAAGTGCTTTTATTCACTCTTGAATTCTGGCATATTCTTTTCCATAGCAAATACATTTTAATTTATATAGAATATTCTTGAATATTCAAAAGGTGAAAATAAACCCTGGCTTGTGTGGCTCAGTAGATTGTGCACTGGCTTATGAGCCAAAGGGTCACTGGTTTGATTCCCAGTCAGGGCACATGCCTGAGTTGTGGGCCAGGTTCCCAGTAGGGAGCGCATGAGAGGCAACCACACATTGATGTTTCTCTCCCTTTCTTTCTACCTTCTTTCCCCTCTCTTAAAATAAATAAATAAAATCTTTTTTAAAAAGAGGTGAAAATAATATTTATTCAGTATCATCAATAAACAGTATTTTTGGGGGGATGCATTATGTTTCCTTTATTTCTCACATGCATTTTGACCAGATGTATTTTTAAAGTATGCACTTCAAATTTTGTTAATTTAACCCTATAGTATGGTTAAATGGTCATGTTTCATTTTCAATAAGAGGTGAGGTTACAGATAGGTTTAAAATAGAGTTGAAATATTTATGCTCTTTTATTCTTAGTAAGTTTGTTTAGATTGCATGACAATAGAATCACTTTTTTAATGTCACTTTTAAACCTATGTTCCAGCTCCGAAGAGCAATTCTGAGCCGGTGTCCTCTTTCCTTTGCAAGCTTACTGATTATTCTCTCTCTCTTTCTAACTTAAACTGATTAAGTACATATTTTTAGAGGTGAAGGAAGACTGTTGTCTAGAAAATTCAAGTCTCTTAGATCTAGATCTTGTACAAAATCTTGATCAAATTACTGAAAGTCAAATTACAACAGTTCAGTTAAATATTCACATGCTTTTATGTTTTTAATTAATTTATATATATTACAAGAAGTCACTTAGATGTTATTTTCTAATAATATTTGTAGAAAAACAGCCAACTTGGTGGTTATTATAACAATCACGAATGAAATTTGATTACTATTCAGTTGTGTACAACATAACCAAATCCCTAGGCTAGATTTAATTAATTTTCATTGTAGTTTTTTTCTATTACCATTTATCCCCCTTATACTCTTCTGCTCCTGCAATCACCACACTATTGTCCATGTCCATTAATCCTTTTACATTTTTTGCTCTATCCATCCCCTCCCTAACCCTCCACCCCCGTAGCTGCCAACCTGCTCTTCATTTATGAGTCTGTCTGTTTTGCATGTTAGTTCAGTTTTGTTCATTAGATTCCAGATATGAGTGAAGTCATATTGTATTTGTATTTCTCTGATTGGCTTATTTTACTTTGCATAATGTTCTGCAGGTTCATACATGCTGCCACAAAGGGTGAAATTTTCTTTTTTTATAGCCAAGTAGTATTTCATTGTATAAATGCCCTGTAGTTCTTTTTTTCACTCACCTGCTGATGGACACTTGGGCTGCTTCCAAATCTTGGCTATTGTAGTACAATAAGTAGCACTGCAATTAACATATGGATGAAGATCAGATGAATTTGGTGTATTGGGTTATTTTGGCAGATGGGTTAGCTTGTAAAATTGATACTTTGTAGACTAATTTTTTGGTGAATTATTCTGCTTCTTTGTGGTAATACTGGAATGAATTCATTGTGCCTTATAGCAGGACAGAGCAGCCTGAAAAGAAAATCAGTATGTAGGAGTGGGGAGTTATAGACAAAGAATATTTGGAAGGTTTAATAGGATAGATATGGGGTTAAACCATAGGATTAGATTGTAAATCAGACTCATAAAAATTAGAGATTTTAACCAGTAGTAAGTTTTAGTAATAATTTCCAGGATATAGGTAACATACAAGATCTAGATGAAGCAGAGAGAAGAATGAAACACCCTTTGTGGTTCTTTGTGTCCTTTCTTTTGATGTTGGACATGCACATCTGGCCCAGAATGATAAATGAGTCTCTCAGTGAAGTTTGTAATCTTACTTAAATAGTAGAGAATGTTTAAATTGTAGAACATCTCTACTTGATATCTGCAGAGAATTGATGCCTTTGTATGGCATTCTCCAGGGAGCTTGCTTCAAAATCTGTGGATCCAGAGTTTATTTACTACAGGTAATCCTTTGGCTAGGGTTGCGTTACAAAGGGCATTCTATAGATTAGGTATTATCCTCCTGACAAATCTTATCAATGTCTGTTTACAGTCAGGTATGACTTAACCCTGAGAATAGTTCTGAAAAACGCATCCTCAGGCGATTTTACTGTTGGGCAAACATCACCGAGTGCGATTCCACAAATCTAGATGGTATAGCCTACTACACACATAGGCTGTATGGTATAGTTCATCACTTCCAGGCCACTAGCTCGTGCAGGTTATTGTATAAAACAACATGAGATTAAATCAAGCAGAAGAAAAATAATACAACCAAGATGCGCAGTAAACATGATTTGTATGAGGCTGCTGCCAGCATAACACAGCACAATGTTTTACAGTGAACTGTATTTTTTAATAAGCAGAAAGAGTACACTTCAAAATAATAATAAAAAGTATTCCCTGACCAGTGGTTGGGTGTCATCCTGTAAGGTGAAAGGTCTTAGTTCAATTCCTGGTCAAGGTACATGCTTGGGTTGCAGGTTTAGTCCCTGATCG
Source organism: Tonatia bakeri (assembly GCA_004024845.1). NCBI lineage: Eukaryota > Metazoa > Chordata > Mammalia > Chiroptera > Phyllostomidae > Tonatia > Tonatia bakeri. The sequence continues at coordinate 229,461 of PVIA01000979.1, forward strand.
GGGTGCATTCAAGAGGCAATTTATGGGTTTCCCTTTAACACCAATGTTTCTCTTCCCTCTCTCTCTCTCTCTTGCCCTCTCTTTGAAAGTAAATAAATAAAATCTTTAAAAAACAATAAAAAGTATAATAAATGTATAAACCAGTAACAATTGTTTATTATAATTATCAAGTACCCTGTACCACACAAAATTGTATGTGCTGCACTTTCATACGCCTGGCAGCATAGTAGGCCTGCTTACATCTGCATCACCGTAGACTCATGAGTAATGTATTGCACCACGACATTTTGATGACTACAGTATCACTAGGTGATAAGAACTTTTCAGCTGCTTTATAATCTTATGGGACCACCGTCCTATATGGGATCTGTTTTGATTGAAACATTGTTATGGGAGCCATAACTGTACATTATAGGTCAGATGACAGGCCTCAGGCCAGATCTTTGGCTTTCTTTTCTTTTTAGCCCACTAAAAAAGGAGAGAATGATTGTAAGCCAGCGTTTGACTCCTTCCTCTCAGAAGTTGGAGTGAATTTAAGGATGCATTATTGTAAATTATGCAAAAGAGAAGGCAAACTCAAAAAAAAGAAAAATGAAAAATCAAGGCAATTAGAAATTCAAAAAGGGTATAAAAAAGATAACAAAATTATAGTGATTAGCATCTCTGCAGAGAACAATATTTATGTAGCCACAAAAATGTAAACAATGTGTAAATACATATGACATAATTTTGAAATTAAACAATAGATGAGCTGAAAGAAACAGTATGAATAATAAAAATTTTATCTTACACAATCAAATAAAAAGGTACTCTCCATATTGAAAAAACAAAAGATAAAGGAACAAGTATATTAAGTTAAAAGGTTAACAGATTTTGGTCTAAAATTGGTGGTAGAACTCAGTTGAGAGGACTAATTGGGTGGGAGAGGGAAGGAAAGGTGGTATAAGTAAGTCCAGTTCTCTTAAGTCATTAAATTGTATGAAAACCAATGTCATACAGGAAAATACATACAGGACACATAGAATAATCTGGAAACCAATATGAAGAAAATACTACATAGAGCAGTGATTTTCAACCAGCATGCTACAGGAGGCACACTGGTGTGTCAGGAGAATGTTTACAACGTGCAGCAGCTGACTATCTAGTCTGGGGCACTGACCTCTTTTCCCGTAGATTATCAAATTAAAAAATGACAACAGCCAACATAACAATAGCCATCCAATGTGAATAAATGAAAATCATACCTACTTTTTGTCAGATCGGCAAAAAATATATTTTCTGGTATGCTATAGAATTTTAGTGATAAGTTTATGTATGCCCCGAGATGAAAAGGGTTGAAAACTGCAGAGCTGAAGAAATGGGCAAAGAAAATGAGCAGGCAATTTATCTAAATAAAAAAAATAAACAACTAAAAATAGCCCAAAAAATGTATGATGCCCAAGCTTATTCATAACTAAAGGTTTAAAAGGAAAGTCAATGTAACGACATTTTGTTAACCTCTCAGACTGGCAAAGAAGGAAAACGGTACTAGTCAATGTTGCAGAAGATCTGGGGAAACTGAAACTTCTGTACATCTTTGTAGGAGTATAAAGTCATATATGTTTTAAAATAAACATTTAATTTTAGAACAGCTTTAAATTTACAGAAGAATCGTGAAGATAGAGCAGACTTCCTATTCACCCCACACCCAGTTTTCCCCATTAACAACTTACGTCGGTAGGGCACATTTTTTATAATTTATTAACTTAATATTAGTATGTTGACTCTATATTTTATTAAGATTTCCTTAGGTTTTTTTCCTAATGTCCTTGTTTTGTTACAGGATTTTATCAAGTTTTGGGTATTTTTGTTTTTTGGATGTTAGCCATTCTCATAGCTGTACAGTGGTACACTGAAAGAGAGTTTGGTCCTAGTTCCCAAAATTCAAAATGTGAATGCCATTTGACACATCTAGAGATTTATCTAGTCGATAAGCTTGTGAGTATACATAAATATACTGAGACTTGTGCTTCTAAAGCAAGTCATTGCACTCTATTCAGAGTAGGGTTCCACTTGTGTAAAAACATGTATGTAAATGCAATGGGTATATATGTAGGGCCATAGGAGAACTCACTACTAGTGACTTCCTCTGGAGCAAGAAACTGAGAGGTCTTGAGTTGAAGTTATGATGAGCAAAGCAGCAAGAAAAAGAGAGCAGGTGCTTATTATTTTCTATCTTTTTGCAATGTTTCAATTTAACAATAGTATATTGTCTTTTTCATTAAGGAAATGAAATGTTTCACATTGACTGTAACTTCTAAAAATAAAAACTTTGTCCTATAACCTCAAGAAATGAATTGAGATTATTTCAAACCAAATAATTCACCTTTTACATTTAAAAAATTAGTTAGAATTGTGCTCTGAATTCAAATTATTTCAATAGAATTTATATTAAAATGATAAATGGACAATATTTTAAAAATGTATACCATCTCTTTAGCTTTTAAAACTCTCCTTTTTCCCAGAAGCTCCTTTTAATCTCAGTGGCAAGACCCAAATCATACCCATCAGTTTTAGAATTTGGAAAGCATTTGAAGCTTGTTGGATAAATGGTTTACCATGCAGATGGGCTTTGATAAACCTGACCCAATACACTGAGCACAAAAAATTCACTATAAATACTTCATAAGAAAATAGATTTGGGAAACCTCTTTAAAAAACATTAAACCAATGTGATCCATTAAGGAAAATTTAGATCATATCAGTCAGTTATCTATTTGGCAAACTGAAGTGGTCATGTATTTTTGATGAAGGTTAAATGTACAAGGGTTCACCAATTTCCTCTTTTCAGATGAGCTCAACATATTTAATTCTTGGTTTCCTGCACTGACTCTTCCATCATAGCCAGTTCTAAGAGAAACCAGCCAAAGATGAGAGGTTCAGTCTGAGAAAGATTTAATGAGTTTCTTTTTAAAAATTCAGAATTTCAGGTAGTAGTTAATACTAAAATAGAGTGAACATCTTCATATCCTGCCAGTGGCACCCAGCAGTCCTTACTGAATTCTGGAAGTGGTTGACACAGGCGGGGGAATTTGAATTATTCCAGCTTGAACCTGCACCCCAGTTTGCAGCACACTTTTAATGTGTTGCAGTACTCATAAAAAGTGGGGCTTTATAAGTCAAAGCAATGATGAAAAACTTTAAGTAATAAGTAAATTAATACACTCATATAAATAAGGAACACTTACTAATTTTTCTTTTCTTCTTTTTTGCCACTAATTTTCTGAGAAATATAGCTTTACAATTTGCAACAGCACCTAATAAAGCTGAATTGAATGAAAATGTCATTGCTATAAGCTGAGCTGTGCCCCCTCAAAATTCACATATTTCAGCCCCTTCCTCCAGTAACTCAGAATGTGATGGTGTTCAGATACAAAAAGGGCAGGCCCTTATTGTCTCAGACTAGTGCCCTTACCTGGTTTTAAATTTATTTTTTATTTAAAGTTGACATACAATATTATATCAGTTTCAGGTATACAGCATAGTGGTTAGACATTTACATAACTCACACAGGGATCACCTTGATGAGTATAATCCTTTCTGACTAGCACCCTTATAAGAAGAGGAGATTCAGGCATAAAATGAGACTCAAAGGACTTGTAAACACACATATAATAAACAAACAAACAAACAAACAAATGTTTTTTTAAGACCATGTGAGGAGATAGCAAGAAGGCTATCATCTGCAAGCCAAGGACGTGGGCAGCAGAATAAAACCGACCCTGCTAGTACCTTGATCTTGAACTTCCAGCCTTCAGAACTTATGAGAAAGTAAATTTTTCTTGTTTGAGCCCCCAGTCTGTGGTATCTGGTTATAGCAAGCCTAGCAAACTAATAATATACATTTACACAGAATTCCAGGTCCTTAGAAAGACTTCTAGGAATATTGACTTATAACTACCTAAGAATAAAATGTATTTTAGAAGAGGATTTTCAGGGCAGTGCAAGTGATAAAGTAAGCCTGGCTTGTTACTGGGGCCAGCTTGAGGGAGGGAAGAAACAGGTCACTGCGTGGGGTGGGGGTTGATGGGCTGAGAGCAGGGGCACCTCAGTGGGTGGAGCCTTGTGTCCCTGGCACACACTCGTATGCTATGAGAGCTGAGAGCCGTACACAGAGAAAGGCAAGCTCAGCCGCCTCCACAGAGAATGCCAGAGCCAATAATGGCCAATTCGAAAAACCACAACTGTATAAACAACTCAGCAAGGGACTCTAATCATTATACTTTCTAATTATATCTGCCAGCAGAGAAACTCCACATAATTTTGATATCTGAGGTTTAATACTCACAGAAAGCATTGAAGAAATAAGTAGCATGTTTTCTCATCCAGCTGTTCTAAGAAGTGTATAGTTTTGGCATCTGACATTCTCAAGTTCAAAGCTAAAACCAGATCAAAATTTTCATTGTACTTCATGACCTTAATCATCACATAATCCTGTTAGATTTAAAATATAGCAATCCCTTTTGAATTTTCTTCTTCCAAATACTAGAACCTTAATTGTCTATAGCATTAAACTAGGAGTGGAACGAATTACTTAGAAGTGAGACTGATGGGAAGACTGAAAGAGGAGCCACACGTGGTCTAACCCATGCAGCAGGACTGTCTAGCAGGATTCAGACGACAGCTGGAGAATGCAGGAATTGAAGACTGCTTGCCACGTTACCTCTAAGCCCATCTCATGACCATCACAAATTTTGGTCAGTTTCAGAGATCATGAGTGAGTTCAGGGTAGCAAATCAGACAAATGTGATTCTAAACTACTTTTGGAATAATAAAATGTCTTAGCTTAGCTAAGGTACTTCTCTACCACCGTTAAGTAATGTAAATTGTCTGTGTGTAGACACAGAGCCAGTGCCAGAGTCAATAGACTAGAATGAGTGAGCATCACTAGCAAATTGTGTGATGTCAGGAACTCTGTGGTTCTGGTGTGGGTTGAGAAATGGTTCAGGAATCTTTGCCTGCCTGGGCAAGAGCCACTTGACTTTGTCAGGAATGCAGCATTTATTGAGCACTTACTGCGCTACCAAGGCCTCTGATAACTACTTTATGTACTTTGTCTGATTTAATTGTTGGATGAGGAAATGTAGCTTTTCTAAGTTGCTCAGAAAACTTAGATCATTTGCCCAGAATGACTCATCTGGAATGTTGTGGATCCAAGATGTACTTTCTTGATTATTGTGGTCTATATAGCTTTATCTTTCTACTGTAATCATTCAAATTTCTTTAACAAAATCTTCTATTGTGCAAAATGTTTTAAGAACACACATTCTAACTTACATATGTGCTGACCAGTATCTCCTAAATAGATGAAGCATACCTACCCTTAAGCACCATTGGTTTAGTCTGATTCCCTTGTTTTTATATTTATGGTTAAATTTCACTGATTTGTTTGGGGTGGGGGAGCTAATAACTTTAAATAATAACAAGTAATAGTTAACTCCCCCAACAAATGAAAAGTGCCTTCATTCAAGTAATATATGCATTTATATAATCTAAATATTAATGGGAAGATGCCTTAGTTTAGACTCCTCCAGAGTAAAAACCTCACACAAGAATTCAAGTACAAGTAATTAATTCAAAAAGGTGTAGGAAATACCAGTAAGGGAGTGAAGAATTGACACCAGGAAAGGAAGAGGCCAATAAAAAATGGGGGACTAACCTATCTGCCATGGTGAGTGAATGGAGTTTAATCCTGAAGGGAAATGCTTCAATTTCTCTCAATTTACCTGTACTGAGGGGCGATGGAGCTGGCACATTCATAAGCAACTCCTGAGAGTCACAGATGGGGAGCCAGCTCCAGGTGTGAGTGCCTGGAGATGCCCACCTGCCCTGAGCCTGTCTGCTGGGGCAGTGTCTTCTGTGTTTCTGTAAGTGGGTGCCCTGAGGCATAGAGACGCAGACACTGGTGAAAGTTAGCTGGGGGCTTTCTGAAGAATACCGGCAGGGCAAGGACAGCTTCTGCCCCAAGGAAATTTATTTTCATAACAAATGAATTATAGAGACCTGTGCTTGACTACCAGATCATAATTGGGAAAGTAACAATCAGCTGGAATTTAGAAGGTTAAGATAAAAAGAAACTGTTTGGGTTTCTGAGGTGGGTGAAGGCAGGGGAGGTACCATTTCATTCCAGATAAGTGGATGCAGAGGAGCTTTTCCAAACCGGAACCAGGGAAAACGAGCCTCTTATCGTCAAAGCCGTAGTCCTTCCCCAAGAATTCAAATACCCAAACCCTTCCCAAATAACAAAGGTCAGATGTTTGATTCCTAACGGTTATGTGAGAGACAGGCAGAGAAAAAAGTCTTAGAATTATTTGTTTGTGGGCTGTTGCAATACCAGACACACTAGACAAGATGTCCACTGGCTAGTGGAACCAAGGAAGGAAAAAATAATAAAAGAAAAATTACAACGGAAAAAATACTAACTCTGATGCCAACAGATAAACAAAGAAACCTTAGAAGAGTGGAAATTTACTTACTTATACTACAGAGGTAACCAAAGAGAGTCAAGAATTGATCCAAGGCAGTGTGAAAGGAAACTGGTTAGCCTGTTCATTTCTGTGCCCCTAGCTGATTTCTCTGCTCAGCCTTCCAGCTACTCTGCCTTCTTCATTCTGGATCAAATGCTGTAACAACACTCTGCCTCAGGGCCTTTGCCCTTGCTGTTCCCGCTGTCTGGATCCCTCTTTCCTTGGACACTCCCTGTGCTCATTTCCTCACCTTTGCAGGTCTTTGCTCAAATGCGGCTTCTCTGGGCACTGTTCTTGATTACTCCATTTGACACTGTATCCTTCTGGCATTCCTTGTCCTTCATCCCTGGTTTATATTCTCCAGAGTGCTTAGCACCTTCTAATATATGATATGATAAATATAATGTAATATATAATATAATATAATATAATTAATATAATTAATATAATTAATATAAGTTTATTTTTAACTATCTAGACCTCTCCATATTACTGAGGAGTCCAGAGGTGTTTGGCCATTGTGCTCAAGGCAGTAGCCCCAGCACTAAGCACGGTGCCTGACATGCAGCAGGCCCTCAGTAAATATTTGCTAAATGAATGTGGTGATCAGCAAGGATTTGCTGAGGAGGTTTTGAACACTCAGTGCTCTTAATGAGAGGGACTTTGGGCCTAAATAAGATTCAGTTTATAAAACACAGGCAACAGGTTTTAGGTTTTAGAGCAGACAGACTTTGATCTGAATCATGAATAGCCAAAGGCAAAACAACCAATCTCCCAAGCTTCGGTAGTAGATCCTCTTGTGTAGAATATAGGTTTATTCATCCTTACTTTATAGATTACTATTATGGTTAATGATGTAACAAATGCACCATCAATGTGTGCTGGTTGGGATTCAAAAATTAGCAGCCATTATTTCAATTAATATTAATAATGGATCTGGCTAAGAATCATTTGTTGATGTCATATATTGTGGTTTTTCTCAAACAATCCTTCTCATTAGTTTTTGAAGTCTTGAGTTGCAGAGTTTATTTATTCTGGAAAGGCTGAGGGGTGCCCGTCACTGGGAGAGAAGGCTCCTTATAATGTCCAGCCAAGGACGGTTATGTAACAAGCATCCTGATAAAGACTTTAGACAGGATCCTCGAGCAGGGTTTGATCTTTGAATCTTTTCAAATGTTTGCAAATCATGATGCTGCAAAACCTTATGATTTTGACCAATTGTGATCTGTTTTGCCATCCAACCATTCTGCTCCTTGCCCCTGCCCTGAGCAAGGCTGACCCTTCTTCTCAAACCTCGAGGACTGCAGAAACATCAGCCGGATGAAAGCTCAGTCTTCTTGCGACCCAGGAGACTGGTGCCTAGCACTCTCTGACCTGGAAGTCATTCACTAGAGCTGCCAAATCTTCTCTGGACTGTGGAGTAATTGTTTTAGTTTTAAGTCCTGCTTGACAATGCGGTGAACAAATAACCTGGCTTATGAACAATAACATTGTTAATTAGGCAAATAGGTGACAATGTCAGTAGGGATTTTAAAAATATATTTGCTGGTAAAAACCCTGTCTTTGGAAAAACAATAGCAATCTGCTGGTCTGAGTTACTTAGGCTGTGTAGGACACTGTGTGCCACTGTGCTGAAATTGTCCTTCTGTAGAGAACTGGCATTGGCAGCTAGCTGTCAAACCTGAAATATTTCAGGCAATAGAGCTACTTTGGAATCTTGCCCACATACCAATACATATCTTGATCTTGAGAAAACATTTCCCGATATTCAGGAACTTTTCCATTGTTCCTTGCAGTGTCCCCCAAAGGACACATAAGCTTCTCTAGACCTCTTGACGCCCACGTAAGCTTCCCATACTGAGTGCTGTTGGGTCAGAAGTAAGCTGTGTCCACTGGGGACTGCGACTTGAATACTTCTCCCACAGAATTGTTGCTTTTTAATATTTTAAGAGTGAAGAAAGGTCCTGACAGTTTTGCTGCATTGAGTGGAAGTTTTCTGCGTGGGACTCAATTCTGCTCTGTCATCACAACGATGTCGTGAAGGTAACATTGTCCCTAATGCATTCTGGATGAGGTGCTAACTGCCACCGAAAAGGTTAGATTTCACGTGAACCTGGAGTAGCTGTGTCACCTGCGATTACCTTCCTCCTGTCAGCCAACTTCTTAAAATTAAGCATTCTGGACAAACAGTCAGTGGTCTGATCTGATACAGTATATATGAGATTTGCCAGCTCTGAACAAGTCGTTTTTCCCACAGTATGTTCTTCAACATTAATGCTATGAGGTGCCCCAAGGAAAAGGTCTGCTAAAGGCAAATGACTTTAGAAATTCTGCATAATTTAAGCTACTTTTGTAAGCTTGTCATATATAATAGCACATTAAATGACCTAAAAAGAGCTACCAGAACTAAATGTCTTACTTGGCTTATTCCAGCATTTGCCAAATTTATTTGATCACAATTTCTTTTTTCTGTTGTTACATCTAATAACATTCTGAAGTACTAGAGTGTATTCCAGGAACCCCAACTAGGGGACACTCTTCTCAAACACAACAAAAATGGTTAAATGTCATTCAGAGGTTAGGAACCTGCTTCCCTGCTTGCAAGAAGGCTGAGCGTTTTTTTGTTGTAGTTGTTTTTTATAATCCTCAAATGGAATTGTTTGAAGCAGGAGTCTGCAAAACTTTTCTGTAAAGGAATATACAGTAAATAGTTCAGACTTTGTGAGACATATAGTCTCCGCTAAAACTGCTCAACTCAGGATGTGTAAGGAATTAGCCACAGACAATACCTAAACAAATGGGCATGGTTGCGTTCTAATAAAACTTTATTTACAAAAACAGGAGGCAACCTCTATCTGGGCCCCAGACTGCAGTTTGCAAATCCTTAATTTAGACTAAGACAACCACTCTTCCTTCACAATTCGGTCATCGGATACCGTGAGAGTAAGATAAAAAAAGGGCGTCACGGGGTTTTGTTCTGTGGCCAAGTCTGGTTTGTTTTAACTTTCAGGAGACTGGAGTCTAGTTCATTAGATTGGTGTCAAAATTCTTCTCACGGCATCACAACTAAGAGGAACGCATATCCTCAGACAAGGTCCAGAACTTGGCCTGCTCTTTGCAACTGAGAGAATGCTGCCTCGATAATTTGCTTTAATTTCTCTCAAATGGGCAACGAGCTGTTTCCTAGTAAAAAGAGATTGACCAGCAGGACTCCAGACTTCCTTTTGAAGGTTAATGAAAACAGGGAGGTGTTCAGGAAAGGAAATCTGCACCTAGGCCTAGAAATACCCAAACTGTGGTTATCAGAAGTGAAGCCCCGCTGCAGAATCTCAGTGTCCATTATGAATGGGGGACCACCCACCCGAGGGGCATCCAAAGATGATAATCTCTGAGAAAGGGAACCACAAAAATGCGGATGCTGAATGTCTGGCAGGACCTTATTGTTCATGTTTAAAGAAGTGATTGTCCCTTAGATACCAAGGACATTTCACTAGCCTATGCTGGCAGGGTTTCTGTTTACTGACGCTTTATCTTTGTGTGACTCTGTTTTTAACCCTTCCCAGGGCAAGCATTTTGATTCTCTTATAATATCAAAGGAAATGTGATAAGGAGGGTGGAGGAGTTTTGTAAAAGCCTCTAGACTAACTGAATAATAGAGTTTTTAGTACTGGGAGCAATCTAAAAATTACCAAGTCTAACTACATTAAAAACATCAACTAGTCATTTTGCCCAAGATACCAAATGTCAGTGACTAAGTGTGAGGGCCAGGTTTCCTGAGTCAGCTGAGGGATGTTCAGAGGACAGAGTCCTCAGAGCTGACGTGCTGGACCTTCTGCAGATGGTGGTGTCAGGTCCTTGGATGGGCTTCTGTTCGGCACGGCTGACGAGCACACGTCCTAAGGTGGGGACTATTATAGACTACACACACATTTGTTTCCACTATTGTAAGTCATGTGCATACTTTGAAAATCCTTAAGGCTTAGGTACTAGGACCCACACATTCTCAAGTAGCAGGAGGATTTTGGTTAAATCTGAACTGAGAAAGAAAGACAGGCTGTGCCTACAAAGCTATGAACCTCCAGCATGAGCTGGAGGAGATGGTGCTGTTGGAAATTTGTAAAGAGTAAGTTTTGAGTGCAGGTTTCTGGGCTGAAACAAGAAATGGAGAGGGTTTTTTTTTTTTTTTTGTCTAATACTTAGGTCACAGAGACTAATGTTTGTGTTTTCTGCAGGAAGAACCCAAAAGGAAATTTTTCAAAAAATGGTTTTATGAAAGTTGGACTTTAAACAGTACAAATTTGGGGCCTAGAGTCAGAGAGAATGGCATTCTTTTGTTTTACCTTCAACATTATGAAAGTTTAAGGGAACCCAGTGTAGTCTGGCACCTTGATGGTTTTATGGGCCTTGGTAGTAGCCCAAGGAGATGGCAGGCAGGCAGGACAGCTGTTTACATGGAGATGTTGGCACTTTTAAAGTGGTCACTCAAGTAGCTTGAGCCAGCAAGCATCTACCCTGTAGATGTGTCCCCATGACCTTGCGAGAGATACCTTGGGGACAGGGCATAAGGACATTTGAGAGGGGAGGCCTCTGGGGCCAGCCCCCAGTTGTACATGTGGGGTGATGAGCCAGCAACACTGGGACATTAGCATTGATGGGTCCCTGTCATTCACTGCAGGCTACAGAAGTTTGGGAAAGTTTTGATTATATTTGGCAATATTAAGATTTAAATTTCCCTTAGGAATTTTAAAGTACTTTTTCCCAAATAAAATTGCAGCTTTACTTTCTGCAAGTCATGATTCATATACTGTTGTTGAGAAAGAAACCCACTAAACTAAAACTTAAATATCTTCATGTGATCAGTCCCAGGGAGGTATGTTTTGTCTGCTCTTATGCGTTTGCTCAGTATAGCAAATATCCTGTGGTTAATGCTCCTCTCCTACTTACATTCTGAGTCCTCCCCCAATCCTCCAAAGACTGTTCTAAAAGCAACACTGTCTATGTACGGTGCTTATAGCACAAGGAATCTATTACATTACAGAGGAGTGTTGTTTGGTCCAAACAATGCATGAACATTAAGTCCCCCAATTCCAGCCCTTCACAACAATGTTCACTCTAAGTAGTATTTGCAAATAAATGATATTGTATATTTTCCTTTTAATTGCACATGGAAGAGTCTCTTTGAAAGTTTAAACTTTGAAATGGATCTTCTGTTAAATGCTCAGGAAAATTTCTTTGCAAAGTGAGTAATTGTTCTTTGCCCAGCTGGTGGATCTCTGCTCCCACTAGCTGTGCACACCCTTCCCCCTTCTTGGTCCCAGTCAGCTCAGTCTCACTCCTGCTATGAATGACTCTTCCTCCAAAACTCCATGATACCCTTTGATACACTTAAAGGGTCCTATGGCTGCTATTGGCCTTCCCACCAAGATGGGGAATGTTCCCAGTTAAATCTCTCCTTCGACATTTACACCTACAAATCATGCTTGTAATTTCATGTAGGATGCAGAGCTGTGCATCCTCAGGTGGCTGATTGAGTGTTCATCATGTGACAGTTCTGGGAAATCCAGCCCCAAGGACAGCCTACCAGCAGCTGAGATGAACTTTCACATTCAAAGATCAGTGTTTGAAAGCAGAAGGCGTGGCTGTGCTGGCAATGCTGCCACAGTTCTCATGCTCACAGAAACCTGGGCTTCCCAAAGCCCTGCCCCCCCCCCCGATGGCAACAACAATGGCATGCATTCCTAGGCTTGTAAGAATTCCTCTTTCCCTGACTTTGGATTATGCAATTGCTGCTCAAGACTGGCCTCCATCCTTCACTCAGGTTTGATGAGTCCTATTCATGGTCCTTTGAACAGCCACATGCATCTTCACCTCCCCCTTTTGGTCACATTGTCACTGTAGCTGAAATGTTTTCCCAGACATCTACATACTAACCCACATTCCATCCTCCCTTCAAGCCCCCGTTCTACTTTTACTTCCTGTGTAAGTCCTTTCCCATACCTTCCAGTCATGGGGGTCTCACCTTCCTGAAACCTCACTGAACTTTTGTCTGTCTCCTGTAGAATTCTCTAGGTTCTCATTTTGCTTGATTGCTTGTTTATTTTCCACATTTGTGGTTTCATTTGGCCTTTCTAATGTTTATGGTTTATTTTCACAGCTAAGTTGTAAAAAAGTTGGTTTGTGGCCCTGGCTTGTGTGTCTCAGTGGATTGAGTGCAGGCCTACAAACTAAAGGGTTGCCAGTTCGATTCCCAATCATGGCGCATGCCTGGGTTGCAGGCCAGGTGTCCAGTAGGTGGCATGCCATAGAAAACCACACATTGATGTTTCTCTCCCTTTCTTTTTCCATCCCTTCCCCTCTCTCAAAAAATAAATAAATATATTTTTTTAAAAGTTGGTTTCCATGTTACTCTTTAAGTTTGGAAAGTGCCTTAAGACCTCATTCTGTCGATCAGAATACTCAGTATGGTCTGGAACACAGTTAGTGAACTATTCACATAGTGAGTACGATTTGAATGGCAGCCACTTTATTTTATAGTACTCTGCTGGAAGATAACTCCAGATGTTTCTTCTGTAAAATTTTCCTGATTTCTTAGAATTAACTGCTACTTTAGTATTATGTGATATAAATAAGACAGTCACTTGCTCATAATCAATTAATTAATTCTTTTAGAAAACAGTGTGCCAAGTATGCCATTACTGATGTGCAGAGTTTGATGACAGGTCCCAATAGACTTGACATCCCAATTTTCGCTTCTTTTCATCATGAGCAAGTTGCTTGACTTTGCTGCACCTCGGTTTCCCCTTCTCTCTGTGTGTAGTGTGTATTCATTAAAAAAAATCTAAATGACATAATATAGATCACAGGGTTTTAAAAAAGCATTTTACAAGAGCAAACATTTCTTGGCTCAATTTTCTCTACCAGACTTTATGAAAATAGATACATAAATGAGAACTTCAAAATCTGCAAACGCAGAAATCTTTTTTGTCTGGTTCTTGGTGGAAGGCTAGGCTAAGCCTCCCTCGAGGCAGCTGAGAAGACAGAATATTTCTTCTCCAGAAGCTGGCCTGAGGTATGTGATCTAAGTATAACCAATCAAATGCTTGTGGCAGGAACTTGGCTTCTAGACCAAACCTCCCAAAGCAGCAGGGACAGGTGAAAATCCACGGTATTGGCAGCCTTTAGTGTCCAGTGCGCTGGGCTGGTGGTGACTGGCAGGGCTCTAACTAGGCAGCCCCCTTGGGTCAGTGTGTGCCCTCACATGCCCAGGTCCCCTTCCTTTCTCTTTGTTTCCCAACAGGCTCTCCACTCGCAGATAATTCTGTGAACTACCTTACTGATAAATTGATTTTTGGCCTCAGTTCCTGAATTCAGTATTTGCTGTCTGTTTGAAAGGCCCAGCAGATATTAATACTTCAGTGAGGGATCTGATGTCCACAGATACAAATTACCCAATATTCTGCATCAGGTATTTACCTAAGCCAGAATTTAAATTCCAGTTTACTGGCTTCAAGACCAGTTCTTTTATTTTACAACACAGGTTTGTAAAAACTTTTTTTAAAAATTAATATTGTGAAATGTGCGAGCCACTCATCAGTATGTTGAGGGGAAGAAGATCAGTATCAGTGTCCTACAACCAAAATCTGCCAGATTCTTTATTACCTCTCAAGAAATTGAGTCGACTGCTTTTTGGACATGTGTCATTGTGATTTCTTTTACACTGGTAGAGAAAAATTACTCACCTTGCTTTTCTTCCAGGTGAACTGGGGACATGCTGCATCTTATTCTGTGGCCACAAATCTTTATGCAAGAAAATAAGGATGTTTCATGGTAGAGATTCTCTATTTTGCAGGCTTGTCTTGGTGAGGATTTTTTTTTGCTCAATACAGAAAATGAGTCATTAGTATAAAAAAAGTGTCTTAAAATATGTTTGACCAAAGAACTGTGCTGTGTGTGTTTTCTTTTCTGTGTGAGTTTGTGTAGGTGTTTCTGGCCCAAACATTTTTGACACTCTGATAACCTGCAGGATGGGCAAAGCTGCTCTGAAAGAAATGCGTTGTGGAACTGCGAAGAATGCCCCATTCAGATCTTAAGTGGCACCATCTGTGTGTCTCTTAACATGTGGGTGCCTTGAAAAGCTTTGTCCCCGAGAGAACACTTGGCTTCCCACACACTGCCTAACAGCGGGGATGTTGTGTGAGATGTTTTCCCTCGTGCCCTCCCATCTGGACCTTCAAGAGGCTGACTTACAGAGGAGGCAAGTTTCAGCAAGTTGCTGAAATCTTGAGAATAAGAACATACCTCCCAATAAGGAAGGCAAAATCCCAACTGTCAAAGCGATTACCAAATGGAAATGGCAGGGACCTTCTTCGTTTGCATATAAATAGGTCACAGTAAAATGACCACCAATCAGCAGGGACCTGCCTACATGGCCACAGATGAGAACTTTTAAAATCTATCTTGTTTGTCTTCTTCACTCCTTCCAAATATGATGAGAGTACTAGGCTACTAGATGGAAAAGTTGAATGTTATTATAGGAACTGTCCCAGATCTTCCAAGGACACGTCTACTGCTACATTACTCAAAATAGTTTTCATTTGTAATTCGAGACTTCTCAATAGTAAGTATGTATTTTAAACCCATGTATCACAGCCAAATCTTCCAAGGGACTATATTAAAATTTGATTTTAAAAGTACCATGCATAGATAGTAATGACATTTAATTATAGCTAATGCTTCTTTTTCTACTGTCTTAAAAATAATAGTTTTTATTAAAATAGTTTAGCAACCCCTAAAACTTAAAGATAAAAGATAATATATAATGTTGATTGTACTAATTCCATTTGTTAATTTGAAAATGTGTAGGCATTCCCAGAGCGTGTTTAATGCCACCAAGTTTCCTGATGTAAATTCAGTAATGGGATCAAACCATTCTGAATGAAGAAAACAAATCACTTCCAACTTCTGGCAATAAGATCCTTGGTAGAATTTTTGAAATTATAAATCTTGATTTTGTTGTTGACATAATAAAATGTCTTGTTTTGGATTAGAAGCACTTAGAATGATTTTTCCTTGTTCTGTCCCAAGAGCTTTAGGTCTCTCTGCTGGAACCCTCAGCGATGCCTGCTATCACATGGCTGGCCTGCCCTCCCAACCGGAGCCCTGCATTTCCCAGACATGTGTTGTCTGTTACGTGCATGGCTTTTCAACCATTGTTCAATGTTTAGTGTGGTGCTCAGCACTCAGCCCATGCACCATGTTGCCAATGACCAGCACTTACATATGTACATACTTCCCACCCTGGCTGATGAGATAAAGAGTAATCATATAGCCTCTTTTTTTGCTCTCCTTTCTCAGTCTGGATATTTGCTTGGTCAGTCAACCTTGAATTTTCATTCTTTAAATCTCTATCAACAGATTTCCTAGGTTATAAAGGGTTGTCATTTTGGACAAGGCACTAAGAAGTACTCTAGACCTTAGTTTTCTTGTCTTTATAGTGAGAGAGTTGTCCAGATGATTTCTCAGCATTGTCCTAGATTAAAATTCTAGAATTTCATGATATTCATGCCTTACCAGATAGCTATCTTAGCCTGGATGTCTCATTGGCATACTTAATTCAACAAGTCCAAATGCCACTTCCTTCCAACATCTCATTCTTTTCTTCATTTCCTTCGAATCTTTTTCTTCTTTGAATCTCCCTTCTCCTGTGTGTTCATATGCAATCACATGCATGACTCTCTAGTTATACTCTCTTTCCAATTATACACACTTTCTTCCCATTAACACTGAGACTCTCTGATTCAAGATTCCATGATTCCTTTCAATAGACTATTGCTTTTCCTGTCTACAGTTTCTTTCCCATGCAAACCTACTTACTATATGCATTGCATATAGTAATGAACCACTTCTGAACCACTTCTTCAGATGATTACAATATTTCCTTCAGCAGGTTTCTATTATCTACATGGTTAAGTTAATAAATATTTGTATCCATTATCCTTAGGGACAATATCCCAAACTACTTCCCAGGCATTTGTATTTTCTTCCCAGTACATTTCCTATGTTTCAGCTAAATAATACTTCATTCTATTCCAAATTTCCTGAGTTCCGGCCTTTACCTGTGACACTCAGTACAACTGAGGCTTTTGGTCATCTCTGCCTCTTAAATTTTGTTCATTCGCTATGTATATCTCAATTAACATCTTTTCCATAAAAAATTCTTGGTCTTCAATATCAGTTGTAATCATGATTTTCTTTGAGTATCCATGGTATTTTATGTACTTCTATGATTATTTTCATTATGGAAATTTGTGAACTTATCTCTTATAAGTTTTTCAATATTCTAAGTTTTGTTCCTGTGTCTTCTTCATCTTTTTATTTTTTGAGGATTCTTTCTTGGTATTGTATACATAGAAATTCCAGAAGGATTTGTTCAAGGAAAATGAATTTAAGTTTAAAAGATCAAATAATTGTTTGGTTATAAGTTATAGATAACCCCTTAAAATAGCTCAGGCAAAGAACCTTCCAAACAGGAATATATCAATGCTTCTAATAGTGTAAATATTACATCACTTTCCCTCTCTCTCTTTTTCTTTCCAGATTATCAGCTTCATTGTCCAAAATAATATAGCCTGAGTGACAATCTCCTTGTTTAAAGCTCCTGCAGAGATGAACTTCTCTAAGTTCCAAATACATTCTTAGAAAGAAATTTTATTAGCTCCTCAGGTTCAGGTGCATAACCCTGGCCTCTTAGTCAGCCAGCTGCCTTCTCAATGAGGACATTTGAAGCAAACTCTGAGACAGGGACAACGATGGGGCAGTGAATCAATGTTATCAGAGAAAGGGATACACCTGTCCCATATTGAGACATCTAAATTTGACCCTGAACACATTCAGGCTTTAAAAACTATTTTAAACTTCATGTAGACCTGCAAAGAGACTAGCACCTCTATTGTGTTTTCCATATGATTCCCAGGACCTTTCTGTCTAATTCTGCATGGTACATTATATCATTCTGCTCAGTTTTTTGCTGTACTTAAGTTTTATGAGAGAAGTATGTCTTCAAGACACTTATGTGACTATTTGTACATGGTATTGTCTGGAATCAAGTAGTTAAATGGCCAATTGTGTTTTGGAGAGAACTGTGCTATCAAGAGAGTCACCAACCTGAATTGTAAAAGACTGACTGATATTTAAAACAATTTTGCCACTCCAACCTTCTAGAGGAAGCAGGCCAAGAAAGTGATGGAGCTGCTCCCACCCTCCCAAAAAATGCATTTCCAATGCTGTCTTCATATGTGGCCACAAATCACCATGAAGAAGGAAAACCTTCTCAGAGAGTGAGAGGCAAATGGGCTGGAGTTCTTCCCAGGGAGCAGACCCAGGGTTTAACCAAGGGACATTCCCCATGCCCCAGAGGGCTGCATTTGTGAAGTTTAACTCATAATCTTAGAGTTGTGGTAGGCCAATGTCTGCTGTGTTCCTAAAATCTTCCCATTCTTAATAGGACTATTTATTGTGGTTACACTCCCCTTTACTCAACGACTGTGTATGTGTGACGGGGGCCAGGTAACGTATTATAACTTCATGGTTTCTGGCTCAAATGGACCTCAATTGGGCCCGGGCACAGATAATATTATAAAATTTTGGACACTGAGCCTATTGTTATGACTGGATTAAAGCGGATTTTGGCGTACCTTTCTTGGAGAAGAGGGGAGTGTATTTCGTTCAAGGAAGGGACAGAAACAAAAATGTTTGCCTGGAGGGTAGAATGGACAAGTCACGTGAGGAACATTATTGCTCTTAATTATTTGCTGCCACTCCATAGCAGAAGAAAATTTCTCCTCATGTCTGGTTCTTAGACTCAGCCATGTGACTTAGCCACCACATCTTTTCTCTGGGGTGAGAGAAGTGGATTCCTCCAGCAGCAACAGGGGCCTGAGAAAGAAACCTGCCAAGAAATGCTGCTCTGCTTGTCAGTCTTGGCAAATGGGCACATGACTTTCGTGATTTGGACTCAAGGTGTGTCCCTGAACTACAAGTCTTCTTAGTCACATAACAGCAAGATTTAACTTCCAAGGCAAGACATAACAGCATTTGGGTGTGACCACTTATGTGTTACTTTAGCATTTCCCAACTTGCCAATTTAGTAAAGCTTTTCAGGGCTGAGACATTTGCTCAGAATAAAATCATTTCACAAATTCTTTAGAGTATGCAAACCCTGCCTGCTAAGTCTTAGAATTTTTCTCTTCACAGCATTTAGCACAATGCCCAGAAAGTCAGGGAAGCACTGAGTTAAATGCTGCCTTGAAGACATTCCATGTCCAAGTTCATTAATGTGGAAAGCAGATATGTAGGTCTTTTCTTCCAGATTCATTTCAGCTCCCTCTAATACTGAAATCGGATTAAGACTCTGACATGGAAATACATACTTAATGATTCTTTTGTTCCATCATGAAAGCTGGCTGGGGTCCTAATAATTGATCATTGACCTTCCTGCAGAACCCGAAACACCTCCCTGAGACACTGGGGCTGGAATGATGTGTTTGTACCTCTGGCTTTGAGAGCAGAAAGATAACACTGGGCAGGGGGTGACATGGCACAAGGAGGTGCAGGGCGGGTGCCCATACTCCCGGAGGTCAGGCAAGTGAACTGAGAGAGGAGCACGATGCTGGCATCTCCAGTGATGAAGGGCTGGCTGCAGGTTATTTGTCACCTCACCTTTGACCTCTGTGGATGAGGGACTTCATTTAGGGTTGTAAGCTATGGCAAAGAGATGTGAATGAACAACCCCAAAAGAAGTAAATGTTGCCAAGTTCCCCATTATAAGCACTTGTCAGTGCTTCCAGAGAAAGCCTCTCTATGTTTGGAAGAGGTCTAATACTCCTTCATTTAACTTTACTATTGAACTCACCCCAGTAAGCCTTTGTTTTCTCTTTTAACAAAAACTATGAAAATATTTATACCTCATTACTAGTTCTAACTGATAGACAGAGGGCATTTGAAAACTCTTAGTTCCCTTCACACTCTTAAAATGATTGAAATAATCATGAAGGGCTCAGTTCAATAGGCTTTGGAAGGTAACCCATGGCAATTTATTTTTTCGTTTCCTTTCTCTTTTCATTGTCCTTGCCTTTTGTTTATGTTAGCACTATTTTATAATATACTTCTGTATGCTTTAAACATATTCTTTCATGGAGCATAATTTGCTTTTATAATATATTACAGTTCTACTGTAACATACTGTATCCTACAATATATAGTAGAATATACTGTATTCTACTCTAATGTACTGTAGCAGTTCTGGTCTGAGTGCATTAATACCCACGGTCCAGGGTATTGTGCAAATTTGGACTCCTTTACATGAGCATCCCTTTGTGTTGTATTGAATGGTGTGAGCACCCAAGGTCTAGGCAGCTGCGGGGTCATGTGCTAGACAACAGAGTGGAAGAATAGGGGTGGCATGGCCCATAGTCTAGAGTGTCAGTGTGGTATTTCTCAGGGCTGCAGAACACCAACTGAATCACATCCATTTTCTAAAAATGTCAGTTCCATGGACAAGTTAAATTAAAATAGTCTCAATGGATAAATACCAGGAATCTGATTTTTCTTTTTAACAACTAATATTATTCTTGTGAATAAAGTTCAAGAAAAAGTACCTATGTGCCAGCCTGCTTGTAGAGTCTGCAGAATGCCCTCTACTTTCCTGCTTCCTTTCCATCACGTGTGCTGTTCCCCGCCTGGTGTGTGTCCCCTTGTCACCGAGAAACTCAATTTAAAATAGTCTTTTCTCTGACTTTTTTGATGCCATCTTTTCACCCTCAGGTACCAGTGGCAGCTCCTGCTGTCTCATCCCCATAATACCATGAAAATGACTCTTTCACAGAAATAAACACTCTGTATTCTAAACAGTTTTTACTAGGTAATGCCTGTTCTGCTGAAAGTCTCTTGAAGGCATTGCTACATAAAATTCAGCTTTATATCTTAAACAGTGAGCCCAGAGATAAGCACTTAACAAATATTGATTTAAAAACAATAACATACACTAATTATTTTAAATCTACATATATATTTCAAATTCTACAAATAGCACTTTGTGTTACAATATTAATTTAAGCAGGCTCCATCTTTGGGAAGCAGATCGACTTCAACTTTAATTTTACATTTTCTAAACACTAGCTTTGTGATTCGTGCAATATAATTTTTCTGAGTCTGTTTTCACATCCTTAAAATATGTGAAAATAATTTGTGCTACATAGACTCACAGCAAATATAAATAATATATTTAAAATATTTAGCATAATGTTTGCTACAATAGTCAATAAATGTAGGTTTATTCCCTTCCTTTCCTCAAAGGCTTAAATGAAAAAAAGGTTTTTTTGTTTATTTAATCCCAGGTCAACCATAAAATTAAATTAAATGGAAACCTAAACCTCCAATTCTCTAAACATTGTGGTTAATTGTTGCAGTGTATATTCTGGAAAATGACAATGACCAAGGGTCTATGTTTGTCTGATGTGAAACTGGAACTGCTAAGTCCCAGGCCAAAGTTCTTTCTGACACACAGGAGCACCCACTGTCCAGCACACTTCCCATATTTTCCATAATCAGATCCAAGAGATCACAGAAGAGCTACCATAATGAAGCCCGCCAGAATCTGTAATATTTCTGTATCTATATAAAAACGACTTTGCACAGCTGGCTTGGTAACTGTGATACAATGGGAAATTTCTTCATCCAACATGTTTCTGAGCCTGCTTCCACCCATGGGGATGGGAAGAACCAATCAGAATGGAATGATATTAATCTTGACCATGTGGGAACAGCCAAGTAGTTCAGAAGTTGGAAATTCTCCACACATAGGCACTAAAATTATATTCCTTATGGGTTAGCATAAGTTGCGTTTTGCTCTGTTTCATTTTTAGACAGAAAAACTTCATTTTTCAAAAGGATTATGAATTTCCAAGGGTTTTCTGACCATGTTAGTTTTCTTGGCACAGTTGGAAACTTGTGTGAGAACTTCAGGGAAGTAGCACTATTCAAAATGGTAGTTCTGGGCTCTGAGTCTTAGTTGGAAAGCTGAACAGTCAGGTCATTATGCATCTAGGGAAAAGTTACTTGGTGAGATTGTTTGGAGGTAATGAGCTTTTATTTTTAAGAGGAGACTGAGACTATTCTTGCAAGTGAGGATTATGAATAACTAGACAAGTTATAAACAGTCATAGAACTCACAAAGCTAAAGTTTAACTAATGAAAATGAAAACAGTGGGAATAGGAACATAATAAAAAAAAGATGTATTGACATCATTTTAGCCTAAACAGTCTGACCCTGACATTTGGGCTTCATGGCAATTCTGGACCAAGGGAGATTGCTCACACTGTTTTCCTGGAATTAGCTAAGAAGTGAATACCAATGGCCACTATTTTGCTTAGGAACTCGAGCAATTATTATAAGGTTCTAGGGAGCAACAGAGACATGTCCGAGTGCCAGAAACTTCAATGGACAACTCGGGCTATCACAGTGCAGAAGGTGGGACTTTATTACAAAGGCCTTTTTCATGGACACTTACACAAAATGTAAAGGAACTTTCCCCCAATTTGTGCAGACTTGACCAGAAATGAGAAAATTGCAGCCAACTTGACTTATTCTTTAATGTAAAACCAAAGTGACTTCTTGGCTACATGACTTTGTTGGGTATAATATATTTCATGTATTTACTTTTTTATGATGATGATTTTTATTTTACAAGGGGCCAAGGAGCACTTTCTGTTGATAAAGTTTTATGTTTTTGTTTCCAATAATTATTTTTGAGCTTAAATGTTAAAATTAAATGTTAGAAAGAGAAGGGGGGAGGCTTAAACCAGCCTGAAAACTTCTTGCTGCTTGATAGCCCACTCTAAGAACTTTCACTCTGAAATGACAGCTTATATCTGCTGCCCTCGGTAACCTGTGCTGTGAGCTCTGTTACATCAGACTTAGCATCTGCCTATAACTTCAACTTACAGCTTTGTGTTTATAACCTCATTGCAACTAAGCACTGAGCTGAGGCCCAAGCGGCTGCTTCTATGTGCATCCCTCCCAGCGCCCCCTTTACTGACAGGGAAATGTCCTTTGAATTTATTTATTTTGATAATTAAATTATAATACCAGCATAGAGTTAAATGTTTGAAGAGAACAAAGGCATTAAAATAAAAAAATAAAGTCTCCTTCTATCTGTCATTGCCTTACAAGAGGCAATATATTTTACTGTTTCTGATCTTTTTCTGTGGTTATATTCACAATACTAAATTACATATTTGTAGCTTTATTTGTTAATTTATGAATTTTAGATTTTACTCTAGATTATGAAAGATGAAGAATCTAGCTCTATTCCTATGTTTTCTTCCATTCTCCATCTATTGTTAATTTTTTCATTCTAGGGGCATACTTTATAACTGTTAAATAAAACATGAATATGTTTCTTAATCTTTCAATTTTAGACAGAATCTACTGACTTTACACTCTTAGATGAGGAAACAAATGCATGCACATTTTCTCCTACTTCTCTCCCTCTGTCTCTCCCTCCCAAACTGGGTTGGCTGTACCTTTGCTTTTCCACGGCTGAAACTTATTTCATGCATTCTGCTCTGTAACTGCGATCAAGTTTTCTACTTTACATTAACTGAAAACCAGTGGGCAGCATTTACAATGTGTTTGTATTTCAAAAATCAAACAATGTGATTATACTGGTAGAGAAAGAAATGTAATCCAGTGCTATTAAGTTCTTCATTTGACTGACACTGCTCCAAGTTTCAAAGTCAATGGAGAGTTTCTTGCTCTATGCTCCATAATTGGTATGAAGTCATGCCAAATTTTATTTCCCTTGATACTTGGGCCGTATCTTTCTAGCATAACTTAAAATTTTTTTCTTACAGGAGACGGGCAAGAACAATTTGCTCTAGCTATTCCACAGTCACTCCATTAGCAATTCCTCTGCTTACCGCCCATTTCTATTTTCTGGCTTTGGCAGCAGCTGGCTTTGCTGGGCACCAGCAGAGATGGTGGCTGCCCCTCCTGGTATGATTGACTCCTATGTATTTTTTAGTACAATCTTCTTTTATAAAAAAATTTTATCTTAACCCTTGTTCAAGTACAGTTTTCTCTCTTTGAGTAGAGTCTTCTTTGTTGGGACCTATGGATCAAAATGATTCCCATCTACATTCTTTCTTCTAGGAACTTACCAAAATTTCTAACCTGTTGAAGGATCCTGTAATAGCTTGGTTTCTCCAGGGGAACAGAGCTAATAGGATATCTGTCTCTATGTCTATCTCTCTACCTCTGTCTATCTTATTTATTTATTACAAGGAGTTGTCTCACATGATTATGGAGGCTAAGAAGTCCCAAGATATGTGGTTGGAAAGCTGAAGACCCAGAAGAACCAATAAGTTGATGCAAAGTAGAAAGGAATGGAAAGAATATTCAGTTAAAAATTAATTTCATTGATATCTATTGATGGAAATACTTCAGGCACAGTGTCTTTAAAAAGCTCTTCCCATGGTAGAACTAAGAAGAAAAATGATAGCATAACCTTTGGCACATGTCCCTTATATGCACTAAGGATGCGTGTAGTCAAGCCTTGAGAATCAGGAGAGTGTTGGTTTAAATTTCAGTCTGAGTCCAAAGGCAGGAGAAGACCTATATCCCAGCTTGAAGACAGTCGGGCAGAGAGAGTGAATTATCCCTTAGTCAACCTTCTGTTCTATTCAGGCCTTCAACAGATTGTATGAGGACCACCCACTTTAGAGAGGGCAGTCTGCTTTACTCAGTCTAACAATTCACATGTTACTCTCATCCAGAAATGTACCCAGAGACACACTCAGAATCATGTTTAATCAATCATCAATGCACCCTATATCCTAGTCAAGTTGACACTTAAAATTAACTATCACAGATCCCATTCTAATTTCCAGTTCCATTATATTTTTAATGACATTTTCATGGGATTTTGGCAGAGAGATTAACACAGTCAATTTTTTTAGAGCCAGAATTTTTGCTGCCTTTTTAGTGCTAGAATGGTAACTAATAAGATTATTTATTCTTCTGGGTAATGTCTGCTGTTGCTCAGCCCACTTTCTCTTCTGCATTGGAAGGTCTGGAAATTTCATTCCCCAAACTCTCTTGATGACTGGTTCCTATTAAGTTCTGCCAGTAGAAAAAAAATGTCAACAGGATTGCAAGGGCAATGAAGGGGGAAGTCTTTCTGTTTCTGGTTCCAGCAGGAGCAGTGGCCAAATGGTACAGGTGGCTGTGAGTGATTCTGGCCTCCAGCAGTGTTTGTGGGTGGTGGAATAACAGAAGGCAGTAGTGAGGATGACAGATGACCCTGGACTCCAGTGACATTAGAGACAATCTCAGCAGCAAATGCCTATTTCTAGACTCTGGAGAGTGCTCCTTGCCCCCCCCCCCCCCCGCACCCTTTACTCCTCCATCCAACAAAATTTTTAAGCAGTATCTTGTATTATATCCACTTCTATTTGAAATTTTCAAAGCATCTGTTTTCCTGATTGAACCATGACTGATAGGCTCACTAACTACATTTCTTATACTTTTTCTGAGATGATGTTATGTCTTTAAACTAAAACATCAGCCCAAAGGAAAAATTAAAGGTAAAGGATGATCAATAACTTTTACTTATTGTTTATTATTTTCTACTCACAATAACTGAGGTAAATATTACTAAATATATTTTATGGATTGTACCAGAAGTTTAGGTATATTTATTTGACAAAAATTGCTCAGTATAACTGACTTCCAAATCAGATTCCACTCATCATCTGAGAAAATCACATCGGCGTTCAATGTAAATTCTAACGAGTTGAGTTGGCATATGAGTAGCTGGGAGTCCCCTTTACTTAAATTTCCTTTATCAAATGAGAAGCAATCTAACCACTTTATATTCTTACTTTGAAAAGATTGTTTGACTTTGATTAAAATAGTGCAGAAGAGCCCAGAATTCAGCAGAACTCTCCGATGCAGACAAGTCAGATGACAGATATGCTCTAATAGTTATTCTAAGAATCTTTACTCACTAGTATATACTAATAATATGATTTATAATTGCATGGTCATATTACTAGATTGGGAAAAACACATTTTCTTAGGGGATTTTGCTCTTTCTGTTAATGAAAAATATTAATGGGAAGGCAAAGGGGGTCTACTTGCCAATCATCATACAGCGACACTATGGCATGCAACTACAATTAGCAAATAACATTTCACCTGCCTGTGGGTTTCAGCTAAAGATGGGCCTAAGACCATTCCCATGTTGGATCAGGATTACATTTCCTGACTGGCTTATCCCCTTGCCTACTAGGGAAGAAAGATCTGTTGAGGGAAAGTATATTCCTTTAGAAGTTTTTAGGAAAGTCCTTCTAGAAAATTACCTAGCATTATCTTTTAGTTCCCAGAATTTAATATAGCAGATTTTATAGATTGCCACCTTCCCTTTGGACTGTACTGTAGCAACAAAGTTGTTTTTAAGTAAATGCATAAAAGAATAACACATTTTAGACATTTGTCTACTTGTCCATGCATCTGTTTCCCTCTGTAAACAGCCACATAACCCAGAGCTAAGAAACCTAGAGTGTGGCTCAAGGATAGAACAGTATACATTGCCTGATTGCCTTCACTATTCCCTGTTTTTTGACCATCCTCCATTCATAGGACTGGGAGAGCTCAAGGTAAGTAATTAGAAGTGTAGACTGCCTTTTAACTCAACGATTGCACTGCTGGGGATATACCCTAAGAATCCCAACACACCAATTCAAAAGAGCTTATGTACCTCTATGTTCATAGCAGAGCTATCTACAATAGCCAAGATTTGGAAACAGCCTAAGTGCCCATCAGTAAATGAGTGGATTTAAAAACTGTGGAACATTTACACAATGGAATACTAAGCAGTACTAAAAAAAAGCAGGAATTCTTACCTTTTGTGACAGCATGGATGGAACTAGAGACTATTATGCTAAGTGAAATAAGCCACTCAGTGAAAGACAAAGACCATATGATCTCACCTATAAGAGGAGCTTAACAAACAAAATAAACTAATAAGCAAAATAGAACCAGGGGCACAGAAACATGGAACAGACTGACAGCTGTAGGAGGGGAGAAAGGGGGTGGGGACTGATTGAAAGAAGGTGAAGGGATTAGACCATATATAAAGGACCCATGGACATGGACAATGGTGTGGGGACTGACTATGGTAGTGGGAGGTGGGTTGGGTGGAGGGGCAAAGAGGAAAATTGGGATGACTGGAACAACATAAACAATAAAATATTTTTTAAAGATGAAGTGTAGCATGAACATACACTGATGTGCTCTGAGAAGAATGCTAAGCCCTTGAGTCATCAGTCTTGAGGCTGATTGTAGAATATCAGGATCTACCACTTCCAAACCCATACTCTACCAGCTACCACTCTATTGAGTTTTAATATGGCACTATATGTCTTATTGCTTCACTTAGAGGGAAAAGGAAAATTCCTTCTTCTCAAACAATAAGGTACTGGTGATGTGTTTGCATAATGTGTGTGTGAGTAATAACCACTTCCCACTTAAGAAGAGTTGTTCCCTGTTGCCAAAAGCTTGCATTTAAGTCACAAGCACCACACGTGCCCTGGATGATGCTCTGATGATTTTCATTTTGACAGAACCACATAGCAAGAGATTAATTCTCACTGTGACTTTAATTGTGAATTTCCAATTACACTTTTGCAGATTTATAGGGTCACCAGTGTTAAAAATAAGAGCAATACTAAAGGTAAATTTATAGTATTAACAAAAGCAATTTTTTAAAAAGGGAGGAAATGTAGGAGCTATGTAAAGTAATGGTGCATTTGCAGGTGTATTTTTCTATGCTTTTAAATTGAAACAGGGATGCTGAAGTTCAATATATGTCTGCATCAATACACTTACCCAGCCCTAGTTGAGTTTTCTCTAAAATCAGCATAACAGCTTTTTTAATGGAAGCTTTAATTTGCTAGACAAAACTCTTGTTTGAAAGCATAATGTGCTTAGTTAATAGAGTTTTACAGATCTCTCCGTTATGTTTAACCAGACCTATGTAAAATTCATTCCTTGAGAAGTATAGAATTCTTGCAAAAGTTAGTTGCAACAGACAATCATAAATAGCTGAAACACTTAAGAGGTTCCATATGACAAAGAAAAATGGTAGAGCTCAATAGTTCTTGAAAAATCACACGTTACAGCACCTTCATCTTGAGATATAGTAACTGAGGCCCAGCAGGGTTAAGTGGCAATGCAATATCGCTCAACTTGTAGTCGCAGAGCTTCATCATAAAGCCATACTTCAAAATTAGTGACTTATTTAGTGTTAGTGCTCCTATAGTTCTTCAATTGGCTGGAGGAAAAGTTCATGAAACTTGAGATGGAGAGATGTGGGAACTCTATGTGGAGGAATGTCAAGTGCAGAGTGGGTGCTGGATGCTAACCAACATCAATCATGTTCCTGACCTTTCCAGGTTGCCCAAGTGAAAACACATGTTTAGTTTAGAGGAATTAAGTGAGTGAGTAATGTGTCTTAATGTCCCCTGTATAAGAAATAGAAGCTCTGCGTATGGCAAACAATTCCTTAATTCCCAGAAGACAAACTTGTTGTGAAGTATGTGAGTATATTTAAGGGTATAATAGACCATACATCTGTAATCAGAACTGTTATTTTTCTAGTGCTTAAATTATCCCCCATAATAATTAATCAATTATTAGCAAAATTAAAAAGACATGTATGGGAATTCCTGTGCCAAACACAATCATGCCTCAGCATGTTTCTACTTACATCTCATGACAATAGCCTCTTCAGCTACAGTATGTAGAAGCTGTCAGCTAGATGGTATTAGAATGCCTGGTTCATCAAGCACACTCAAATAAGAGTCTATAAAAGTAATGCATAGTTAGGAAGGAGGGGATGTAATAAAGTCAGAAATTCACAGGGGTAGAAAGACAATGGACCAGGTGCCCCAGTCCGTTTGGATGTGCAAGTGTGCATGTTCGAAGGAAGAATCTTCTCCATTTCTGTTGTGTGCTTACCTTTTTCAGGTACCATCCACAGAGAAGTGCAAATCTTCAAGTTTATGATTTCTGGCCAAAATATTTTCCCACTCAACTCTTTGAATTACTCAGCTGAAATACCTGATTTTCATATCTGCTTTCCATATGAATAGCAGGACAGGGATATAAAAAATGATGCACTGGGGAAAAAAAGAAAGAAAACCTCTATATTTCCCTAAAGGTCATGGGAGTCACACTCACTGTGAATTGAATGCCTGTAAAATGGGGGAAAACACAGGCTCCACAGTGGGACTTAAAGACCAGAAAGCCCATTTCTTTGTGCGGAATTGAGCTCCAGGGAGTAGGAGGAGGAGTGCTTTCCAAACTGGAAAGTGTGTTCCTCCTTGGTGTCACATTCCAAGTCAAGCAAAACTATCCAGGTTGATTTCCACAAAACAAGGCTAAAAGCCCTGGACACTCACAAACAAAGGAGTTTTCTCCCTTCACTGATGTTAACTGGACCATTTCTCATCTCTGAACAACTTTTGTGAAAATATGGCATTTGAAAACTAGAAGGCATAGCTTCCTTCTTTTTTATCACATCCTCCATATCTTTTCCTTTGCAAGTTAATTTCTCCTTGTAGATAAGAGACAAAGTAGTCTGAAGGATCTGGCTGTGCAGTAATTGAGGGAAGCAGTTAAAATGCTAGAAAACTGGACAGAGAAGAAAACTGCCCTTTGGGAACCCCCATGCAAAATCTTCTGCAAGAAATATCATTTCAGCAAGCCCCACAATGAGTTTAGGTGTGTTCCTTCTCCTGTCACTTCATCTAGCTTAGAAGGGCTTAAGCAAAATAGCATATAAATGCCATTTCTGCTGCTTTCTGTTGCACATAAGTGCAAGGAATGAATTTAGACTTAAAATGGAAAGTGCTTACTTAGGACAGGAAAGTGCGGGGGAAGTCAATTTATCTAGCTAATCATTTCCAAATCGGAGATGAAAACTAATTGATTTTCTAAGAACTCTAACATACAAGATAATTTTTCCAAAATTGCATTTTGGAGAAAGTATAAACAGAGATTATTATGATCAGTTGCAATTTTTATTTTCCTTCAGTTATGAATCTGTTGTGATGGATTGGAGCAAAAGTAGTTAAAAGTTTGCTATACCTGCTGCAAACTCTTCCTCCTGCTCCCAGCATTTGTATCTACAGGGGTAAGCTCAGGCACATATCTAGGGATCTAAGTGAAGTGCATCAGCCTCTTAGCATATACATTTGAAATCGTACATTGGTGAGGCAGGAATCATGTGACCTGTATGAATTTGTGTTTACCTCTCTCTTGCAATTTGAAAGTGACCTCCTCTTTCTTTCCTCCCTTTATTAATAGGTACATGCATTTTGGCCCTTTTACTATTCCTTTTTATTCTAAATCCTCTATGTAAGTGATTACTTTTTGTCATATTGTTCTTATTCTCCTGAAGCTGTTTTTATGTCAGCAAGATGTTAGGGCTGTTTGATGGACGACATGCTGGAGAAGAGGTACTTGGCTAACTCATTCCTTATTACTTCTGGAATGTGGCAAGCTTCAGTTTCATTCAATAGAGTTTACACAGCTGTGCATAAGGACACTGTATGAGGCCTTGGAGTTCAATCACTCAGGAAAATAAATCAATCAACAAATATTTATTGGACATCTCTGTTGGTAGAACAAAGTATCTAGAGTTGGTGCTGGAACATATTACTAATCCACCAAGAAAGAATTTAAGCTCAAAAACTTTTAATACTCATTAACTATTGTCAATAATTACTGAGGATGTGTTCAGAGTTGCTAACTGCATTATGAAAAAGGTCTGTGTAAAACTGTACCTGTTTTGTAGAATGACAGACACAAAGTCTAAAGAAACCTGCAATCAAATATCAGACCCAACTATATTCACTGAACAGAACAGACTGAACAAATAAATAACCAAAAACATAAGAAGGCTTTCTTTAGAACTATAGGGCTGATGTCTTTGAGTGAATTTAACTTCTTCAGCTATACACTGTGTAAACTTGGACTAGAAAGTAGAACAGACAAAAAAGAACAGCTGTCTTTGGGAAGCTGACTCAGTAGATCGACATAGGAGCAGAGCTCCGAGCCGAGCTACAAGCTCCATAAGTCTATGTCAAGGGTTCTCAAGAAGTGCTTGTGCTGCCTGTGGTCTGGAGAGCACATTTTGGCACTCTGCCATGAAGCCTAAGGGTAGTGGTGATTCTTACATGTCACAGGAACAGCTGTCTTCTGAAGTATTCCTGTGCCAGGCACAGCTCTAGACAGCTTAGTTATATTTCCTCATTGAATTCTCACAACAACCCTTGGGGGTAGTTAGGCTTTACTCCATTTTATAGGCAAGGAAATTAAGACAAATAGTGTCAGTAACTTTCTCAGTGTCAAACAGCTAGTAAGTGGCAGAGTTAGGATTCCAATCTTGGTCCTACTTGAAATCCATGCTTAAACCCACAACACATACTCTTATCAGTTTGTAAGGGCTTGTCCTACCTGACATGATGTCTGATGTTATGAGCAGGCTATTTGGAGTTATGTGGGGGAATTTTAGTAAAAGCACTTAGAAACGTGATACATCTTTACATGAACTTGCTGTCATTTCCCTCCCTTTTCTGTGCTCCTCTATATTTCATTTCTGTATAGTTTAACATGTTATATGGTTTTATTACCTGTGATTATATTTTCCTCTTCTAAGATATATTTAATAAATAAATATTTATTGAATGTAAGGATGAATGAATATTTCCCCAAACATGAATAGCTGGATCCTTACTCATCATCAACTATATTAAATATTTTTTTTCCATTTAGTGTTTAGCTGCAAGATGAGATCAGTAATGCTTAGGTTCATTTCAATGTCTACTCTAACTTTTAGCCAATGCAAAAGCTTCTCAAAGGGGACAGAGAGCCACATCTAAATTAATTTCTGGCCCTGGCTGGGTACATCAGTTGGTTAGAGCAGCATTCTGATGTGTCAGGTTTGCAGGTTCAAACCCAGTAAGGGCACATACAATGGAACAATAGATCGATGTTCCTTTTTTCTCTCTCTCTCTGACCTCCTTCCCTCCTCCTCCTCCTCCCTTTTACTTTAAAATCCATCAATAAAATAAAATAAAATAAAATAAAATAAAATAAAATAAAAATTCTTTTCTGTGTCCTAAGCATCATATTTTAGCGTTTCACAAATACAGGGACCAGCGGTAGTAATACCTGCTTGAATGTGGTTGGTAGCATCATAATATGGGTATAATGATTTATAGTTTTAATTTGAACATCTCACCTAAAATGTTATATGCTTGAGTGAGATATTGTTATTTTACAGAATCACATGCTTATGATTTTATAATAAAAAATGTTGTAACTAAAAAGGGGCATTATTTGTGCTGGGCCTTGTAGTATAATCAAAATTATTTGTTGAATGATTTAATCATGATTACCTAAAAAAATAGTAAACATTTATTCTAAAACTAAAGCATATAAGACATGAAGTTAAATGATAAGTGGAAAGCAGGAAACTACAATTATCATAGTGGTCAATGTCGCCATGTGTTGTGCACCAGGCTGAGTACTTTCTTTACATGTGGTATTGCAGTGAATCCTCACAAAGCCTCAGAGGAGCTATGGATACTTCAATGTTGTCGATGGGGAAACTGATTTCTGGTAATGTTAAGCAAATTATTTCAACCAGAGCTCAGAGTTAGTAAGTGGCAGGGCCTAGATTCAAAGCCACGCCAGATGTTCTAAAACCCAATAGTTTTAATGGTGGTAGAAATCCTTTTAACTGGCGTTGAAAATTTTATTTGTTCAGGAAATCAACAAAAAAGATCCTTAATAATCAAATATGTTTTCTCTGAGGTTAAAGCATATAAATTCACACAAGTTGATCAAACTTTGTTGAGCCACATTTTGCTATTGCATGTGGGTCATTCTCTTGGAATCCTAAATTGTCTTTCTTGCACAAACCATACTACAAAGCAGGGACTGTCATTTCCAATTTCAGTTGATATTAAGTAGAACCAGAACTTAGGAACTTTCCAGATTTCTATGACTTTTTTCCCAGTCTTTTGACTTATTTCATAAATGCTGAGCCCAACAGTATTTATGTATTTATTTTATTTATTTATGTATTTAGATTTTTTAAAAACCACTTCTGCTTATCAAAATTATAAAAAGCCTTCAATGTAGTTTTCACACAAAAAATTTTTCTTTGAATGCATATGTAATAGATTTATTCATAAGACTCAAATGTGTAATTAAAAAGCAAAAATTATGTCATAAATGGATCTGTGAATAAACACAGCAAAGTCTTGATAATCAAACAGTTCTGCTGTTGTAACAGGGGCAGATAAGAGTAGATGGTGGTCATGAACATTCAGTCTTAAGGCTTCGACTAATGATTTTCAGAGGTGGTAGGATACTGACTGAATGGAGTTTACTTAAGCAAACTTCTGTTTTATTCACATGTATTTTTTTAATAAACATTAATTTAACACTTACTACATGCCAATCATTGTCTTAGTGCTTTACAAATATTAACTCCTTTAATTCTCAGAACTACTCTCTGAGTACACACTATTGTAATCCTATTGTACAGAGCAGGAAGCTGATGTTCTGAAGGGTTCTCTGCCTTGTCCAAGGTCATACACCTAGTAAATGGTAGAACCAGGATTTGATCCCAAATACACGCTTTTAATCCCTTGCCTTTCAAACAGAAGGCGCTGTACCTCTTCTCAAAAGCTTGTAATTCAGATAGAAAGGTCACATATACAAACTTGCATATAATAATTGCCTATATGAGGGGTTCAGGAGTTCGCAAATATCTTCTCTTGTAGTGTTCACTAAAACACACTTGAATTTTCAGTTAACATTTGGTAAGTTTCTCTTTTATAGAAGCCAGTTTTCACTTTCCTTTCCTTTTGCCTTTCCTAAATGATAATAATGAGCAGAGGCCTCCCATGTTCTTTTGTTAAGCCACTTTCTCTTATCTCGTTGTAACCATTTCCTGTGTATATTCTATTCTTTATGGCTTCCAGTCCTGGAGTGATAATACAGGCCATGTGTGGGGGCTAGCGGGCCAGAGGAGCCTCCTGGAAATTCTCTGGAATGTTTCCTACAAGAGTGTCTCAATCCTTTTATCTTTCTCTCTCAAGGGTTATGCACAGTAATCCCCAGGACTTCCTGAGATTCAGGGTTCAAGGTCACACACTAATTTTCATCACCTAGTCAAACTACGAGTTTTAATTTGAGGCAAACATTTTTACTTTTGAAGCCACATAAACTACTTGTAGGTCTTTATTTATGGGCCTATAAGAGATGGGAATGGACCTGAATTCTTAACAACTTTTGACTGGCAATAAACTTCCCTCAGAAAGTGGTTTTGAATTTTCAGAACACGTGTGTAATTTGTATCAAAGAAAATGTTCATGTTGCATTTTTAAAAGCATCTAATATTTCTTTTAAGTAGGTAATAGTCACATGGTTTAAATATCAGAAATACAAAAAGTTCTACAGGAAGTCTTCCTCTAACTCTGTCTTGAAGCTACCTAGCCCATATCTGGAAGGCATGCACCAATCCCTGTTACAAGGAACATTTCACCTTTAACTGGAACATAATCAACAAAAGAAAAAAGCAAACAAAATATAATCAGAGTCATTGAAATAAGAACAATCTAAGAATAGCCAGAGCGGAGGGGGGAGGGGACAGTGGGGAGAAGGGTTTTCAGGAACTACTATAAAGGACACATGGACAAAACCAAGGGGGGGAGGGTGGAAGCGAGGGAGGGAGGTGGGTTTGGAGGGAGTTGGGGGGAGGAGTGGGGAGAAAATACAGACAACTATAATTGAACAACAATAAAATAATTTAAATTAAAAAATAAACATTTAAATGGCTTGAAATGTGCTCATCAAAAGATGAAAGCCTACAAATAACTGAGTATTTAATGTCACATTTGAATTAAATTATTACTTCAAAATATCAAGAATCTTACTAGCATCCTACAATATTAATTCTGAGAGTATAAGAATAAGAATTCTAACACAAAAATACAGTCATAGTCCAGCATCTGGACTATGAAAGATAATTTTTGTAGCCAGAACACATGTTTGATACATTTATTGTTATCATACTGAATTAGAGTTACATGGTAGTAGTTTTATAAGGGAATGTAATGACACAGTATTATTTAATGCTACCTTTAAGAAATCAATTTTAAATCTTGTATCTTGACTGAATTATAAATGCAATCTGGGGTCATTTGAAAGATGACAAATTGTTTGGTCCTTTTTATCGTCACTGCCATCATTGCCTCCACCCTCTCTCACTTGGACTGCCACACTTGTCTCCTAACTCACTGCTCTATACGTTCTACTCCAGTCATTGTAAAATTTAAAACATACAAGCATAATAATATCTTCTTTCCTGAAACTCTTTAGTGCCTTCTCATTGCTTTAGAATAATGCTCAAATTCAACTTTGAATAAGTTGAATAAGCTTCTGCGGGGTTCACTTTGAACCCTGCCCTATTTCAGCTTCAGCCCTTCCCTGTCCTTGTGTTCACCGCACTTTCCTGGGATGCTCCTGCTCCCCCAGGGTCCTTACCTTTAATAGGATGGTTTCTCTTTCTAGAACTACCATTTCATTCCCCAGCCTCTCATGTTTGGTTAACTCTCAGAGACTCTTCATGTTCCAAATTGGCAGCACTTCCTTGGTGAAGTCTTCCCTGATGTCCCACCAACCAAGCCTGAGTAAGAGCTCCTGCTGTGTATTTGCACAGATCTTTATATGTTGCCTATAAGAGCCTGATTATAGTTTTGTCTCATTGGTGCATAATATCCATGAGAACAAGGACAGTGTAGACTTCATTCACCCTCATATTTCACACCAGAAT
Source organism: Tonatia bakeri (assembly GCA_004024845.1). NCBI lineage: Eukaryota > Metazoa > Chordata > Mammalia > Chiroptera > Phyllostomidae > Tonatia > Tonatia bakeri. The sequence continues at coordinate 264,940 of PVIA01000979.1, forward strand.
GAGACCTGATGCATAGTAGGTGCTTGATAACTATTTAAGTTTTGTTTTAATCTCTTATCATTTGTTTGGCTTTTTTTATATGTTTCATCTAAAATAAACCATGTCCTTGTGTAAAACATGAAGGAAGTCACACTGATCACCAGGGGTCATTGACCCTAAGTTATAAGATGAGTTTGTTGGAGTCATGAAAACAATCCTTTGAAAGCTGGAACATGGAGACACAACTGTTGATAGACAGGGGCCATTAGCCTGGGCAATGCTAACAAATGACTATACAGTGATGATGATGATGATGATGATGATGATGATAGTCATAGTAGAAGAAATTTCATCATAGCACCAAACCCCAAACACAAGATACAATATTATTTAAGTCTGGTGATTAGCAACACTCAGAATATATGATCTTTAGAATGTAGTATTTGTAACATAAGATGCATTTTAATTAATCTAATAAAATATTAGAAGCATTTTAAAAATCAAGTTTGTGTATTTCTTGAAGCACATTCAACTCCTATTTTCCCTCTCTGCTGCTTATTTCAGTAGCCAGCAGCTAAGAAGGACAGGGAAAATTAAAGGAAATGAAATTCATACCTTCTAACCTTGCTTCAAGCAATTCTAGTACATAAAAAATGATCAAGTTGGGCATGGGCAAAGATAACTTGTGTTTGTAAGAGTTGTTGTGGAATTCCATGATGCTGCTTTTCTTGCCCTCTAATAAGGAGAACCAACCATAATTAATTTATAAGTTAAATTTGCCTTTGTGTATAGGTAGTCCTGTAAAATTAAATATAAACACATTATTTGACAGTTTCTCTTAGGAAATCCAGTGTCCCTCCTGAAAAAATAAAATGCTGTGATTGCTGTCTGTCACATTCTCTTTCACAATGGAGATTTACAGTCTTACAGGGTGTTCTGCCTGAGATTGCACAGCAACAGATGCTGTCTTGTTATGGAAAAGAAAATGCATGGTGAAAACAGGCAAGTCCATCAAAGAACTCAGCATAATCTGGTTCCTTAAGAATAGCTGCATAGGCTTTATTTTAATATTACATGAGGAATTATATAATATTAGTAGATTTGCTCATTAAAAACAAACTCTTTGACTTAATGTGTACATGGAAACCTTGATGAGCTTCATCTAAGCCACATCAGCTTGAATCACACACACACACCTACACACACACCTTTAGTTGCAAGAATCAGTGATGCCTTGAAACTAGTATGAAGATCCCATTTTTAAAAATTTTGGGACAAATGTTCTTTATGCTTCTCCTTCAAAAGAACTAGGTGCATATTTCCCACACACCACTGACTGAGCCTGTGAGTGTTATGTTCTGTGGAATCAACAATGACTTTCCATAATGTAGTAGCAGCTTCATACCTGCTTCAAAATTTAGAGACTGACAAAACTTTGATGTGTTGTACTTGCCTTCTTTCTCTTTCTTCTTTTTACTTTGGTAACACAATTCACATTGCATATACCCATTTTCTTATCAAATGTTTCCATTAAATATAGTTTTCTAATTAAAAATAGTGTGCAGAGAAAAATATATGAGTAGATTAACAGAAAAAATAATATATGAATAAATTTACTTACAAAAAATTAAAAGCTCTAGGGAAATGAAGTAATTTTCTAGACATTCAAAATATTAAATGAAAAATGACAAAAACTTAAAATTCAATCCCATAAAATACTTAAGAAATAAGACTTATTTGGGAAGAATAATCACACTGGATCTGTATTTTTCAATTTAAAGTCCAGAAGACAATCTGGAAATGCAGGGAGACTGAGAATGTTCCCGTTTGTTTTCTCTTGTTTCCTTAGTGCAGCGTATGATAGGACACTAAATACATGATGTGTGACAACTGACTGTTTCCTAAAGGGATGAATGTAGACAACAAGAATTTTTGTTTCTTCTTACTTTGGTTTAGAATAAGAATAGTGTAGCTTCAGAAGCAGATATACTAACAGGGGTGTCCAATCTCTTGGCGTCTCTGTGCCACACCGGAAGAAGAGTTAACTGTCTTGGGTCACACATTAAATACACTGCAACATGTAATCACAAAAAATGTCATAATGTTTTAAGTAAATTTACAATTTTGTGTTGGGCCACATTCACAGCCATCCGGGGCTGCATGCGGCCCGTGGGTTGCAGGTGGACACCCCTGTGTGAAAACTGAATAAATAATACAAAACTAAATCCTTTCACAGAAAGTGCAATGACATTGTAATATACATGACAATGTATATTATTAAAAGAGTTCTGTTATATCTTTGTTCACCATTTAAAAATATTAGCCTATGTTGTACACAGGTTTACAATGTTTGAAGTGCTTTCACTTGCTATAATCTTTTATTTTCATTATCTTTTTGCGAAGTAGTCGAAAAATCATAAGAATTGATTTTTAAGATGAAGATCAAGGCTTAGAAATTAAGTGTTTTCAAGGCTAGCTGAATCTTAATACAATGTTCTTTGCATGTACCATTCTGACATTCTTCTGAAAAGACTCATATTACTTTGTACTCAACTCCTTTGTCCTGATTACCTTGTTAGATCAGGGTTCATCTTCTTGTAACTAAACAAAATGAAACAAAATATGTCACTTATTACTAATACTGATTAATTATGCTTTAATATATTCAACTTGTTAGATTTTTTTAAAGATTTATTTATTTATTTATTTATTTATTTATTTATTTATTTTTAGAGAGGGAAGGGAGGGAGAAAGAGAGAGAAACATCAATGTGTGGTTGCTGGGGGCCATGGCCTGCAACCCAGGGATGTGCCCTAACTGGGAATCGAACCTGCAATGCTTTGGTTCGCAGCCCGAGCTCAATCCACTGAGCTATGCCAGCCAGGGCTAACTTGTTACATTTTTAATTTCAGTTTTACACCATAAAATATCAGCTGTTGTTGTCATAGCCTTGTTTACTCACTCATGAGCATTCAGCCTGGATTTGGGCCACTTATCCCAGAATAGGAGGAGTGGTCTGTGGAACACAGGCTTGAAAGGAGTCTGTTCTCTTGGGAGGGCTTAAAAAGACGATTGCAATAAGAAATCAAAGTACAAGTCAGTCTTCTTATTACCACCATATCCCAGCAACTCTAAATACTGTCAGTGATAAAATGCTCCCTCCACCAAGGAGGACTGATCCCACCACGGCTCCAACCCGTCCCACCACCCACGCTTCACGGTCATGTCCCAGGCATCATGTATGACATTGGAGCTTCTTTATCAAGATGATCTAGTTTAGAGTGGCAAGTACTATTATTTTTCTTTAATTTGCCATGACAGTGAGAAGCTAAAACTCATGGGAAACACAGATCCCCATGTTCTGTCTTCTCAATGATAATGCTTTCCCAAAGATATGGCTTTATAAAATATAACTGCATATTAATACTAGTTAAAGCTCATAACACCATTTCTATGACCACCAAAGTTTACGAATCTGACAGAGAGAAAAATAAAGCAAATGAACCCTGCAGAGCCCTGGTTGGTGCCAGGGTTCAGATGCTTCTCTTATATGAAAACATGATGAGCAAAGACTTGAAAGGCTTTGAAAGAACACCAAGAGCACACACATACACACACACAATTACACTGAAACTTAGATGAAATTACTAATGTAAAGCCAAGTCAAATTATTTTCCATACTTTTTTGGTATAAAGTTAATTACATATTGATATCATAGAAAATCACTAGGAAAGTATCTTGATTTCAGGAAGCAGTTGGCAATGTCTCTTGTTATATCTACAGATAAGAGAAAAACATGTAAATTGGAAGACTTCTGTATCTGGTAATAACAGAGTAGGTAATTCAATCAACACTTCTACAATGCTGAACAAAGTATTTGTAAAATATCTTGGATGACATTAGGGAATTAATAAATAGTAAAGGATTACTAGGAAAAGCTCTGGTAGAATACTGATGGGAGTGAAACCAGTATTTTGGAAGTGTTTTTCCTTTAGGAACACTGGCTGATTTCATGAGAGTAGCTGAGAGCCCAAAAGAGTTGACCGTCTGTTTCCAACAACATGGATGGAACTTGAGGTCATTATGTGAGGTGAAATAAGTCAGACAGAGAAAGACAAATACTTGTGGTTATACAAGGAATGACCCCCAAAATGGAATTTATTTAAAAACATGTGTATTTATTATTACATGTTTAAACTTCAGTCCCCTTCAAAGTCCTCTCCATGTGATGCAGTAAACCTAACGAGACATTTTTTCCACTGCTCAAAACAGTTTTCGAACTGGTCGATTTTGATGCCTTTTTTAGTGCTTCTGTCATTTTTTTTGTTTCACCTCTTCCACATGAGCAAAATGTTTCCCTTTGAGGACCTTTTTCATCCAGGGAAACAAAAACAGGCTTCTCAGAGTGAGATTGGGTGGGGCATGGAGGTCATACCATTTTTGGTCAAAAACTGCTGAACACAGCAAATTGTGGGCAGGTGCACTCATAAATCATCCATCATGAAATGGGCAAATGTGTTGAGTCTTCAAAGAAAATTCACTGAAGCCAAATACAGCCTTTCACAACCACAGTAGCTGGCACACTGGTACAGATGGGTTCCTAGAACACTCAGCCAGTGAGGGAAGCCTGTGCTACAGGGGCCTGTCCTCTAGAAAATGATTCTGTTTTCTTGTTTTGTTTTCTTTTGGTGGGGGGGTGAGGATCCCTTCTTATATGTGTAATCAAAAATGTTGAACTCAGAGCAGACTAAAATGGTGGTTACTAGAGGCTGGGGAAAGGGGGAAATGTTAGTGAAAAGGGGAAATGGCGGTCGAAGAGTGCAAACTTCCAGTTATGGGATGAACAAATTCTAGGGACCTAACATCGGCACAGTGGTTGCAGTTAGTACTGCATTATATACTTGAAAGTTGCCAAGAGAATGAATCTTAAATATCCTCACCACAAAAAAAGAAATGGTAATTATGCAATAAGATGAAGGTGGTACGTAATGTTATGATGTAATCATTTTGCAACTTACATATGTATCAAATTATTACATTGTGTGCCTTAATTACACAATGTTATATGTCAATTATGTCTCAGTAAGACTTATGGCACTTTTGAAAGTCTCACCAAGCTAGTGAGATAAGAATTAGAATTCCAACCTTCGGGAGCCCCAGTGAAAGCCTTCTGCACGCAGTTGGAATCGTGAACAGTGAGCCCCTAGGAATAATAGTAAACTGCAAGGAGACAGATTATACTAAGGACCACACACAATTCAAATCACCGACATTTCTGAAATTTGATTGATAGAATCAGAGAGACCTGCCAGGTTGGAATATCATGTCATTCAGACCTCAAATTATTTCTGCTAACAATTTTTGCTAATCAAATGAATGGCAACAAACTGAGTAGCTAGGCATATAGCAGAGACAAGCTAACTTGAATAGACACTGACAGAAAAAACAAACACAGGCAGAGCCAAGGTCCTCCAGATAATGGAGTCATTGGGTACGAACTTTAAAGCGATTATTCTTGCTATATTACCCGGTATAAAAGACAAGTTAAAATTTCAACCCAGGTCTGGGCTATAAAAGAGAATCTGATTGTAATTGTGATATTGAAAAATATAATAACTAAAAGTAAGGTCTAAATGAATAGAGTTAATAACAGATTATACTCAGCTGGGGAACGAGTGAACTAGAAATCAGAGAGAAAAATCCAAAATGAAGCAGAGAGTGGTGAAAGGACAGAAAATGAAATAAGACAGAGACACGGCGAGAAGATGTGACGTCTGTGTATCCACAACCCACACAGAGAGGAGGAGAACAGCGGGGACGCAACAGTGAAAGAAATAATGGCCGTGAAGTTTCCAAAACTGATGGGAGACATTAAAAAATCTGTAAAACTTCCAAGTAAGAGAAATAAAAGGAAATCTACATCTAAATAGATCAAGGCAAAGCTACTGAAAACCAAAAACAGTAACACAGCTTTAAAGGTAACAAAAATAAATAAAAAGAGATTGCCTTGACAGAGCAAACCTGTGACACCCACTCGCTGCTCAACAGAAATACAACCAACGTGAAGAACATGAGAATACACTTTTAAAATCTGAAAGAAAACACAAAAAATTGCTGACAAGGAGTTCTATAGCTAGTAAAAATATGCTTCATGAACAAAGGTAGAATAAAAATATTTTTCAAAGAAGCAAAAAGTTTTTTAAATAATCACTTGTAGGCCTATATTAAAATAAATGCACTAGGATTTTTATTTGGCAGGGGAATATAATCATAAAGCTGAGCAAAATATAAATGAAAAATATATACATTTATCAGAGCAAGTTAACTTTAAAGTTAACTCAAAAATCTTTCTTTTTTTGTGGAAATCAAGAGAGACAATTAATCCATGTGTCAAATTAATGAAGTGAAATGTAAATTAGAAAATGTATTAAAATATAAAACATATCACAAAAACCAGACATCACTGCTAATAATAAAGGGAAATAAAAATTATAAACTTTATGTCAATGAATAGTTAGGACAAATTGACATATTCCCAGAAATATAAAACATGCCAAAACTGAAATAGGAGGAAGTGGAAAATTGAAAAGATCCTGTTGTATTTGAGAAATTGATCTTCCAGTTAAATATTCTTTCACAAAGGAAAACTCAGTCAAAAATTGTTTCTTTAATAAATTATACCAAATACTTAAGGAAGAAATAAAACTAATCATACAAAATAGTAAGAGGGGAAATACTCCTTTACTAATTTTCTAGATAATTATAATCTTGATTCTAAAATCTTTCAGGGATCGTACAAAGAAAATTACTGGCTATTCTTACTCATAAAATTAGATGCAAACGTCCTAAACAAAATACTATCTGATTGAATCTGTCAATCTATAAAAAAGATAATAAACCAGGACCTGTATTTTTTTTCTAGGAATTGAAAATTGGTTTTACATTCAAAAACCAATTAACGTATTGACCACATAGGCAGAATAAAAGAGAAAATTTACATGATATATTAGTAGATGCACAAAGAACATTTGATAAGGTATAACATGCATTCATGATTAAGAAAATAGAAGAAAGCTTAATCTTATCAGAGCTATCATTACAAACCTAAAGCATTCAATATGCCTACTGCCAAACTGTTGATTTTTTTTTTGATATTTAAAAAAGAAATTTGCTCTTGCTTGCTATCACACTTCTATTCAACATTGTAGTCCTGCTCAGTAAATTATGAAAAGAAAGTAGCCTTGGTTGGTGTGGCTCAGTGGATTGAGTGCCAGCCTGCGAAGCACAGGGTTGCCAGTTGGATTCCCTGTCAGGGCACGTGCCTGGGTTTCTGGCCCGGTGCCCAGTGGGGGTGTGAGAGGCAACCACACGCTGATGTTTCCCCTTCTCTTTCTCCCTCCCTTTCCCTCTCTCTATAAATAAATAAATAAATAAGTAAGTAAATAAAATTTTAAAAGGAATAAAAGCTACATAACTAGAAATAAAGAATTAAAAAGGTATTTTCAAAAAGAATCTACAACACAATCATTAAAATCCATAAGTGAACTTTGCAAAGCTGCCAAATGAATGTAGCAAGAGTCAAGTACGTTTTTTATATAAAAGAAACAGAAAATAAAATTTAGAAAAAATATGCCACTTAAAGTCGCATCTGAAGTTTTAAATCTAGAAATAAATTTAACAATCTATGTACATAAAATTTCCAACATATCATTAAATATTAACAAGTAATATAAAAGGTGAGCTAAACAGAGTGATATACCTCATCAATTATTTAGAAGACTCATTGTTTACAGATATCAATACTCCCATGTTGACTTAAAAATATACTAAAAATATTTCTGCCCTGGCTGGTGTAGCTCAGTGGATTGAGTGCGGGCTGCGAACCAGGCATCGCAGGTTCGATTCCCAGTCAGGGCACATGCCTAGGTTGCAGGCCATGGCCCCCAGCAACCACACATTGATGTTTCTCTCTCTCTCTTTCTTCCTCCCTTCCCTCTCTAAAAATAAATAAATAAAATCTTAAAAATATATATACTAAAAATATTTCTGACATTATTTTCTTTTACATTACAATATTTTAAGCTTTTAATTTATTTCTTATGGAAGTGTAATTAACATAAAACATTAGTTTCAGGTGTACAGCTTAATTATTTGATATGTTATTGTTTATAAATACTAGTGTTTTGAAAACTGATTCTGAAATTTGCATCATAACACAAAGAAACAAGAGTAGGTCAGTATTGAAGAGGAAAAATGTGTGAGGTATTGTTCTCTCAAATATCAAGTCTTATTATAAAGCTACAGTAACTAAGACACTGTGATCTTGGCACAAAGTTGGCAAGTAGAAAAGATGTAAGAAACCATCTGCAGCAGTCCCTCTAACAGGGGTTGTTGGTTTACTACAAAGAGCAACTACGGAACAGTGATAAAGATGGCTTCTCAAGAAACAGTCCTGGAGATATATTGGGTAAATGGATAATATAGATAAATGAATCTGGAGTCTCTTACCTATCTCCACACAAAAAAATTGATTTTAGATTCACCAGAGATCTATATGTGAAAGGGAAAACAGGGTAAAGTCTCTCAAATGTAAAATGGAAGATTATCTTTATGATCTGGTAAGGAAAAGGATGCTTACAGTATGAAAAAATGGATAAATTAAATAATATTAAAATTGAAAACTCTGTTCATCAAAAGATACCACAAGTAGTGTAAAAATATAAGCTAAACATAAAAGAAGAAATGTTGTATGATTTAATTTACATAAACATCAACAAACAAACAAAACTGAACTCTTGTTGTTAGGAGTATACCCTTATGTGATGAAACTGTGAAGCAAAGCAGACGCTTCCGTAGAACCCAGGGCAGTGACCACCTCCAGGGCAACGACTGGGCAGTATCAGATGAAGCTGCTTCTCTTGATGTGGGAGGGGACACGTAGCGGTTTACCTTGTGATAATTTAGTGAGCTGTATGTTTTGTTGGGGGCACTTTTCATTTTGTATTTTATATTCCATAACATAAAGTGTTCAAAACAATGAAAAGCCACATGGCCCAGCTGAATGGCCACCACAAAATAGAACATGTTAATGGATCAATACCCACTTAGAGGTGTCCAGTTGCATTATCAGTTCTCTGTTCTTAATCTGAAACTGCCAGTGTTTTGGCTCAGACTTTACATGACATTGAAGGAGCCACAATAATGAAATTTTCAGAAGCATAAAATCAAGATGGATGACAGACTCAAGATTCAAAATGGTCTTGACAGATTTGTCATTCTAGCCCCAAACCAGCAAGAGGAAATGCATCAACGATAATGTACGTGGCACAGGGAACACTGGCTGCCAGGAGTTAGACAGAGAAGGCTCCAGGGCTCCTGCTGCCAAGAAGCATTTCACAAGGTCCTTGCAGAAATGTCAGACTGGGCCCCATGAGTTATTCTGGCTTCTGGACACCAAAGAGCACGTGGCTCCTGCATTCAAAGGGAATTCAGAATGTCCACTCAATCACAAGAGCAGGTAGAACAGTCAACCCTCAGAAAGGGCACACACAGAGCTTCAGTGGCAGCCACTACAGAGCAGCAGTGGCAGTCCACAGCTCTTTCTGCCACCTGAAAAACAGGCAACCAGGATTTGGGAGGAGGGCGAGGTTCAGTACTCAACGTGGCTCCTTACACAGCTTCAAAGTAACGGCTCACTGAGAACAGCAATGTATTCAAATCACAACCTAGGCCCCTCTTTACTGTCATCAGAGGACAAAGAAAATGGGATTCAGAGGAACTGGAACAGAGATGGCAATTCTTCACCAGGCTGGCAATTGTGATTGGGGAGTGTAAGACTAGGTAATAAAATGTTTATAGTTCTCACTATACAACCTAAGTCCCCCCTTTTTCATCAAATCCTCTGGCTGTGCCCATAAAGTTTCGACTTTCAGGTGTTGTAAATATAGACACCAGAACTTACCCGAGGGGTGCAGGCGGGAGTCTGGCCCTCCATGTGGGCGGGATGAGTAAAGCAGCAGTTCTGCCAGAGATCTGCCAACGGCTCTAAATCCTTTCTGACCCAAGTTAGGTATGTACGTAAATCAGTTATTCCAGCACAGCAGAGGTAAACATTAACCTAAAGATGTAATTGCTGCTTTGCTTGTCTGCATCCCAACTCTGGCAAGGCAGGGACTATGTGTAGTAGACTGTTCTGCGTGGCGTGGGCCCAGCTCCCACTCGGAGATACACAGGACCCATGCCCACGGATAGGTTCTCCTGTAGGGAATCAGGCCTGCAATGTACCTAGGCTGCTATGAGTCTTGCTTTTTGCTAAAACTCCCTCACCCTGAATTGAGGACATTTACTACAAAGCAGCTTCTTAAAATCCATGCTAAACCGTCCAAGGATGAGTGTAACCAGGATAACTACTTTTGCCTTTTCATTTGCAAATATCCCTCTTCTGTGATGTGATTAGCAGTATTGGCTCCTTTGTTTTCTGTAAAAGGTAACCACCTAAAGTGAGCCTGTGCATAGTTAATGAAGACCTTGTAATGTGCCCAGTAAAACAATAAAAGCTCTTTGGAGCAAGAGCTGAGCTTTTGCTCCCCTTGAGATAAAAGCCATGCCGACTCTTTTTTTCCACCGGACTCGGTAGTCCCTGTGAATGTCTCCTCTCATCCATAATGATGCAGACCCCATGAGCCGGGGTCTTCATCAACTATATCTGTTTTAATTTCTTCCTGAACCCGAGGGCCAAACCCTGAGTAACAATAATTACCGATGAAGGAGAGAAGAAATGCTGGCAGGTAAACAGGCAGAAAGGAAGAAGGGAAGGAAAAATTAGGTAAAAAATCCTGGGATTCATGAGTGGCCATCCCTTCAAAATAAGACAACAGTACAACATAACTAAAGCAGGCATATAAGTTCTATCCAGAAGATATCCAGCCGTGCAATACAAAAAACGGACATTTATTGAAGATACAAGGTACAAGAAGCATTGTATATAGGACAATGATACCTCAGTCCCCATCAAAGTAGACACCTTGGAACCTCACAAAGTTCTCGCAGTCACCATCAGCTCCCCATCATATTTTCCTGAATCTCATCGTTGGACTGAAATCTCTTCCTTTTCCAAGATGATTTTAGTTTAGGGAAAAACCGGAAGTCATAGGGCACCAAATCTTGGCTTTAGGAAGGCTGGGTCACCTGAGTGATTTGATGTTTCACCAAAAAATTCTACACAAGACGTGATACATGAGCACGTTGTCCTGGTGAAGCTGCCCATCACCAGTTGTCCACAGCCGTGGCCTTCTGAATCATCCCAACAGTTTCCACAAGGGAATGTTCAAGCTTAACACCAAATTTGATGCAGATTCCTTGCTCTACTAGTTCATTGTGAATATGGTGGACACACAATACACATGCTCACTCAAGGGCTGCTACTGCCCGCACTGACTAGTACAGTGAAGTGGTCACTGTTCACACACTCCTATTCCAGTCCACTGTCCTTGGCTGCCAGGTTACATTGATGTTGCACAAACCATTCTTGTTATATTAACAATGGATGGGCTTTTTGAGCACAGACCTCATATATTTGCAAGATACACATCATTTCATTCGGTTTTCTCATCTGTGAAATGATGAGAGAAACTGCCATTAGCGTTCCTCATATCCAAAAACAGGCTTTTGAAAACCTGCTGGGGATTAGAAGGGGACTAGCTCAGCTTGGAAAAATGGAGAAAAGGAAACTGAGCAATGATTCCTCTTTCCCATCTTTCCAAAGCTGCTCACACCCATTCCCAATCCTGACGAGACGCTCTTTTCCACATCACCACCTCTGTTGTTGGATCATGGTGGGAGAAAAAAAGAAAGGAGCAGGAGGAAATAACTGAAAGGTCGAGGGGGGAGCAGAAGAGTGAATCTAAATCTTCTACAAGGAAAAGTGGGACGTAAGTTTCCCTAGTTTCCTGTTCCTCTGTTTCTGAATTACTGGTGAGAGCACTCAGAGAAAGGCTAAATATTAGAATCACCCCTAACTGTTTCTCAGCAAACAGATGGGAAATCAGGGTGGGATAAGGGAAGAAAAGACATATTAACAGAATCGAATTCCAGATGGGAGAGGATAAAGCAAGGCAAATGGCTGTCCCTCTCAACTATGCATGTCTTTTCCTGTGGGAGGAGCAGGAGGTGACTCCTGGCTGCCCCGAGCCAGGACCAACAATAAAACATCAGCATGGTGACAGCACGTTTATTACTCTCCAGCTTGTGACCAAAATGAGACCCCGGTGTGGCGGAATTAAAATTCACAATCTCATCCACGAAAGGATTTCCTGCGCCAGATGTTTTGTTAGAGGTCTTTAAAAAAAAATAGCCTAATGTGTTAATATTGAAAATAGATGCATGTAATTCGAGAATAAGTATAAAATACCATGTGTGTTAAATTAATAATGTTTCATTACTCACCCATCACAGAGTCATTATTTTAAATAACCATATTTCATTTCAGTGGACAGAGTGTAAATGAGTATGTATTTTTATGTAAAGTGGACCTGCATCATTATTTATTCATGAGTTTTAAAAGGATCATTATTTTTGACAGACAGCTCCTGTCAAAAGATTTATGCATAAGAGCTCATGTTTCCCCACAATAATCATCAATCAATAAACTTTAGAACCTGGTACTTAAAATTCAGTGTTACAGAGATGCACATTTTGCTCTAATTAAACACATGTTTGCACTTGGAAAATAAACTACAACCTCGGCTCAATTATATATAATCTGAAATATCAATATTGCATGTGTAGGGTGAGTCACCGCTTTAGTTTGGGGATGTGCCTTGTTACATTTTAAGCGATTGCTTTGTTTCCACACACCAGAGTCTTTCTGGATCCCTGTGGGGCAGGAGGGGGAGCATACAAGATTTAGCTTTTAACACTGTAATTGGTTATCAGTGGCAGTAGTTTTCTGATCAGCGATGCCATCCCTCCCTGCTTTAGACCTTGATTTTAAAGGACCCGGGAGGGCATAAACCAGGCATTTCGGTGGCATAGAAAAGAGCACATGTCTTTCAGTATGGGGCTTAGAAGTCAGTTCAGAAGGTGGGATGAAATGATGTATAGATAATAACATATAATCCTAAAGCAGCAAAACTGTAACAGAGACGGATGACAAGGCTGATGGAAGACAGTTTCTGAATCCCCAAGAAGGACCAAAAGACAATGAGTTGCCACCAGTGTGATGCCAGCACTCGCTGCTCAAAGGAGCATTCAGAGTGGCGATACAGCCTTAACCCCACAGCAAATAATTGAAAGGCTGGAAAGTCTCCTGGGACCAGCTGTCCTTAGAGGATTTCCATAGACATTCCATTAACATCCTTTCCCAAACTACTCTGTCCTTGATGAACCGATAATGCTCAAGACTGTTATTATCTGAAACCCTCCTTTGAATAATCTGAATCTAAATGCCTGAATTATACATGGTGTGCTATTTGGCAAAGTCCATTTTCATCTCTAGATTTCTAGAATTTAGGTTATCTATTATCGTGATATATCACTTTACTATTATACACTCAACACCTAGTACCCATTCTGTCAAGGTTCGGAATTTGAAAGGGGTGCACAGGTCTCTCCGCCTTCCCCACACAAGCTCTGAAGATCCAGTGAAGCTGAGCACAGACAGAGAACTCCAGGTAGGAGAGCACTTTGAACCTTTGTCTGGGAGATATGCAAATCCTAGTTTCAGGGCCAGTTTTTTATCCAGCTACTAAACAGCTACGCTAATGAACAAAATGTCAGGCCTTTCCCTGATGGGAGAGGGTGGGGAGAGGGCGGGGAGAGGGAGGGGGGAGAAGAGGCAGTCCGCAGACACAGCAGACCGCAGGTGCAGCTAGAGGGGGACACGAGGCTTGAGTGGCGAGGGCTGATCCACCAAGAAGAAATGTGACAAAGCAGTTCTATCGAAAAATTCAGAACTAACGGTGCCCTTACAGTTTTCATTCGATTAATAGTGTGAACTTAAGAGCTATCCAAAGAATTTCCCTCTAGGAAATGTTATCAGTGTCAGTATGTTAAAGGGTGAATTCAGTTACTTACACAAGCCTCTCTGGGTAGAGCTGGAATGAGTTGGGGGACAGAGGTGTAGAGAGAGAAAGTGGAAGTATTCCCAAGGGGAGATGAACAGTTTTGGAGCAATCTCAGAAGTATATATCTGAGGTCAGTTTGAGGAGATGAAGGATGAACCCCAATGCTAGGGAATCAGACACTTTAGAAGAAAAATCTGCCAGCGAGAAAAAAAATCTGAGTCAGAAATGTCTGACACACAATGAGCAGAGTATTCATTATCATAAACAAAAGACTTGTCCAAGTATTTGGGGGAAAGGAGGAGAGTGGTCTTTGCCCCAGGTTTGTATTGCACAGGAAAGGATAGCTTCAGAAAAGAAGGCTGAGCTTGTGTGGGAAGTGGGAGGAAGAGCAGAGAAAGGGGACAGGAGGGGAGAGGAGGGAAAGGGACGCCAGACAGTCTGGGAAATTCCGAGAAAGCTTTCTGTGGGATATAGGATTGGAAGCTGTAGCAGGGGTGGCAGGGAGGGAAGCCAATTTTATTTGTGAGTGTGTGTGTGTTTAATTGAAAAAGAAACAGTGATTCAACTATATGGCAGATGAAATATATTTTGCGTATTTACAAAATTAAAATTTTTGTTTTTGTATTTTGTTATTTGACATTTCTTACTGAAAAATAGGTTGTTGGGAATTTTATTGAAGTTTGTGCTTTCCAATAAAGTTGAGGTCATTATCAACTTGCTGGGTAAATTTCCAAGGGACAGATTACCATTTTAAGAACCATGAAAGCTGCCAGATATCGATAGATGTAGCAGGAAAGGAAGGCACCAGGGCTCTGAGCTGCCCAGGACAGCTGATAATTTTCCAGGTCAAAAGAACACAGCTACTCCCCCTTCATTAGGAGAAAATAATTAAATCTATGAAGGTGTTTAATGTCCTGTTTGAAAAGAACCTAGAGAGTCTGAATTTCTGAACGCCTTAAGGATACAGATTTCCGTTTGTCAATACAAAAAAAAAGGCTTTCATGCCCTGCTTTGGGTCAGGTTGTTGGTTGGAATATATATGAAATAAATAAGGTAGGTATATCTATTTAATTTTTTATTATTTTATACTAATATAAAATATATATGCACCTATGCATTTGACAGTCTTCTGAGGTAGGGCTATAGTCAATAGTTTTTTCTTTTGAGTTTGGGTTGATTTTATGTTTCCTCTTCTCTCTCTCTCTCTCTTTTAAAACACAAATCTTACTCATAATCCAAACTTTCCAGTGTTAGTGGCTTTAAAATGGAGCGAGAAAATAAATAATCTGAGTGTTTCAACCATCTATATGTTTCTATTTTCTAACCAGGCTTTTATTGGTTGGTTTTTCTTTTCCTGAGAGCTTATTTAAAAGTAATTCTTTGTAAGTTTTATAATACAAATAGAGAAAAATGTACTCAAAATAGTGTGAGTATAAATTTTTAAATAAATGTTCTCCAAGTGAACACATCTTTGTAACTGCTACCTAGATCAAGAATTAGAGCATTACCAATGTCCCCACAGTCGCTCCTGCCCCGCCCCCTGTCCTGGTCACGTTCCCAGCTGCCACACCCAAAATAACTTCTAACTTCAGTCTCATAGATCATTTCAATGTTTTGGCCTTTATTTAAGGCGTAAGATATAGAACGTATTCTTTCATGTCTTGCTTCTTTTGCTCAATTTTACATTTGTGCGATTCATCCAGGTTGTTAGCTGTAAACATAGTTAGCTCATTCTTAATGTTCTGAAGCATTCCATTGTATAACTGAATCACAGTCTTTTTCTACTAGGACTAGCCATTTGGATCACTTCCCGTTTTGTGCTATTAGCACAGTGCCAGTCTGTACATTTCAGCACATGTTTTTGGTGAACACGCCATGCCTTTGTCTTGGGTAGATACCTAGAAGTTGAATTGCTGGATCACAGGGTGTATGATTTTCATCATTACAGATGCTGTCAGTTTTCCAAAGTGACTGTTCATTTCTACTCCCATGGTGTATAAGAGTTCTAGCTACTCTGTGCCTGCCTTCATTAGCACAAGGCACTATCAGACGGACATCTTTATTTTTCTCCCATACATGGAATGGCATGGCACTGAAGCTGGGGTTCGTGTTTCCCTGGTGAGGAGGTTGAGTACCTTTTCATATTAGGATCCTTGTGTATTAAATGACTGATCAAGTTACCAATTTTCCTTAGTTTTCTGTGTTTTCTTATTGATTCATTGCTACATATAAAGACAGTATCCAAGTAGTGTATGTACTTGGATAGAGAGTCTAGAACCAATTAATATGGTTTTTAATGGATTAAAAACTACCTGCTTTTTTACTCTCATATTTAGTAGTCTTCTTTATATTTAATAATTTTCAGAATTGTAATAATAAAAACTCTAATAAACCCAAGGGACTGGGAATACATATTCATTTTAGCTGTTGGGGCAGGGAGGTTTAAGCAGGTAGAGCAGTCTCTGTACACGGAAGTGTGGGCCAGGGACATCAGCTGACATGCTTCGTAGACAGTATGTTAAAGAAAAGAGGGCTGGTTTACCTGACCTGTTCATTAAGTGGAGATTAATCATACAAAACATCGTGAAAGGTCACTCACTATGGGAATGAGCTACAGGGGGAATGGATTTTATTTGGTTTCTGCTATGTTTAACTCCCTGAGGCAGACACTGTGCTTTCTTTACTCTTCTGCATCAAAAAGTCAAACACAGCAGTATACGAGTATGGCATTTTATATCTCAAGGTCACTGTATTTCATCTAATTGGGAACTTGGTCCAATTACCTTCCAAAGCTTTAGTTTCCTCGTCGGTAAAATGAAGATAATAATACAGTGGACCCTCTTATCCACTGCTTTGCTTCATGTAATTTGTTACCTGGGTCAACTATGCTCCAAAAATGTCAAATGAAAAATTCCAGAAATAAATGATTTATAACTTAATTTGCGAACTATTCTGAGTTGTATGATGAAACCTTGCTTGCACCATCCCACTCTGCCCTACCTGGGACATGAATCATCCCTTTGTCCATGATGTCCATGACATCATGTCGTTCTCCTGCAACATACTTGGCGTGTCACATAAAAACCTCTTTAAAAAAAGGATTTCATTTCTAGAGAGAGGGGAAAGAGGGAGAAAGAGAGGGAGAGAAACATCAATGTCTGGTTGCCTCTTGCGCGCCCCCACTGGGGGGCATGCTGTGTATACTACCTGCCCATCAGTGACTTGGTGGTCATCTCAGTTATCAGATTGGTTATGAGAGACAGACAGAGAGAGGGAGAGAGAGAGACAACATTCACATAACTTTTATTACAGTATATTGTTATAATTGTTCTATTTTATTATGTTATTGTTGTTAATATCTTACTGTGCCTAATTTTTAAATTAAACTTTAGCATAGGTAAGTAGGTATAAGAAAAAACACACTATATATAGAATTTGGTACTATTCACCATTTCAGACATTCACTGGGGGTGTTAGAACCTATCCCCTGCAGATAAGAGGGGACTGCTGTGCTATTTACATTATTGAGTGACTGTGAAGGTTGAGTGAGATGATGTATTCAAAGCACTGTGCACAGGGCTTGGAGTATTACAAACAATCAATATATTTTATTTATTTTTTGTCATTAAAGAATTATTATATAGTATCCAAGCTGACAGAATTTAGGAATAAATTTTCAAATAACCTTGAAAAATATATAGGTTTCTCTTGACTCGAGTGTGTTATCACTAAGATGGTTTACTCTGCCTCTTAAACACACATTTCATGAAATGTTGAAAGGATCACTGATATCTCATCAGTTTTCCTGCTGTTCTAACATATCTTAAAATTTAGAGCTAAGAATACTTATCTCTAAAACCAAAGATTATTTGCCCTAAGAACAAAGGAAAACATGTATAGCAGAAAGATGGAATCTAAGAAGTATCATTTAGACCTACCCATTGTCACTTTCCAGTTCCTTTATCCCGGAATTTTTCCCTATCTTTACCTGCCCATTTTATTTGTTTGCTTTTCATATAGGCATAATTTACATACAATAGAACACACAGATTTTAAATGAGCAGTTTAATAAATGTTGACAGATGTATACATCCATGTAACCACCGACTCAATCAAGACATAGAACATTTCAATCCTCCAAGGAAGTTCCTCTATGTCTCTTCCATGGGAGCATTCCCACAGAGTCTCTGTGCTGATTTCTATCATCACAAGTTAGTTTCTTCTGTTCTAAGACTTGCCTGGCCACAATCTCAAATGTGGCCCCCAGTCTGCTTTTCTGCTCGCCCTTACCTAGACTTGGTGAAGTCACTCAGGTCTCCATTTACTTACCTGAGCTCCTTTGTACATTACCCTGGCTGCTTTGGCTCTGCTACTCTCATGTTGTCATGGAAATTTCAAATGGTATTTGCCCTATTATGCTACGGAAAATGAAATAATCTCTGGAAGCCATCGTTATACTTTATCTAAGATTCCTTCCCGACCACAAGGGTCAGAGTCCTTGCATTCTACCCAGAAACACTTGGTTCTATGTCTTTTTCCAAGAGAAAATTGCTGTGTTTCTAATACAAGTTGAGCCTTAACATCACAAGAAGAGAATAAAAATGTTGTGGCTACATTTGTGATACTAATACATTTGGAAGAAATAAAAAATTATTACATCAGTTGCCAGCATCTTTATATATCAAGCCATACTTACAGACTAAAAAAGTAAACATGCAATATAAAATTACATGCAGGGCCAAAGTTGGCTCTATTCTTTGTGAAAAAACTTAGGAGTCTATGATCCAAAATGTGTGGGGTGCATGTACCCCAAAGTGTGTAGAAGGTAATAGATTTAGTTGTGCCAGTAAAATATTAAGGTATCTATATGTATTTATATTTTAGTTCACATTTTCACAATCCATTTTTGTATTTGTAAGTTTTAAAAAGTCCAAACATAATGTTACAAAAGGACACATTATATAAATGAGATAAATAGGTAAATAAATAGGGAGATTGGGGGAGTGTAGGCTTCCTAAATTGAAAGAGTTTGGAGTGCACAGCTGGTGATTCCAGATGTGCACGTGCTGCCTTATCAGAAAGCTCATTTGTCTCCACAGGGTTGAATAATGAGATTCCTTGGATGCTATTTACTCCCTAAAGGGTTTTTCTCTTCCTGATTAATTCTGTAACAAATACATACCTTAAATATTTTGTTATAGTGTATTTCTGCCTGGTAGCCATAGCCCTTAGCTGAGGGCAGAGGGGCCGATGAAACAGCTTGCAGAGGCACGAAGCTGTAAGTTTCCCCATGATCTGTACTCTAAACTTTAAGAAGGTTATTGGGGCCTTATTTTCTATAATTAAGAATGACTGTAAAATTCTTTGTAACAATTTATTTCTACATGTGCCATCCAGGTCTTCTGTCATCTCCTGGAAAGCCCTTCATGGAAGTTTACTAGTTCCAGCCCGGTTTCCTGAGAAGAGAAAGGCAGAGACAAGCTCTGAGGACCACCACTATGGGGAGAAGGAGACATGAGAAAAAACCACCAGAAATTCTTCGGAAACAATCATTGACCTTAGACACAAAAGTATGTGGGTGGCCAAGGACCAGTTTCCTTAAATCACATAATTGGCACCCAAAAGAAATTTGTAGATCTTATTTATAAAAGAAGTTAATAAATGCATATTTTGTCCTAAAATAACATTTGTCAAAATGCCTAGTTATTCTAATATGAACAAGTATTAAGAACAGTTGTCTTGAGGATTTCCAGTCAAGACAGAGGTGTAGGTAGATATAGTTTGCCTCCTCACACAACCAAAAGAAGGACAACAACAAATTTAAAAACAAAAAAACAACCAGAACTGCCAGAAAATTGAATTCTATGGAAGTCTGACAACCAAGTAGTTAAAGAAGAAACATTCATTCAGACTGGTAGAAGGGGCAGAGGTGGGCAGCTGGGGCAGACAGGACACAGGGCAAGGCTGTGGCTGGAGGATGGGTTGGGTGAGGTGGTGGCTGGTAGTCCCACATTTCTGTGTGGATAAACCAGGAGGAACAACTGGGGAGTGAGACAGACTGCTCAACCCAGGTTTCCAGCACAGTTAAATAAAGCCTCAATACCTCTGACTGAAAAAAACCTGTGGGGTTGCAGCAGTAGGAGAAATACCCAGCCTCACAAGGAGTGTTCCTTGGAAAGACCCACAGGGTCCTAGAAAGTACACAAACCCACCTACCTGGAGATTAGCACTAAAAAGGCCCAATTTGCTTGTGGGTAGCGGGGAAGTAACTGAAAGACAGATGAGAGTTCAGCAAGTAGCATTGTTCCTTCTCTGACCCCTCCCCACATACAGTACCACAACACAGTGACCTGGGTTGCCTTGCCCTGGCAAATACCTAAGGCTCCACCCCTTACAACATAACAGTTCTACCAAGACAGGGAAATATGGCCCCAATGAAAGAAGAGATCAAAGCTCCAAAAATAGAACTAAGCGGTGAAGAAATAGCCAGCCTATCAGATGCACAGTTTAGAACACCGGTAATTGGAATGCTCATGGAAATAGCTGAGTATGTTCTCAAAATAGGGGAAAAAGTGAAGGGTATGCAAAGTGAAATAAAGAAAAATATACAGGGAACCAATAAGGAAGGGAAAGAAACTGGGACTCAAATCAACGATTTGGAGCAGAAGGAAGAAATAAACATTGAACTGGAACAGAATGAAGAAACAAGAATTCAAAAAACTGAGGAGAGGCTTAGGAACCTCTGGGACACATTTAACTGTTCCAACTTCTGAATCAAATCATAGGGGTGCCAGAAGGAGAAGAGGTAGAACAAAATATTGAAAACTTATTTGAAAAAATATTGAAGGAGAACTTCTTCAATCTTGCAAAGGAAATAGACTTCCAGGAAGTCTAGGAAGCTCAGAGAATCCCAAAAAAGTTGGACCCAAGGAAGCATACACCAAGCACATCATAATAACACCGAGATTAAAAATAAGGAGAGACTCTTAGAAGCAGCAAGAGAAAAAGAGACAGTTACCTACAAAGGAGTGCTCATAAAACTGTCAGCTGATTTCTCAAAAGAAACCTTGCAGGCAAGAAGGGGCTGGAAAGTATTCCAAGTCCTGAAAGGCAAGGACCTACATCCAAGACTACTCTCTACCCAGCAAAGCTATCATTTAGAATGGAAGGGCAGATAAAGTGCTTCCCAGACGAGGTAAAGCTAAAGGAGTTCATTATCACCAAGCCCTTATTATATGAAATGTTAAAGGAACTTACCTAAGAAAGTGAAAAAGATAAAAAACTATGAACAGTAAAATGACAACAAACTCATGACTATCAACAACTGACCTAAAAACAAAACAAAAGCAAACTAAGAAAACAACTAGAACAGGAACAGAATCACAGAAATGGAGATCACATGGAGGGTTAGCAACAGGGGAGTGGGAGGAGCGGGGGGGAAGGTACGGAGAATAAGTAGCATAGATGGTAGGTAGAAAATAGACAGGGGGAGGGTAAGAATAGTATAGGAAATGGAGAAGACAAAGAGCTTATATGTGTGACCCATGGACATGAACTAAGGGGCAGGGGGAAGAAAATGCTGGTGGGACGGGGTATGCAGGGCAGAGGGGAATAAGGGGAGGAAAAAATGGGACAACTGTACTAGCATAATCAATAAAATATATTTAAAAAAAGAAAAGTTGTCTTAACATGGCTGTTAAATTACCTTGCTTTACCCACATCTGAAATCAAAAGGAAAAGCTCTGTGGCTTTCCTTTCTTTTCTTTCTGACAAACTTTTATGTTGCATGTAAAATCATAAAATAACTCTTTCCTTTAGAGAAAATGTGTTTGCAATGCAGAACTACTTTTACCTCATCTGAACCAATAAGAACAGTTATTAAATCATATCACAGTTGTTTCCTGGAACATGCCTAAAGGAGAGCATACAATATTATTTAGGGGGGAAAGATAGCTATCAGAAATATATCTGATTATACAACTCATAGACACACTGATGAATTATAAATATTACACTCCCTGCATCTCTTACAGTGGCAGGAAAGATAGACCAAAAATGGCTTCCTCCGTGGTGTGTACGATTCCAGGGAATGAGGAATTTACCAGGTCATTTTCACTAATGGCCTTTGGGAAGAAGATTCTTGAACATGGCATGTTGAAAGCAAATTTGATCCAAACATGCTGTGGCTCTCAGAATGTCAAGCCCTTTGCAAATTCAAGGCATTCAAGACAGCCCCGCATGATCAAAAATGGCACCAGCATCAATTAATGCCAACACCTGCAATTAGGAAATCGCAGATGAGTAGGGACATGAGAGGCTCTAATTTTCCATTGCCTGGGATCTCTGTTCTTGGTGACACCTGTCATGTTTCATTGACATGAATACTTTTGGAGGCTTCTCACCATCTTCTCGAAAATTGCAATTCTGACCGGAGCTCCCCAGGCACATTGTCAATTTATCTTCATTTGCAATGGGTCCCTGGGCAGACTCTGAGAGCTCCCAGAGATGGGGCTTTTACATTTGAAGAAGGGTGCAGAGCAATGTCCAGCTGCAGCCACGTGGTTTAATACAGATTTGCAGGGAAAATAAAATTAGTTGGTACATAGGGAAATCAATGTCATAGGAGCCAAGAAAAAAATATGGCTGGTGCTTGAAATGCCTTTCTATTACTGTACAGGAAATCAGGATCAAGGAAAGCAGTCCCACACTATGGAGTATTAATCTAAGAGATTTTGAAATGGTTCATATAACTTACCTATGCTAAGTATATTATACGGAAAACCTGAGCAAGAATGATCAAAGCAGAATATATTCTATTATCTGACTATTAACCTTTTTAATGTAGATCCTCTTCGTGGTTACAAACATGGCAATTTTTAGGGGACATCATAGCGAGAGTTAGAGTTGGGCTAAGCCAGAACAAAAAGCATGTATTCACAGATATATACAGACACACACACACACATACTTCATGGGAAATAACACATTGTAGATAAACCATTAAGTGGGGGATAGTATCTTTACATTTATTAGCATTTAACAAAAACCAGACACTAATTTCTCCCATCCTTCGTTTTTTCATAGAGAGATAGAAATGCTGAAGACCGATAACTTTTTTGATAACATCTGTGTCTTAAAAGAGTTGGACATTCTAGAAGTCAATCCAAGTGCAAATTTGTTCTTGGTTAACAACTTTAGGTAGATAAATTTGGGAACCAGGTGGTAGTTTGATAAAATGCTGTTTCTTTTTTCTTCATTGTGATTGCAAGTGATTTGAGAAGGCATTCTTGAGATTTTCAGGTTCAGCCTAGATTGCTCAATACACATTATACTACAAGGATGAGCACATTATGAGCATAACTTTAACACCAGTTGATTTTCCCCCCTATACCTAATAGAATCACGTTTAACACAATGAAATCTTGATGGATGATCCTAAGTAGTTAATCAAATCTCATCTTTTCATTAATCTAATTTCATTGTCATACGTGTGGTCTCAGCAGTTTATCTTTAGCAGTAATCAGATTTCATTTTTAATCCAAATAACTTCAATTGGGTTTTAACTTCTACACGTTTTCCTCGTTCTGCCAACATCGATCTAGGGAAGATTAGAATTCTACAAGGGCCCTTTTCAGGCCTCTCTTGTATTGATATTTGTCTAATTGCTTCTCCTTTTGTGATATACTTGTCCCATAACCAAGATGAATATGTAGCAGAGGCAGGAGGTAATGACCAGCCTGAAAGCTAATGACAGGGTGGAGAAGTAGAACGCATTTGGGATGCTGAGGTGAAGGAGACAAGCTCCCCACTTGTAAAGTGGGGGGTATATTAATATTTACCTCACAGGGCTGTGGTAATGATTAAATGAGATTGATGCTTGACCCTGATTGGACACTGAGAAATGGTTGTTAGTCTCATTATTCAATTCTAAAGGTTGAGAGGTGATATGAAGTTGATATTAGCAGATAATGTTCAGTAATTTTTCAAGGAAGAAATTGTAATTTTTTAGAGAGCAGGTTCTGAAGTGTCTTCCCCTTACCATTTGGAAAACTAATGGTGTGGGTGAGCAGGATATTTAATTTTGTGGGGGCGTGGTATTTTGGTGGGTGGGCGGCAGAGGCAGGCTCCTGGGCAGGAATGCCAATAGACAGAAACCAGAGCTACCTGCAGACTTGAGGGAGCACGATGAGCACCCTCCTGCAGACTCACTCTCTCAGGACGGAAGAGCACTCCCCATTACCCCCACTGCCAACGTGAGTGAATTCCATTAGGAAAGAAAGGAGGATGCATCTAACCAAAAATTGTTCTACCAGGTGTCATCCTTTTAAAGAATCCTAGGGTAGCTACCCTCTGCTTCACAGTTCTCGTTTGTTTTAGAGTTACACCGTCTAACACAGTAACTACTAGCCTCGTGCAGTTATTTACATTGATTTAAATTAAATTACATTATTTCTACAGTCGCACTATCCACATTTCAAGTGCTCAGTAGCCACATGTGACTAATGACTGACCTTGGAAGGTGCAGGTTTGGAGCATTCTATCCGCACAGAAGGAGCGGCAGGGACAGGCAGCTTCAGAGGAAGAAGAGACAAAGGGTGTGGGCTGCGGAAACTCCGAAACCAGCACGGCGATCCCAGCTCTGGCGTTAACTTGCTGTGTGCTTCATGCTGGTGTCTTAACCCCTCTAAACTTGATTTTTGTTCAACTTTTACATGGGGATGAATAATGCCCATCTTGCAGGCTATCGTGAATATTAAAGGTATGAAAAGAGCCTAACTTTGTGTCTGACCCAGAGTATGTACCCAATACATGGTATTTGTCATTATTATCATCAATAATAGTAAATGCTGAAATAAATAAGCTAATGACATAGCAAAAACCAAACTGTGGCATTTCTGGTACAGCAACATTCAGTCCTATGACAGGGGTTTGGGCTTTCCCCAAATGCTCCTGATTACGACGGATGTCTAATCCCTCGTGTCTGCATCACATAGGTGCCTCTGCACTTAGACTTGAAAACTAAGGAGAAAATATGTCTCTAACTAGGTGATTTTTCATGAGGATAAAGGGCTAGAGGTACCAGTTAAATGCCTGCTTTAAATGCATAAGTTCTAAACATGAATATCTCTTTCCTATCAAAAATATATTCTCTTGTGCAGTTATTAGTTTAAGATTAGTTTTTCCCTACTTAATATGCAAAATATACTGTGACAAAAGGTGGCCCCAGGCAGGAAAAAATAAATAGCCAGTGTCACTCATTATAATTACAATGAAATAATGCTTTCTAGAAAACAATGTTTTCTTTTGTTTTCCTGATTCTGATAGGAAACTGTGAAAATTGAAGCTCTTTTCAATTCTTCCTTTCGTTCCACTTCAAATGCATTCCTGACAGTCATTTAGAAAGCCTCTCCCCAAACTGAAATTAATATTTTCCAGACTCATTTTGAGCATAGCATTTGTTTGCCTGATTCTCTAGTAACCAACCTCATAATAACTATCATCACATAACGGAGCCAGTGCAAGCATGCAAGGACAGAGAGGGGCCGGTGATGAATAATTCAGACTCCTGGGTTATTTCCACTGGATCCTCAAACAGTTTGTCTCCATGTAGGCTCTTTTTGTGAAGGGTGTCAAATTCCTTTGCAAATATCTTTCCTTCTCAGCACACCTGGGAGATCTTTTTCCCTCTGCAGCTCTGGTTCCTGGTCTCAGATCGCAGTGGCCAGTAACGGGTGCAATTCCTATTCCATCTGCTCTGAAGTGAGGAGGGGCTGTTTTGGTCAGGCTAAACCCATGTGATGTGAACATCACTGACTGGCGTGTAGTCAACATTATGCTCAAGAAACATATTTGTCCTGCAGGTGATACTAACAGTTTATGAATGAGTGGATTTTGATGTTGGTTAATTAGAAGGTACTTTAGTGCAGCATCTGTCACCCAGCAGCAAACAATTTTCCTATGTGTTGTTCAGATAATTTTCCTTATGGTACAAAAGCTGGCTAATATAAGGATTGTCAACAATTGGGAGATTAACAGGCACTTTACTTTTTTAAAAAATTTTTTGAATGTATAGGTATGTGTATGTGGTTCATTGAATCAAAACTGCCCAGAATTAATAATAACAATAAAGCTAACATTTGTTGAGCTTTTATAATGTCTCAACTGCTGTTAAAAATGCTATATTAGAATTTATTCAATATTGGGACAAGCTTTCTAATTATCTGAGATGTCCAAAAATAGAATAAATTGTTTTGAGAAATAACTCCATCTAACTTTGAAGAAGACTAACAAGAATCATCTTAAATTTTATGGAAACTCTAAGCTGGGGTGATATACAAAGCATTACTTTGGCTCGCTGAACTCCTAGCAGATTTTTCAGAAAACAGATCAGTGTGTTTAGGTAAAAATGTAGGAGATTAAAGGTCCCTACTGTTAAATCCTGGATTACAGCAAATCACATCCCTTAAAACCTGACTGTTTCTTGGTGTGAGTCCTTTTCTTCATCCTGACTATGTAGGTGATTTTACAGTGTAGTGTGGGCAAGTCTAGCAGTAACCTTTTAAACAGTATAAGCAAAATAAAGTAAATTAAAGTAACAAGACAGCCCTGGGCAGGAAGAGAGCCTTTGGCAGAAGTCTGGGAGTTGCTATGTGATGCAGCAGAAGCCCTTGTGCTGCCTTTGATCTGGGCCCTCTTCCTGGGCTAGGGCATCAGCCCTGTTACGACAAGCTGCACGTGAAACCCTGTTAGTGACCCTTGACACTTGCTGTACTGAGTGTGTGGTAGGCGTTCCTGTGCTCAGATTCCAGACCCAGCCTGCCTGGTTTCAAATCCTCGCTCTGCCAATTCCTAGAAGCCTGACCCCAGGCTTGTCTTTTTATCTCTCCATGCCACTATTTTATCACCAGTAAAATGAGGGTGATAATTGTCATATTTATCTCATAAAGCTATTAAGAGGATTAAATACCTTACTGTGAGTAAAGCACTTTGAACGGTGCCTGGCCATTGTGGATTAGGAACTACCCTCATTGTTTCCTGTACTGACCTGATTTTCCCTGGTTTCTCTTTTGGTTTGGCCTCTTCATTGCACCAGGGATGACAACGGAAACTGTAGTTTGGACTTCTTTTTAAATATAACTCCCCAAATATTGGGGAATTGGAGTTTGAATGCAGCTATCATTTTGTTTTTGGAACTATTTTCTCTAAAATTAAAATAACCCGATTAGCTTTTTAGGTTTAGCATCTGCTTAAGAGATGAGTAGAACATATTCTGGGTGTAATCACTCAGGTGTGATGTGGTTATGATGTGTGTGTTTGCGGTAGAGTGGGCTTGGCAGGGTGAGGTAGGAGAAAGAGAAATACATTTAGAAACAAAAGTTAGGCATATAACCAGGGAGAGAAAATACTGGCCATGGGGAACATAGACAGAGCTGGCCTGAATATTCATAAATGAGAAATTGGTGAAATGGGGTTGGCCCATTTTTAACTGTTTTATAACTGAGGTTCTGGTGGCTGTAGCCCCTGCCAGTCTGGGGAACAGGGGTGTTGCATCAGTGGCAGCGCCAGAATAGCAAGTGAGATATTAAGGGCTAGATTTTAAACACATCCAACTATTTGTAACATAATTTCACCAGGCAGGGAATCCATGATTTGAACATGGATTCAAATCCACTAAGTGAAGACTCATAGACCTCAACTCCTCCATGAAGCCCACACTGATTAGATATACACCACTCTATCTCTTCATGGCACCCTGGGAACAGATCTTTTGAAAATACACTATTTTTGATGTTCTTGTCTTTATGGTGGGAGAAGTTTCTTAAGAACACAGTCTGTAACGGATTCCCGTACCAGGCATAGGATGTGCTCAGTGCCTGAAGAGTGAACTGTATGTCTATTCTCAACCTTATGCCTTGTGCATATCACATAGAGGACAGAGATATGAAGTTAAGGAGATAAGTTGTCACTAGCAAGTATTAGCAACATGTACTTTCTGAAAAACATTCACTCTGGACGTTGTTTAAGGCAAGTCCTTTTACAGAGCTGCTAAAAACAGGACTTCATGGTCATTCTGAGGTTCTTCCACATAGATTTTGGGATGATGGCTTGAGCGACTGGTTGGCCCTAAATGCATATGTAATATTGTTAAACAAAGTAGGCTGGCCTGAATAAATGAGGCATTGTACGAAGGCTCTGTTTCTCCACACTGCCTTGAGAGGTCCTTAGATACCGCAGTGTAACAATCTCTGTCCTTTCTGTGTTCTCCGAGAGGAGGCTTGGCCCCTTGTGAACCCTTTGATCATTTCTCTCTTACATCCTCAACAGGGGGCACATGCTAAAAGGTTCCCTCCACAAAGCCTGTCCCATCCCCTGACCCCTTTCTTCCTGGGCTCACATCAAATCTTCTTGATTACACAGATGTTCTGGTACTTAGAGGTAGAGAAAGGCATCCTGTGGTTGGTGGACAGGCCGAGGAGAATGCCACGGCAGCATTCACATAAGACACCATCTCTCTGCTTCCAGCAGAAACGTCTTTACAATGGACCTTTATTTATTAGCATAAAGGAGACTTTAAAAGGCTGCTTTAATTGATGCAGATTCTCAGGGTGAACTCCTGCTTCAGGACAGCTTGGCTGGAGCCGCTGAGTAGCTTCTGGGAGCAGACTGAGGATACGATGTTGATTTCCCATCTCAGCTGTAATGTAGCACCAGGGAGAGTCTGGGGCAGGTCTGTTTTTATGGGGTCTGAAATGGATGCCAAGATAAAAGTGCTTAGTGTTCTATTTTCCATCAAAAGGCATCAACACTGTACACGTAGCCAGAATGAATTAGAGGAAAAGAAACCAGAATAGGAATGTTTATTCTCAATGACTGAACAGTAATTAAAAAGGAATGGATAGCATTGCTTTAAACTACACTGTGCTTGTAATAGTGCAGCATCAACACAACAGTGGTAGTTATTAGCAGGAAGTTGACAAGAAAGGTGTCAAGATAGCATTTGGAATGCTTTCGCAAATACGTTCTGTACTGAATGTGAAGTGAGTTAGTCCAAGACACCTCACAGTCAGTAGTTTAGATAGGAGTGTGTATGATATGTAAATGACATGACAGGACATGCAGGGAAACTAGAGTCAAAGCAGCAGAGCATAGTGGTTGGAAGAAGCCACCTGCCTAGGTCCAAATGCTGTATCTGCTATGTGTTATCTCTTGGCAGTAATGATCCTCTGTGCTGCAGTTTCTTCATCTGTAAAGTGGGAATGATAGTAGTAGAACTTATCACAAAGACTCTGTGAGTTAATATAGTCTTTAAATATATTAACATATTGATAGACATTATATGAATATTTAGTAAATAAATAATGAAGTCATCTAATACTTCCTCAATATTTTACAATACATTCTCTAGGAGAAAAAGTCTCTTCTAAATTGAAGGACATTTTTTAGTTTAAGTAGCATTTATGTTATTCTTTGATGCTGTGGACATGTAGAAGAACATATAAAATATGGTCCCTGATCTCGAGGAAATTATAGTCGATAGGACATGCAGCTCTAGGGTGGGGCAAAAGTAGGTTTACAGTTGTGATATGTAAAGGGGTTTATCCTTGGATTACTTATTAATTATTATATTCTTTTCTTTGTGAACAACTGTAAATCTACTTTTACCCCATCCTGTATAAAGGTTGACCATTATAATAAAAACATAATTCAAAACATGTAAAAACATGTATGATGTAAGATTCCTTTCTGCATGAGCACATGACAATAATTGCGATAGATCAGAAGAGGAGAGAAGGCCTTGCTTCTGCTGGGTCACCACATAAGGCCTGCTTAGGGAATGGCTTAGAAGGGTCAGAGTTCCACCTGCAGTGGCTTGGTTTCCATCGGAGAGTAATTTACATAATGAGGAAAACAGAAGGCATGCTTTGGGTTGTGAAATATACCCTTGACTCTATGTAAACCTTTTTACTAAACAGCAAATATTATTTTGGTCATTCACTCATATGTAGCCAGTAAGGTATACATGCGTACCTTATTTTACGAGTAGCACATTTTATGCCAGTATTTTCACCTATTCGTGAGCACAGAAAAAAAATTAGTGTTAATCTTCACAGATTTTCTTGTATTTCATCCAAACAAGTACATCTGGTTCACATGATATCAGGCTTTGCTTTCCACACCACCATCACCACAGAAAATTTTTTTTCTGGTATACCATATGTTTGGAATCTAAACATGCAAAAAAAATCAGTTATGGCTACTTGCAAATAGAAAACCAAGTAATCAGCAATACACAAGACAATTAGAAAAGGCATTTGTCCACCAATATCTGAGTTCTTCATATAATTAGTTAAACTAATGCTCATGAGAGAGGGAGAGCAGAGGCATTAAAGCCCCTGTAGCTGTGTTTTGCTGCAGCACCCTCTTTGCCCCTCTGCCCCCCTTCCCTCTCTGCATCTCCCTCCTCCCACTCCTTTTCCTTCCCTTCCCCTCTTCTTTCAATTTGGCAATTCAACATTTATTTTCTGCATTCTGCAAAGTTATCACAGGTATCAAGAACACAATCTGAGTTTCCTTTGTATTACTTTCATGGTGTTTCCTTAATCACGGCAGATATTTATTTTATATATTGCTTGTTTATAAATATGACTTAAAGCATACAACGTGTTCCTTATGGATTTTCTGACTTGTGTGGTATAAACACCAGTGTGTATCAATACCAATAAAATCTGTTGGCACAAATGTCCCCATGACATTTTGACAATAGTCTCCAGAGTAATACCACCTAACCTGAAGACTAATCTTGGTGGAATGACTTAATAGGCTTAAAATGTCAAGCTTTGTGTGTTACAGCCTTAGCTGGATTAAATACGCTATGTTTATTTTAAACTCCACATGTCTTATTAAATTATAGTCATCTTGGTTATTTTGTCCTCTCTTTCCAGGATATTACCTTATTTTTAAAAGAGATTTTTAAAGTCAAATTTCTCATTTCAGGATTGATTAAATGCAGGACCACAAAAGCTAAACATAGAACAAAAGGAGGGAGGACAGTGACAAGAGACCCAAAGTGAAACGGAGAAATGGTAATGACCTAGAAATGACAGTGGGGAACCGTTTAAGCCAAACGATGTATTCAAAATGCTGGATGCTCTTACATTTGTATTTATTTGGAGTAGATTTACGAGAGCAATATTTCTTATACAGTTCCCATAGAGCTTCTCCATGAAGAAAAATTCCCACCATTAAATAAGATGGAAAACATGAAATTATGTCTCTACAGTTTGGAAATGTATAATGTACATTAACCAGAAATCTCCTTAGAGAGGTACTGAAGATTACTTTTAAATTAAGATATAATTGGCATACTATGAAGTTAACATTTTATTTTTATTTTAGTTTTACACATGTTTTAGGGCCCAGAAGGAAAAAATAATTTTATCAATAACAAGTTTGGGCAAATATTCTTAACATTACATTGTTCCTTTTATTTCTTTCTGAACTTTCTTTTATCTCCCAGAAGACACAGTCTCAAACATATATATTAACACAAAAAAGTTGTTTATAATATAGAGTTAAGACTATTCAGCTATTTTAGAAAAAAATAGTGAGTTTAAGAAGACTTCATACAAGTCATCACCTCGATGATGAAGAATTAATCTTAAAGTTTTTAATTTATTTTTGTTTTAGCATTTTCCTTCAGCTATAATTCACAACTTACCATTTAAAAGTGCATACTTCAGTAGTTTTTAGTATATTTACTACATTGCTTATTTTGTACATTTTATGTAAATGGTATTGTACAATACGTGGCCTTTTGTGGCTGGCTTCTCTCACTTAGCATAATGTTTTCAGGGTTTATCAACACTGCAACGTGTAACAGTACATTCCTCATTATAACTGAGTAATATTGCATTGTATGGATATACCACATTTTGTTTATTTATACATTACTTGATGGACATTGGGTCATTTTGGTTAGTATAAATAAAGCTGCTATGAACATTCATGTACAGGACACTGGATAAATTTTACAAGTCTGTTTTTCTCTCTTTCCTTGAGAATACAGGGACCATATTATCTTGTCCCCTTTGCATTATCAGAGCTTAACACAGTGCCTGACACATAGTAGGGCTTTCTAAACACTATATCCCAAAAAATTAATAAACAATTGCATGGGCAAAAGGATACATAAGGAATGAGAGCTAATAGTTATGTAA
This sequence comes from Tonatia bakeri, assembly GCA_004024845.1. Lineage (NCBI taxonomy): Eukaryota > Metazoa > Chordata > Mammalia > Chiroptera > Phyllostomidae > Tonatia > Tonatia bakeri. The sequence goes on from PVIA01000979.1 coordinate 297,201, forward strand.
TTCTATGTGCAAATATTATTCTAAACACTTTCCATCTATTTACTCATAGAAACTACATTATCTTTGGTCAGATGAGGAATTGGATCTACAGTCCATGCTCTGAAGCACTGTGCTAAGTAGCCTGTCTTCAAACACAACCCAAAAGCTGCAATGGAATATTACTTGGTCACAAAAAAGAATACAGTCTTAAAATTTGCAACAATATGGGTAGACCTAGAGGTTATGAAGCTAAGTGTAATAAACCAGACAGAGAAAAACAAATACAATATAATTTCACTTATATGTGGAATCCAAGAAAACAAAACAAAAGAACAGACAAAATAGAAACAGACTCACAGATACAGAGAACAGGTGAGAGGATGGCTGGGGCAGGGGTCTGTATGAGAGAAAGAAAGGGATTAAGGAGTCAAAGGGGCTGTTACAAAATAGGCATGGGATATAAAGTACAGTATAGAGAATATCGTCAATGATACTGTAATAACTATGTATGGTGCCAGATTGATAGCAGACTTATTGAAGGGATAGCTTTGTAAGCTATATAAATGGCTAACCTCTATGCTCATCATCTGAAACTGGTACAACACTGAATGTCAACTCTAAGGGGAAAAATGCTTATTTATAGCTGCCATGAAATGGAGAGGACTTAAAGTCACGTCCCAGTCCATTCTTCAGGTCCTCCTGCATCTGTAGTCCTTTGCAAATGTATATTCAACTGGTGGTGGTACTGAGAATGCTGAACAGGCACTTTGCTTTTCCCTTTTCTCCATGAGTAACTAGCACGGGCTGAAGGAAGGCCAGGGGCCCTGCAGACATCACCCATGCCTGAGACACCGAGTTTCTGGGGACAGCAGAGAAGCCAGAGTCGTTCCCAGAGAAATCCGATAACCGGAATGGTCAAAGCAGGGGTTGCTCAGACAACTCAGCAGACAGCAGCACCCTAGCAAGACCGACCACATATTTTAAGTGTATGTGCTCCGACTCTGAAACTGCACCTCCTCTTTAATCTGGCCTGGACATTGTGTCCTTTTCTGACACGAATATAACACAAAATGCAGACCAATACTCCTCCTGCTTGGCTAGAGCAAATGTTAACTGGGAAAGGGGGTTTAAAGTGGTGTAGGGTTAGTCCTGTCCTTGGGAGATAGAGGAAATGTGTGTCCCAGCACCTTTGTCCTAGTGATCCCCTGAGTAAAACAGCACGGATCTGGGCCTGAATTACTTGAAGGCACAACGGATGCTCTTCCCACCATGGTATGGGCACTGATGACTGCTGTTTGGCTACTTTCTCTCTCATAGCACCAAAAGTTCAGTTGTGTTTTAGACCAAACATATACCACTGAGTATCCAGGTTCTCAACTCGTGATTGGGATGATAAATGCAGTGATTCACAAATTACTTAGTTGCCCAAGCCAACCACCTGGGGAGTTTGAATATACTGGCAACTGCATCCCATCCCCACACAGTCCAGTTCTGATGTCCTGGGATGGCATTTGGGTATGGGGATTTTAAAATCCCCCAAATTATTATAATGTGCAGCCAAAGTTGAGACCCACCGGCCCAAATAAGCATTTTGACTACACACCTGTTGACAAGCAGACTTTATACGTCTTGCAAGGATCAAATGAGATAATATCTATGCATTACTCAGCACTGTTCCCGGCAAGAATGAGGTCTCAGTACTAATTGTCATTTGCCCAACTGAGCATGCATGTATACACACTGTGTATCAAACACCAACAATAAAACTGTGAGTTAGTAAAGTTACAGTAATTTTTTAGTTAACTGAGAATTAATCTCAATTTCACTTAAAAAACTTTAATTTTATTAAGTTATACTGAATTATAATAGTCCAATTTTTCCCTTTTAAAATGCCAAGTCGAACAAACAAAAACATTTCTTCCTTGGATAGTTAGGTGTTCAGGATCCCAGGCATCACACCCTTGACTCCAGGAAAGTCAGAGCCCCACAATGAAAAGCAAATGGAATTGGGTCAATTCAAAGTCCTGGCTGATTAGATTAAAATAATGCTTTACTGTGGTCTGAGTATTTTCACATGAGACTCTGCTCTTCCGTAAGTGCTTATTTAAATCCTATTTAAACTTAAGTGAAATTGTACAAATTATGTTTTTTTATTAACTGAGTCATCTTTGTTGATTTGTAAGTCAATATATTTAAACTTTCCTCTTAAAGGCCTTTGGAAACACACCTTGAAGACAAAGGTGTCCCATCACCTGAGAAGGTAATGGCTATGGTAGGACACAAGGGAGTGAATGGAAGGGTGGAGAGGGTAAGCTGTACAGGGAGTGAAAGCAGTATGTGCAAGACCTTTAGGTATGAAGGTGTTTGGCATATCCAAGAAACTGGAGGAATAATATTCTGGCAGACTCAAAAAATGAAACAAACCATATTAGACAACGAAGCTAGAGAGATATACAAGCTCATGTCTGCTCCTCTGTGGAGGCTTGATCTGTTCACTCTATGTGCTCCAAGTGCTGACATTAAGCCTCGTTGATTATAACATTAAGTGCTTGACATTAAGCCTTGGATTGCCAAGGCACCCATCTCAAAGGCATTCATTTTGAATAAATAAATTGCCAGTTTTATGGCATACTTATGAGCTAAACAACTAGCTAAGGAACCAGGCTGCCTACCCTTCCCTTTCTCCCTTTAAAGTGCTCTGAGTAACCTAGATAAGTGACTGCTTGAGTGACCCTGCTTTTCCCTTCCCATGCCATAAATCCCCCCTCTTACATTTCAATTCACCAAGAAAGAGTGAACCTGCAAAACCCTCGGCACCCCAGCCTTATCCGAAACAAAGACAGAGTCCTAGTTCTGGGCTCCTGCCCTCTCTTTCTACCTGTGACCTAGCTTTGTGGCCCTTGAGTAGGCTGTATCCTTCACTTTCCTGGACTTGTGAGTAAAAAAACTCAGTTTTTCAGAGTTTCCTGATTGCTGAGGTGAGTCTTGCAATCCTAAGAAGCATAAGGGGCATTCCGGCCAAAAGACTGGTTGAAAAATGTTTGTGTGGGCTCACCAAAAGTGTCAAGGGCCTAGGTGAGTGTCCCAAGCATTCCTAGCTGATGGCATCACGTCAATAGGCTGAGACCTACATGAAACACTCTGTTAAGACATCAATTCGTCAGTTGGTTTTGGCTCTATGATAGAGGTCAACTGTTTTCATAATAATTCTATTATTAGTGGCTTAAAACACAATTACTTATTCTCTCTCTCACCCCTGTGAGTTTGGCTGGGAACTGGCCGATCTAGGCTGGGTTTGGCTCTGAGCTGCAGGTTGGGCCAGATTTACTCCACAAATCTATCATCTTCTCTCTCCCAGCGAGCTACATGGGTAGTTTCTTTCATGACCATGGCATAAATGCAAGTGGATAAACACACCTACATAAGCATAACCCAATCCTGTGCATGAATCATGTCTGCTAATGTTCCATTGGTCCAAAGTCAAGGAGCCAGGAAGTGCACTCTGTCTGTAGTAGGAAGAAATACAGGGTTTTATGAGTTAAATGGCTTAAAACATGAATGTAGAGAGGAGTAAGAAATTTGGGTCAAAAAGTTGATGCTCCAAATCTACCAAGGTGAGGTTTCATTGACTGATTGCCTTAAGCTGTCCTGGTCATCCAATATCACCTGTGCTGTTCTCCTGTTAAGAGGTCAACAGGGCCTTTGTCGACCCTGATATTTTGTCTGGTCCTTGTTCTCTTATGCTGCATGAGGTATTTCCCTAAAGAAAGGAGATGAATGGTAACTCCTATACATTTACTCAGGGAAAACATCTGGAGAGTTGTTTTTGTTCGATTTTCATCTGGATGTTTGGCATCGTGTCAAAAGTATTACTCTGAGAAGTTTAAAAAAGTTAGTCTAGTTAGTGTGTTACTTCCTCTCCACATTATAACAATACACTAGAGTCTCATTTAAATGCCACCCATGGGATGCATGTTGGGAACCAGGCTAGAGAGGAAAGAGCAGGGTAATATTTTTTCTGATGCTCATTCACAGTAAATTCCTTTATAAACCCAAATCAATTGTCCCACTTTAGAAAAAATCCTGTACCTTGTTTTGCATGTAACAGAGATACTAATATGTAGGAGATCTTTGGCATCCTTAAATTTAAAAATCAGTGTCTACTCTTTGCTAACAACCACTGGGTCCTGGTATACAATTATTTGTCATTTTTATTGAGATACATATTTGAATGTCATATGTCACCATCTTGGTACCACTGTTTTGTTCCCTAATTGCTGTCTCATATGCTTTCATAGGAAAATTAACTTTAATAGCAGCGTTTGCAAACTTGGAAATTTTCCAAGTAGCTTGGATATAACCCTTAGGAATGCTGGGAGCCCTTCTTTATCTTTCTCTCTGAAAAGGAGAATGGCCTATGAACTCAGAATTCAATACTTCAAATAAAATTAAACAAAAACATCTGTGGAATACATTTGGTTGCACACACACACACATATATGTATTAGTAAAATATAATTCATTAGATATATAGTATACATATTGCAACTTTCATGTGTGTGTGTTTATACAGGGTCCGACAGAAGTTGAGTGTGTTTTGTGCAGTATGTGAATGTCTCATACGAGATAAACAGCAATTTGAACATTTTACCTAGAATGTCATATGGTGTGCTTGAGTGTGATACTGTTATGTTACAATATCACGTGCTTATAATTTTGTAATAAAAGATTCTGTAAGAAAAAATAGGTGTTATTTGTGCTGGACCTTGTGTATAATTTTTTAAACTATTTATAATTTATGGGGTTTTTTTGTTCTTTTTTCCACCTATGAAGGACATACAGAATGAACATATTATGTACTAGATGTGGCCCTTAGGCATGATCAGGCCTGGAAGAGTCAACTACAGCAGAATGAGTAGTGTATGTGCAACCAAGAGCTGACAAAGAAGAAGCAGGCATTGTGAAATAAAGGCAGATGTAGTCAAGCAAGAGGAAAGAAAACTCAAAATACCACAGAAATAGCCTATATGTAACCACTAAGGCAGGCAAACAGCATAACCAGCAAGAGGTTTTAGGATGTCATGTCAGAACTCAGCACCCAAGAATCTGGATTTAGTTAGTATTTCAGGCCCGTTAGTGGGTCACTTCCCACTAGATTGGATGGATGCCACTGGAAGCAAGAGAAAATGTCTTATTCTTTTTTATTTAAATCTCTGTTTTCTAATACACTGCTTGAATCAAAGTAGGTGCTCAATACATGCTTGATGAATAAGCGAGTAAATAAATGAATATATGGAAGTTTGTCAAAGAATTGCAAGGCCCACCTTTTCTGAATGGTGTCAGAAACAGATATCTCATATCTGCTGGGGACTTTGGAGAAGGTCATGGAGATCAAGACCAAACACCTCTTTAATAAAGATTGATACTGTGCATGTTATCAAGAGAAGTACTCAAGTCTAAGAAATAAGACAGTGATCCATGTGCAGATCTGAGGTTCAAGGTAAGGATTACCTTAGCAAGAATTGCTGCTTTAAAATAAGGTCACAAGTTCAGAGCAGGACAAAGAAGACTTTCTACTGAATGACTTAAGTGTTGATTAGAGCTCCTTAGACTTCGAAGTACAGAAATTGTCCCCCAGCTGGAGGTGAGGGTCAAGTGACTCACAGTATTGAAAGGAAGGACTAGGGTTAGGAAACTCGTGAAGTCATTTAACTGTGTATTCTTTTTGAGGTGCCATTAAATGTTGAAAAAAGTGTATCTTCTTAAAGTGAATTTAACTAATGCCTAAAAGACTCATAATAGATATGGGGTTACATGTGGTCTAACTTCATTCAGTATCGTGTTTTATTAGAATGAAAGCAGTCTATCACATGAATGCAGGTAAATTTTTCAATTCTTACTTTTAAATCTCAGAGCACACTGCAGGGAATCTATTTCATACTACATTTAAAAAATTCTGTTCACCCACAAAAATAAGTGTTTTCCTCCCTACAAAATAATGAAGTATCAAATTTAAAAATATGGAAGAAAAGCAACAAAATAAAGAGAAGAGGAAGGAAAAAAATGGAAATACGAAAGTAGAAATAAATAAATTATGAAACAGGAAACAAAATAAAACTGGTAACTGATTCTGAGAGTTGGTTAATTGAGAGTAAAAAAAGGGAAGGTGACACGAGAGCAAGAGTGACAGGAAGAGAAAGGAAGCGACAGTGGCGGGGGCGAGGCTGGGGGGAGAGTGAGAGAGAAGCAAAGAGGGGTGTGTTTAGAGGGGGAAGCACAAATGGACCAAAGTATTTATGAGAAGACTGAGAATGAGGCGTTCATCTCTATTAAACTCTTTACACCAAAGCAAGTAAGATGATTAAAGATTTTAATACAAAATGCGATTTCATAGAATTGTAAAAGAAAATATAGAAAAACATATTTATATTTTCTTGGAGGAAAAGTCTGTGGAACAAGGCAAAACTCTCAGAAGTCATAAAGTTAAAGAAACAATTAGCTTTACATGAAATTTAAAATATTTACATGCTTAAAAAAATAAGAACACACCAAAATAAATTTGCATTTTATATGTATAAAATGGCTAATACTTTAAAAAATATTTTGAACTCTCACAAGTCAATAATAAAAAAACTAGTGATCTTAAAATAAAGAGCAATAGACACAAAAGAAAAAGAAATGCAAATAGATTCTAAATGTAAGAATAAAAGTATTCACCCACAAAATAAATCTTGAATGAAACATTATTTTTCATACATCAGAATAGCAAAGCTGAAAATATTTGTAATGTAATGTGTAATTGAAAATAGGTAGAAACAAATTCTTACTCATTTTTAATGGGATAAATAAGCAAAGTCTATTTATATAACAGTTTGTCATTGCTATAAAAAGTAAAACTTTGTATATCCCTTGACTAATATTTTCAAATCTAAATATTTCTACCACAGATACATTCATACTTATAAAGACATTTTTCAAGAATGTTTATTGTATCATTTTTGTAATAGTGCAAAGTAAAATATCCAATAATAAAAAACTTTTACATGATTATGATACATTCATATAATAGAATACATCTCTATTGACAAAAAGTTATTTTCAAGACATATTAAGGGGGTAAAACAAATTTGCTGAAAATTACTTAGTATGTGATGGTTAATTTTATGTGTCAACTTGGCTAGACCATGATATCCAACTGTTTGTTCAAACACTAATCCAATTATTGCTGTGAAAGGATTTATGGGTGTAATTAATATTTGTAATGAGTTGACTTTAAATAAAGCATATTAGCCCCAATAATGTGGTTAGTCCCCATCTAATCAGTTGAAGGTCCTCAGAGTAAACCTGAGGTTTCTTAGAGAAAAATATTATACCTTAACATGGCAACATCAACTCCTACCTTAATTTCCAGTCTGCCCATAGATTTTAGATTTGCTGATCCTTACAATTGTGTGAGTCAGTTTCTTAAAATTGTCTCTCTCTAAGCAGTCCGTGTGATACATTCGGAGATTGGTTCTATTGGTTCTGTATCTTTTAGAAACTTGTTGTACATGTAATGATTATGTATTCAGTGACTGACTCTGGAAGGACATTCAAGAGAATTGAATAGTGGTTGTATAAACCTGTTACTCAAAGTTTGCTCCCTAGGCTGCAGCATTAAGTTGGGAGTGGGTTAGAAATGCAGAATCTCAGGCCCCACTCCAGACCCCTGGAATCAGAATGTGCGTTTTAGCAAAATGCCGAGGGTGAAAAGCACTGGCAAAGGAAACAGGGGCTGGGGGATATGGATGCCACACCTCTTCAGCCTGGACTTCTCCTTACTGTCTGAAATCCCTGTCTTTTCCCTCCTCAGTCCTCTCACTCCCAAATTTGCCTGTCCAAGGTCCCCAGTGTCCCCAGCCTTTCTCCCTTCTTACTCAAATGACTTCTGACCTGCTGCCTAGTGGTGGCCTTTTTTCTTTCAGTTCGTATTTTCCCCCTTTGGGAGTAAATCTAAGTGATTCAAATTAATTCCTCCTCACATCCTAGGGTTTCCTACTACAGCCCTTGATTCCAAGCTACATGACACTCTGGAACCTGGGGACAGGGGCTGGATGTAAAGAACAAACACAGCCTATTCAGTCTTGCTGCTTTTTCCCCAGTGGAGAGAAGGGCTGGGCTGGAGTGCGGAGGGGTGAGATTTCTGTTGTTATTTCTGTTCATACGGTGTTTCAGGTAGGATATTTTTTAAAAATTACATAGCAGATCTTAAATTTTTTAACTTCAGGAGATTTTAAAAATAGCATAATTGGCTATAAAGGCCAGTGGAAGATGAATTGGTCTTATTAGAGAGCAAATTATCCAATAGGGGCTCACCTGGTGTAGAGAAAACTTGTAACCTAAACAAGAGAAAAGAAATACAAAAAGATGACCTTGGAAAAAACCCAGCATGAATAAAACATGAAAATTTTGCTTGTTTTTATTGTTAAGCTGTAGCTCTTGTAATATTTCCAGAGAACAAATGAGCCTGGAGCCTGATGCAACTCAATATGACCTTAGAGTCTGTCTTCTAACAACTCCAAGGCCATTCAAACAATTGACATCCAAATGGATTGGTTAGTCTGCTCTGTTGCTTACAAAAATGAATTTCTATTTTGTAGGCAGCCTTTCCTACTACCAACCATTGTTTCTGATACTCAGACGCATTCTGTATGCATTGCCTCCAAAGAATCACCCTCAATGTCAAAGATGTTCTTTCCTCCACTTGTTGAAGCATTTACTGAGTACTTTAGGCCTAGAGGCCAATGAAATCCCATCTGTCCCCAGCACAGCTCAATGCCATGGCCATAATTCTGCAAGGCACCTCGTACTGCAGTTGAGAAAGTATAGGTGGGACCTTTAAAATATCATTTGTCTGAACCTTTTCACTCCCACAGCCACAAAAAGCCAGGCCAAGCCTGGACTTAGGTATAAAGTTCTAAAAAATGTACTTATATGACTAGATAAGAATATTTTGATAATATTATGGACCAGCTGATGTTAACATGTAATGGCAGAGGTCCTGTTAGCCAGTTACACGGTAACAGCTCGCTGTTGGACTAGAAAGTGTTGGTGCTTCAAACACTCAGACTGCGAGTTACTTACAGACCAACGTTTTGATACATCCCTATGGCATACATGAAGATTTTTAGTTGTGATTTACAAAGTTTATTTTTACAGAAGTAATTCTTCCAATTGTATTTTTAGGTAGAACCTCAGCATTTAGAATGGAGAAGTAAGAATGCTATTACAGCATACAGTTGTCCCAGATTACCACCTGTTAAGATCACCTCTGACCCCATGATACACTTGGAAGGGAAATTGTGCAGTTCTGGGGCTCCTGGGACACAATTTGCAAACTACTCTTCTGGATGGAAACTAGCTTTAACTTGGCGTTCTGAGTTCCCCTATTTTTTTAGAGCTCTTGCTAGATCCATATACTCTTGAATTCACAAGCTCTACATTATGTATAGCAGTTGGGTTTCTTCTTGATATTTAAAGGGCCCGCACTTACAAACACCAAGTTTTTAATCTTCAGCATTTGAGTTAAAATCATCCTAAAGTATATTATATATTCCCTAGTTTCCTTAAACAGTATGCTAAATCAATTTTAAAATTTTTGGCTTAGAATTATCATTTTGGAAACTATAATATATGCCATTATATATGGTAGTTAATACATACAATACAGTAGAAAGGGAATGGGCTGTGGAGTTCATGGCACACGATCCATTTAAGCTGTGTCCTTGAGCAGATAACCTCTTAGTCACTTAGAAACAAAATCTCTGTGTCAAAATTATACCTACTCCTTAGAGTTGAATATAAAACTTGAGTGGAATAATGCCAGCCACATAGTACCAAATAATTTGTATGGAGGGTATAGGAAGAATGAGTTGATAGCTGTCCACTCAAGTCCATCCTCCTCGATTAAAGGCTTGATTTCCCTGCTCACAGATCTGTCAAACGAGAGGATTTGCCTTCACATCATCTCAGGGCCTTTCTGGAGCAGGGCTATGGTACATCTCTAGCCAGAACCAATAAACAAGCTGACCCATCTCTGTTTCAGGTTAGAGGAGTTTTCTCTTCTGTCAGTTGGGTGTTGTAAACCTCTGTAAGGCCGAGGTGTAGGGTGAGAGAGAGGCGAAATACAATGGAGAAAGGTGACTGACAGGATGAGGAAAACCTGTTTATCAGCTTATCTGTGCCCTCCAGACCTGCTAGCGCCCATCCATCCTATGTGCCCTTGCCACCGAACAATAGATTTCTGGGGCACCTGTCTGACCTTATGACGTGTGGGACTGAGGGAATCACGTAGGCTTAGGTTTCCTGGTCACTTGCCATCCCATGGCCATGAGCCCAGTCTCTACTAAGCTAGGAGCTGCCTTGCCATCAGCGAATGGTTTTCTGCCACATAAATCTAAGCCTTGCTTTAGACTGCTTGGTGTCTGCCACAACTGCTTTGTTGGGAATGGCACCTAATCACCATGGATGTGGCTGGCACCAATAGATCTGCTGAAACTTGTGGGCCAAGTGACATGCCTAATTGCGCTGCTGCTAGAAATCAAGTGACCAGATTCTTGAATCCCATGCTGAGGGTCTAGTTTTTTAGGGTTATTTTTAGTTATCAACTGTCTTAGTGCATCTTCTCTGGAAAAGCAGAGCCTGAGATAAGGCCTTGCATGCGAGTCATTATTTTGGGGAAGCAATCCTGAGGATCAGAGGTCAGAATTGGAAAATAGGGAAGGCCAGTCCTGGGCTTACTACCATGTCACACACACAGTGGGCAACTGGGCTTTGTCTTGGCTTGGGACTTTCTGAAGGTGAACTTTTCAGTATTGTACACCTAAGGGCAGAAGAGGGGACTATTTACCCACCGACTCTGCCCTGCAGGTCAAGGGTCTTCTCAAGGGGTGTTAGATCCAGCTTTGTTTCCACACAAGAATGGCTGAGTGAGCTCCTTCGGGTGTTCATGTGACAATACCAGATAAAGCTGAGAACAGAAAGGGATCTATGTGATGCAACCCAAGCAAGGGGCTTTCGGATTACACCTTCTGCAGCTGGTCACTGCACCCAGTACTGCAATAAAAAGGTGAGGCAGGACATGTACCTGTAGCAGGTAAGCAGTTTTTCATAACAAAATGACTGCAGCTGGCTGAGCTTCTTTAATAATAGTAGCAAAATAATTACTATTGCTTTTATACTTTTTGTAACTATTGCTTTTTTACCATTAGCTATTATTTCTTACTGACCAGTGCTTTTCTATGGCATTATTTCAAACTCCAGTAACATTTTTCTCTTCTAGCAACAGTGTGAAAGCCAATTTCACCATTGGTTAGAATTATGCATGTATTAAGAATGAATAGGCCCCAAGTGGATATCGGAAGTGATCTTTAAAAAGGAAACAGATTTTGTGAGACCTTCAATTACTTGTCCAAAGTTACATACATACTAATGTCAACACCCCCCCCCAAAGAAAAGAAAGAAGCACACGAGATTTTAACTAAATTTATTGTGGCAATATTTTCACGAGGTATATGGGTCAAACTGTTATGCTGTACACCATATATTTATACAGTGATGTATGCCATTTATATCTCAATAAAACTGAATTTTTTAAATTTAAAAAAGCATGTGGTTTTATGACTTTTGGTGTGTGTACTTAGCCACACAGTAGCCCTCTATGTCCTTTTAATTTCTCATCCTTATGCTCTAGTTGGGTGAAACAATCAGAGTCAAATTATAACCTAACAGGGGCTATCGTTTTGACTTTACATAGGCTGTTGTTGTGATTACATAATATAACATATTATTATTACTGTTATTATTATTTTGTAATGCAGTAGAAATTTTTAAATTGTCATGTTATGGTATTTTGCTAATTATTTTAACTTTATTTTGTTATTGAAGAGTTGTATCTGGTATACATATATGAAATTAGTACCTAATTAGTACAAATTAGTACCAATTGAGTTTTGTTCAGGTTCATTAATTTAAAAAAACAACAAAAGGGCTGTCAAGCCACACATAAAATAATGTATTATAAGCAGAACCCTCAACACAGGGTTCCTGATATATGTTCCCAGAAAAGAAAAATATTTATTTTGAAAATGAAAGATTTAAATCAAATATATACTTCCTCCAAAATGTTTTATCAAAAATTAGTACAGACAAAAATAATAATGGGGGAAAATAAATTCAACTTCAAATGGCTTTTATCTTAGGTACAGTCCTTAATAGTTCAAATTAAGCAAAGATTAAAATGCAAATATTGCTTTTTGGTGCTGGCTGGATTTCCAGGGTCTTTGAAATGTTTAGAAAACAGTCTACACATTTCATTTCCTTTTTATTTGTACAGCACATTGTTGCCAGTGTTTCTTTGATTTGCACATCTGGAATCACTAAAACATACAGCTGGGAAAAGCTGCCAGTGATATTTTGTTTTCTTGACTAAGAATTAGAACCTTGGCCTGACCAAAGGGTAATTATCTGGCGAGTTAATGATGAAATCCCGAGGAGTGATGACAAGATGAAGGCTCAGGTACTGGTGACTATGGGCTTTGGGAGTTAGTCTGTTCCTGTACTTCTCCGAGTTTTCTGGGATACTGTTGTATCACACTGCCTTTGTCACACCTCCTGAGTCTCATGTCTGCTCATGCGCAGAATAAGTGTGGTGCTCACCCTCTGATGCTGCTCAGAGTCTTCTCCACACACGCGGCAGGGGAGAAAGAAGAGCATGGCCCACTCTCTTGCCAGCAGCTCACCCCAAGTGCAAGACAGGAAGTGCAAATCAGCAGTGAAGTGCCGTAAAGGAACCGCCTTGGGTTGCTGAAGAAAATAGCAAGAGAGAAGATGGACACTTTACAAACCCAGTGCATGAGTGTAGTCCAGGGAAGCAAAAAAGAAAACGCTATGGCAGGAATCTTCCGATATCTCTAAACTTCCATTTTAAAAAATATCAGCTCCTGTAAAGATGTGCTGATGAGGATAGGAAGAAAGATTGCTCAAATACACTTCTTTTTTATGTCATTTAAGAAACATGGGAATGTAAATTGGTACAAACACTTTGGAAAAATTATTGGCAGTGCTTATTAAAATTAAACACAAGTACAACCCAGCAATTTTTTTCCTGGCAACATACCCAGTAGAAATGAGTTGTCAGTTCCATCCAGAGGAACACACAAGAGTGCTTATACTAGCTTTCCACGCAACAACCCCAAACTGCAAATAACCCAACAGTCACCAACAGAATAATGGGTCAGCTAATTGTGGTCCCATCATAAAAAGAGATATTCAAAGCAACAGCAACAAAAACCAGAGCACTGTTACACACTCTTGGATGAATCTCACAGTAATGATGTTCAGTAAAGATGTGAGATACAAAAAGAGTACAATAGCCCTTCACCTATTCATCATTTCACTTTTCGTGTTTTCAGCTACCCACAGTTTCAGTTGCCCATGTCAAGCACAGTCTGAAAATGTTAAATGAAAAATTCCAGAAATAAACATTTCACAGTTTTAAACTGCTCACTGTTCTGTGTAGCGTGTGAAATCTCGCGTCATCCCACCCTGTTCCACTCAAAATGTGAACTGTCCCTTTGCCTGGCTTATCTGTACTGTATTCCCTCCCCACCCCTTGGTCACTCAGCAGCCATCTTGGTTGTCAGATAGGCAGCCGAAGTATCTTTTGTTTTTTGCTTTTGTTTAAACAACCCTTATTTAACTTAATAAGGTCCCCAAAGGGCATGAGTTGTGTTGCTGGCCATTTGAACATGCCAATGAGAAGCGGTAAACTTTATACAGGGCTCACTCAGTACCATCCACGGTTTAAGGCATCCAATGGAGATCTTGGAATGCATCCTTGGTGGCTGAGGCTGGGAGGGTGGGGGTCAGTGGGGTCCTGTACTACTCTGTGATTCCATGTATGTAAAATTTAAAAGTAAGCTAAACCAATCTGCTATGATCAGAGGTCTGATCGATGGTTTTCTTGGAGAGGGGTTACTGACTAATAGAAAACATAGGGAGTATTGTGGCTTTCCTGAAATATTTTATATCTTGATCTTGGTGCTATTTACACAGAAGTACACATACATTTGTTAAATTTCTTCAGGCTGTACACATGAGATTTGTGGCCTTTACTATAAGGTTTATCTCAATTAGAAAAAAATCGTAGTGGTGAACCTCAATAATACATAATCAAAATGTGAAATTATTATTGAACTTAATGATACTCCATTATCTTATTTGAAGAGAGTTCCAATGTAAAAGGAGTTCTTGCATGAATTATATAAGCATTTCTGGACCCAAACATCCAAATGAGTGAAATGGCTTAGACACTGGGGAGGCCATTTTTCATATACGGTGATGTCCCTCTCTAACTGTTGAAGCTCCTTTCAGCAACTGCCTTACCAGGCTTGGGGTATTATTTTGAATACACACGAAAGGTCAGATGTTTGTGTTTTGAAAGTGTCCTAGGTTTTTACTACATATAAAAATAATTTGAAACCACTTTGGGCTATACAGAGGGTTTGCAACGTAACTAATAACATTCTTTTTAAAAAAAAATAATAAGGCATGCTTTACTAAAATATGAGAGTAATTATTTTGTCTGGCTCCAAAAATATTTCTAAGGTTGATTTTTAAAAAGTTCCTAAAATGTGCAGAAATTTATTAGCTTCAAAGATAAAAGGTTCATGGCTCACCAAAGCTTCACATGTTTGCACAGTCAAAAACACACACACACACATACACACACACAAACCCTTGGCTCTAAAAACTCAAACAAGTCCAAATCCAGAAACTAAGTAACTTCATATTTATTTCAGCAACTCTGATGAGAATTTCCCATTGTATGCCCTTATTCTCAGGAGGTATCATGAGTTTATATTACCCTCAGAGATTCATCTGTAGCCCTAAGATCCTACCTCTGTTTTAAAGAGACAAATGCCTCCTCTTTGCCTTCAAGAAGGCTGGGGTTTATAGCAGCAACACGTTTAAGTGCCCTCTTTTCCAGTTTTCAAATCATCTATTTTGTTTAATCAACTTACTGCACATACACTCTCTGGTTTCCTATCTTTCATGACTATTTTGCCATTCTCACTCGTCTATTTAAAAAAGCATTAGAGCCAACAGACAGAGTTGCCATTTCACTAACCCTGCAGGATAATCTTGAAAGAGGTATTTGGTCTTTTTCAGTCTCAATTTCCTTGTTTGTGAAACGGTGGTGATATGCGACCTTGCCAGAGTGTTGGGGAGAATTTAAGGAGCATTCTTGGCTAATGATTATGGAGTGGTCTTCTCTTTCCTAGGCCTCACCCTAATTCACCTGCTTCTCTTATCAGCATTGAGGGGAAATGTCAGAACTCTGAGATGAGCCCAAAAGGATATTATTGTACAAGCTCTTCCAGTTTCTGTTCTACATAATATTAGGTATTATTAACATATTTTCCACACTGGACTCTCAGTCATGTCTCTGTTGGGAGGTTTCTTCCTTTGAAATTATGCAAATGCAATGAAAGCAGTAAAGTATGGACACAAAAATGATACAGATATCTTTTCATAAGTAATTGATTATGATGACTTTCATCCCATCTTATTTTTTACATGTGGCCCTGAGATGAAATGTCCTCTCTTTTCTAACAGAAGTGTGACAAAATATCAGCATGTAGCAGTTCTCATGACATAGCAAGATGTTTTGATGACTATCTTATGCTTTCATTCTCTCTCCTTTAGGTAATTTATGTAAAGCATTTCTATTGGTGGAGAATAGATGGACTCAGTACTCATAAAGGTATAATGCTTTTTTTTTATTCTCAGCTGTTTTGCTCATCTCCATTGTAGCAAAGCTTTAATTTCCTAGGCACAAATTCATTCAGGTCACTGGCTCAGAAACCACCATTTATGAGGATTATTCTGGTTACTAATAGGCACTTGACTTATTGTTGAGTTTACTTAATTTCTAAATCTATGGTCTCTCCTTCTATATTAGATTCTTAAACAGAGTCAGAGACAATTGTTTCATTTTATTTGTTCTAAATTAATGTTACCCATGAGCTGAAGTGTGTTCCCATCCACCTCAGTTTTTCACAACCAAGGGTGAGATACTTCTAGCCATCATAAACATCAACCCAAAGTACAGTATACACTTCTAAGGTATGCTGTCTTCCTTCCTATGATGCAATAAATTTTAGCTTCCTAGTTTACAGGAACCAATAGCCACTAAAAGAACATTAGTTGGTTTAATTAAAATGCACACATGTAATGACTGAGCCTGATGCTAAAACTGTACAGTCTTTTGTTATGTTCAAAGCAGTGGTCTTATATGACAGCCAGTGTCTCTTAAAATGATGCCAGTTTTTATTTGATTGATTGGCTCCTGTTTTTAACATCAAATGCAATAAATAGTGTTCTAGGATTCCAGTGCTACTGCAGCCATTGGTGTACACACAGAGATGCGGTGACAAGGTAAGTGGTGCAAATACAACAGTACTGGCAAAAAAGAAGGTAGTGAACTGGTACTTTGAAGGTAACAACTAGGCTATGTGACCTTTCCAGGTCACATACAATGTGACTCTCTCCTTGGCAGAGTTGAGGCATTGTATGCTAAGATTATCCCATAAATATGAAGGTGCATTTTTAATCTCACATATTCTTTCTCTAGCCATTACTAATTCTTCCTGCATAAACTTGCAAATCAAGAGCCATGACTCAAGTTAAAGAACTTTCCACTTGTTTATTGTAAGATTCATCATTGCTATGGCTATCTGTACCCAGTTTTCATCCTCACTTCCCTGAGCAAGACGAATTTGTTGGACTGCCCAGTCGCCTATATGAACGGATTTCAGAGAGTGAGTGCCTGGTGGTTCTATGCCAAAGGCTTCCTCATGGGTTCTCTTGATTCTTCCACACTGGGGCGGATTCTTTCCAAAGGAAGTGAACAAGATTGCCAAGGTTCATTTCAGTTGGATGGCCTCAGGGCAATTAGAATGTGCTTTAATTACTAAAGAGTCATTTAGATTTATGCAGAAACTTAAAAAGAAACTTAAACTATTTTTCTACTTTACATGCTTCATATTTCTTGGCTCCATAAGGGCTTAAAATATTGAACCTTTTTTTCCCTCCATGCAATAGTCTAAATAACCCAGATGTTCAGTATAAAAAGCAATTACTTTGAGGTTTTCACTATTCAAACTACTAGTGAATACCACTGAATATTCTGCCATGATAATAAAAACATTTGGTGTAATATTACATATTGTTTTACAAACATTTTTTAATCCCTTTTAAATATGATTTACATAAGGCTGGTTTAGGATGTATATATAGACAAATTATAATTAATATTTTATTAACTACAGAAGGTAATCTTAGATTACCTTCTGTAGTTAATAAAATAGTTGATCACTTCCAAAATGTACTGTGTTCCCATATAATCTAGTCTCTAATGACAGGTAATGTCCAAGCATGTGGTTTGTGCTATAGGAACATATATTGAAAGTCCATGTTTGATCTCCATGTGCAGCCTCCTTCACAAAGGACTGTAATACAGGCTCAGTCTCCTCCAGACTTCTGCAGGGAGGTCAAGATATGTATAAGTTGATTTGCTTTCCACCAAAGACTTTTCTTTGGTGGAAAGCAAGTCAGGTTCTAAATGGTGCAGAGGGCAGTAGGGCAGAGTGATTTTAAAAAAGGTATATTGTAACTTCAGCCTGGGAAAGTGCTAGCCTTTGTCAGAAATAATGGGATTATGAGAACCAAATTAGGAAAAGATTGACTAAAGGCCTTGGAACGTGGTGTCCTTCTGAGCTGTATTTCAACTAAAGACTCAAGAAACATCTTGAATAACTGTGCCCAAATGGATGCTATTCTAGAAACTCAGCTCAGCTGGACCCATAGAGATCTTTCAAAAGCCTTGTTAAGGGCAGGGCCCTGGAAGTTCCTTTTGATTTGGGTGATATGGTCAAGAGGGTGTGAAACATGCATTATGGCTAGTATGAAATAAACAGTAATTCTAATTCCTTTGTAGTAATCGATAAAAGGTGCGTCCAACTAATATCTATGCTTCCCCTTTAAAAACAGTAAACTACCAAAATGAGGCCTCTCAAGGAGATTGTCTGAATTAGTGACACATCTCCTTTCAGACTCACATTCAGTAGCAGACAGTTTCACACACTCCTGTGTCCACCTCCAATCAATATGCATTTAATATCCTGAGTAATAGCATTATGCTAATGAAGTCTGGGGCACCTGTTTAAATTCTACAAAAAATGAGTTAGTATCAGCAAAGACTAACACAGAACCAGAAATTGTGGGTCCTCTTCTGTGTCTCTTAGCAAGCACACAGGGAAAATGTAAGCATTGCTAACAAAATGAGATTGTGCTCATAAGAGCATGTCATTGAGTGTAACAGAACAGAATTTAAAGACACTATTATTCAGCTGTTTTTTTTGTTGTTGTTGTTCTCCTAGACTAAAAAAATAAAAGCAATAGTTTAGCCAATTTTACCTGGGCTCTTTCATGTAATTACTCATCAATTACATCAATATTATTCAGGCAAAAATTCATTCAGGTTGAAATCCAGAATAACAATAGAATGTATGTACAAAATTTACATACATAGCTGTCCATCAGTATTTTATGTACATTGGAACATCAGTTCTCAAACTTAACTCATTCCGGAAAACTGTTTGAGAAGCGATTTGTTCAAAAACCCGATGTCCTTTGTCACCTCAGAGACGCGTGACTGATCATACAGAATCAACATGAAAGGGTTGTGGGTAAAGAACCGAGACCCAAAGTTTTGTTAGATGACCGAGACATTTTTCCCATGAACACCTTGGTCGGGAACCAAATGGTTTGAGAACCAAGACATTTGGGAACCAAGATTTGACTGTATTTATAACTTTGAAAATTACAAACACTTCAGTTGTCCAACAACAGGGGCTGGTTAAGGAAAATTATGGTGTTCCTCAATAATTTAAAACCATGCTAAAAATAATAATTCACAACCTAAGAAGATAATCACAATTTATTTCTATGTAAGAGGAACAAATTACAAAATAGTAGGTAGAAAGTATATGTAAAAATAAATATACAAACACATATGTGTAGAGATGAGGATTATTCTTAGACTTGTAGGAGATACATAAAAATACTAATAATACAGAAAGTCTCAATTTAAAAAATATTTCTGTACTTTATAGTTTATATTTCCCACAACAAATAGGCAGAGTTGGGCAAAAGTAGATTTACAGTTGTTCCTATGGAAAATAATGCCATAATTAACAAAAATAACACAAAAATAAACTCTGTTTTGTGTACTTAAAACTGTAAACCTGCTTTCCCCCCCCCCCCGTGCATTATCTTATGTAATAGAAAAACAGTTATTGTCAATCAAGATAATAAAAACAATTAGTCAAACTGAACGTAAGAGATGTGTAGGCAAAACACCTCACTGATTGAATCTTCCAGTTTTCCATTAGCTGTTTTGATTATGTGGGCGTAGCCTCAATTGCCAAGTTAGAAGCACAGACCTTCAGAAAGTCCAAAAAAGGAAGATGTAGATAGCAGCGGCAGAGGTTGTTGATTTTTACATCAAACCGACCATCTGATGCCCTTGACTCATGACTCTCCGGCTCAGGATGAGTTTCTAGCTCCGGG
The DNA here is from genome assembly GCA_004024845.1 of Tonatia bakeri. Classification (NCBI taxonomy): domain Eukaryota; kingdom Metazoa; phylum Chordata; class Mammalia; order Chiroptera; family Phyllostomidae; genus Tonatia; species Tonatia bakeri. The sequence continues at coordinate 316,854 of PVIA01000979.1, forward strand.
TATCAGCTTACTTTGAGCAGAGCCACATGAGTGTTTGTGGTGGGGGTGGCCTGGTGGTCTTATGAGTGGTGAATGGTCTCAGGCAGATGTCCAAGAAATCCAGATGTTAAGGAAGATCACAGATTGTAAAGATACAGGGGTATTTCATATCCTTCTAACAAAGAGACACAGCAAAGCAATAATCAAAGGTAAATGGCTATAGGAAAACAGTCATCTGAAGTGCATGCTTAAATCATTTTTGCATATCATAAAAGATCCAGACTCTGAGCCATACAGCAGGCATTTTACAAATTTCCCGTCTTAAACAAAAAATCAAAATTACCTTAGATGTTAACTTGAATCTGAAAATAAATAGTCCTTGGATTTTTGCCACATATTCACTTACCACTACTAAATCATGGCTAATTGGCTTGTCCCGAGTGGATTGTATTGGTATTATATATCCTTTTGAGAAACAGTGAACCTAGAGGCATTTTAGTAGGTGCCGATCTCACTTTTCTGCATTTGTTTTGTTTGTTTGTTTGTTTGTTTTTAACTTCATTGCTGTATTTTAACTTGAAACAATCTGGAAAATACAAATTCCCTAAGGATGGTCATAACACTCTCTACCAAGGAATGTCATAGACATTCAACTAACTGAGAAATCCTGGAGATGGTTTTGGAAATGCTGCCCCTTATAAAACATTGCCATATACTCTTTCTGCAGCATATTCGCTTGTCATTTTGTTGCCTTAAGAAAAACTTATGTAAAGCACACAACTGTAGAGACCGAGCATGTAATCCCCAAGGATCAACAGAACATGGCACCGCCCCTCCGTTCATTGCTGCTGCTTCTGCAGGCATGCCTGTGGGTGTAAGCCAGGCCCTGAGTGCTCAGGACGGAGTGACTATTTCAAAGGAAGGCATCACATGTGACTGAAGAACCTTTTTGATCAAAAGATTCTTTTCCATTACCTAGGGTGACAGCAAAGTATAGACAAAAATAAAATTTTAAAGATTTTTTTTAAAAGCTCAGCCTCAGACCAATCTGCTAGGTTATTGATTTTCAACATTTTTAATCTCATGGCACATGTGAACTAATTACCAAAATTCTGCAGCACACACAAAAATACATATTTTACCAATATGACAAAAATAGGTATAATTTTGATTGATTTATAAAAAATAATAATAGTAATTACCTACCCTTTTCTCCAAACTGACTTTGTGAGTTTTATTTGTATGGTATTCTTTTCTGTTACCATTTAGTTCCCTTGTACACTGAATAAATGGTGCTTCAGACACTGAATACCCACAGTACTAATCAGAAAAGAAAACCAGCCCTGGCTGGTGTGGCTCAGTGGATTGAGTGCCAGCCTGGCAACCAAAGGGTTGCCCATTCAATCCCCAGTCAGAGCACAGGCCAGGTCCCCAGTGGGGGTGTGTGCAGGAGGCAACCACACATTGATGTTTCTCTCCCTCTCTTTCTCCTTCCTTTCCCCTTTCTCTAGAAATAAATGAAATCTTTAAAAAAAAAAACAGTTCATAAAGTGACCTGCTTCATTAAGTTTGCTGATACACACTCAAGAAAGATTGTAGAACTCTCTTCTCCAACCTTCAGGGCTCCTAATTCTGGTCCTCTGCATTTCTCTTCTCTCTGAGATGACCTTGAACATTGAGGATCAAAATAAACCTCATTAAAATACCACCTGCTTCAAATTGTGTTGCACCCTACACCAGTGTTGCCCTAGAACTGGGTACTTCTGAAAAGTTAGGGAAGTGTTTTCTTCCTTTGAAGCAATGAAAGAAAGATGGTTGAAATACTAATTTGTGTTCTGCTTTTATTGTTATTGAGGAAACAAAACATATGGAATCCATCTATATATTTTTTTTCCCAGTTTTTAAAAAGGAAGCTAGGCCTTTTGCCCCTCCTTTCTTCAAGTGATGTCTCAAAAAGCAACATCTTTCAAACAATCTCTCTCCTGCTTGTTGTGAATACCTAAACTTGTAGAGCTTATGCCCAAGGCTGCAGAGGGAGTGGGAGGAAGGGGTTTCCACTGAGAAAAGGCTGGAGATGAAGGGTGAGTTGCAAGTTGTTTAGTATCTTGCTGGTCAATGCAATGACTTTGGGTCTATTTGGACTGGATGGGAAGCTATCAGAGGTTTTTGAGCATAAGAGTGGCATGTTATGACTTTAATTTTACCAGGACCACTCTGAATGCCAAAGAATGTAGTGCAGAGAGGACTTGGAGGTTTTTACAGTGATTTTGGCAAGAAGATAGTGGTGGCTCAAATCAAAGTGGGGGTTGCAGAATTGGTGAGAAGTGGTCAACCACTTGAAAAGTAGCAGGCCTTTGGGTGCTACGTTTTAACAAGAATTAGAGGAGGGAGTGTTTTGACCCATTTAAACCTTTTGTGCTCTGGACCCCTTCAGCATGTTTTGCTAGGATGGGTGGGATTTGAGTGTAGTCTGCAGATGTGAACAGAACAAAGTTATTAGGCTCTCATAGGCATTAAACCCATGACCCCTATCTCATTAGCTTCTACCCTAATCAATTTAGTTAAATGGGGGCTGAAAAACTACATAGCACCCTGACCCCCTTCCATCAGGTCCTATGTAGTCAAAGCAGTATCTGCCAACCTCACATAAAATCCTTAAAGTTTCTTTGCTTTTGTTGTTGAAACAATATGAAATGCCTATATAATGGATTTGGAAAACAAGGCAAAATTTGCAGAGAGTTCTACCAGTAAAACAGTAAGCCCTGTCCATCCTGGATGCGTACAAGCCATTCTTGAAAAGTCATTTTTATAGGTCCATTTTAATAGTCTTTTTTTATTGAAAATAATTAACATTTTCTGAATTTTCTCACTTTTCCTCTAGGGATCAATCACCTTCTAGGCACACAATTGTATGTTTTAACAGGCTTACATGAGGAAAAGAAATACCATTCATTACAGCTCAAACAGTAATAAGAGGCAGAGATAACCACCTCTTGAATAATAATTTTTAAACCTATCTTCACCCAAGGCAATGTTCCTTCACAGGAGAATAGTCACATGGGGAACATGCCAATTATAAGGCAATTGGTTTGTTTTTCTAGCAGATTTGCTTTATTAGGAGTCCCCTAATGTGTTACACATTCTGCTACAAAGTGTGACAATCTGCGGTGCATTCTGGGGATTTCAGAAAATGGAAAGATCTTGCAAATTATTATCTGTGACAGAATTATAATTTTACAAATGATTAATCTCAATCATCCGTCTCTTTTTCCTCTTGGGTTAAGCACGAAAATTATATCCTGCAAAATTAGCTGTCAAAATGTGAACCTGTGGTTTTGGAGTATTCGTGCATCAGGAAAGCAAAAAGGAGATCTTTATTAATGAGCTGGATTAAATAAATAAAAAGGTTATTGTAGGAGACATGCTGCTCTGTTGCTACAATATGTCTCATGATTTCCCAGTAGTCAGATAATATTTACCAAATTGAATCAGGATTCCATATGACTATAACTTGTTTCTGGGGATATCTTATCACTTAAGTATGATATTTTCACCTATGCCTTCCTTATGGACTGGATACAGATGGCCATGCATTTTATTGCTCTTTGTTATTAAATTAGACTGACCACAGGTAAATATTTTGATGACAAGCATTTAGAACATATGTTAGATTTCCCATATATCACCAGACCAGTGCAGAAGTGAGCAGTAATTCAGGGAAGAGGAGAGAACGTTAAAAGAGAATTACAAACCTAGAACCATGTAATCAAACAAGAAATCCTGAAATCAACATTTCATCAGGCATGACTTTGCTACTTCAGTACAATGAACTATTATCAGTTGGTGTCATTCATAAGACTTTTATCACCTGTTACTTTGACTTGCAATTACAGGTGTATACACGACATCCTCCCCCACACTAGACAGCATGTTTAATTCCTGGTATTTAGTAGGCAATCAATAAATTAAAAAGGAAGAAAAGAGAAAAGGATATTGAATAAAACAGATAATTAAAATATTACTGTCTTATAAATTGGGCTGTATAGATAACATAATCCCATGTTTAACACTCAAACAATTCACATCATGGTACATCTTTTAACTTGGAAGGAAGAGTGAAGGACTATAACTTTTCCAATCAGACCAAATAAAGCAAAAAATGGAGTTTTGTACAGTCTAATGATTCTCAGGGCTGCCTGCATACACAAACACACAGCTACAGCAGTCTTCTCTTTGGTTTTGCTTATGTTACTGTAATATTGGGGGGGAGAGGGAGAGGTCGACTTCACCTTAGGCCTGCTGATTTTAAACTCATCAATATTTTCAGACATCAGTGTATTTTAAAGTATTTTTTTAAATTTGCACAAGTAACCTTGAGGGTGAGCCAGAGCTGAGGACGCCTGGGTAAGGAGTGTTGCTGCCATGTCTGTGAGGAGGGGCAGGAAGCTGCATGCCCTGAATCCCTTTGCTCTGTAATGCCCTTGTTTCAGCCAAGAACTTCAGTTAAAGGAACAGAGGATCCCACACAAGTTACCTTAAATAAGAAAGGAATCTAATCAACAGAACAAACAAACAAGCAAACTATAATCAAAGACACCGAAATTGAGAACAGGTTGACAGTGACCAGAGGGGCGAGGGGAGAGAATTCCAGGTGAAAGGGGGAAGGGTTTGCAGGAACAAGTATAAAAGACACAAGGACAAAAACAAGGTGGGGGGGTGGAAACTGGAGGGAGGTGGGGAGGGCTGGAGGGTGGGCTGGGTTGGGGGTAAAAGGCAGAAAACTGTACTTGATCAACAATTAAAATAAAATAAAATTAAGAAAAAAGAAAGAAAGAAAGTTGATAATAAAGACATATATGTGCCAGAACTGGAAAACTGTCACAAGACAAGGCAACATCAAGTCTGTAAGTTCTTTCATTGTCCTGAGCCACCACATTGCTCTCTCTCTCCCCTCCACCCCAAATCTTTCATCTCTCCCCAAAATATCCTTGTATTTGCTGAAATATTTGCTTTTCTTTCCATTCGCTATGAGAATACTTCTTTATTCTTCATGAACTCATTTTTTTTTTTTTTTTGGTCTATGACAGAGATTCTACTTCCTCTTAATTTCTGCTCTGCAAAACTTCAGTTTCTACTTGATTTATGAGAACTGCCCAAACTCTTGCTATAACGACCTATCATTCTCAGCTTCAGCTGCTAGCTGCTTCACTCCTGAGAGAGCATCTGATTGGCTCAGCTCATCATTCCACAAAAAAGCCACCCCTTAGTTTGCTGGCTAAATGCCTCTGGGTCAGATGCCCCATCTCTCTATCTGGGACTCCTTGTTGGGAATCATGTTGGACAAAGTATGTGCCTCAGAATATTCTCTTTTAGAGAGTCTGTGTGTCTGGCAGATACATGATATCTTGCAGAACATATCTCAGCATGTTCCATGTCTTAGAGTTATTTATATATATTTACATATATGTCTCATCTTCTAATTCTGGAGCTCCGGAGGAGCTGTTGCATTTCTACATCACCAGTAGTATTTAGCAGCAAACTTGGCATACTCTCTTTTCTAATCCATGCTTGTTGCATTGACATATATAATTATATTCCTCTATCCTTCCTTCCTGAGATTTTGTCTTGTTTCCTTTCCTCTCTCCCTCTTTTCATCTTTCCCTTCCTCGCTGTTTCCTTTTATTCTTTCTTCCACAGCATGTAAGGGACTACTGTGTTGGAGACTGTGTAGGCAAGATAACATCAAAATATAGGAAAGACATATTTACTACTGTCAAGATGCTCACACTCGCATGGGAAAAAGACATCTATAGTAAGATGTTATATTTAAAATAGTATGTGTTTTTCCTTCTGGTATTTTTTTCTTCTCTTACCTCATATAGCTTACTAACTCCTTATTACTTCATTGCTTTGGGGATTTTCCAGGGCAGAACACAGAAGAAGCAGATGTCAGTGTTTCTTGCCTTCTGTGAATGCTTATAGTTGTGGAACGGATGTTGTATGTGTCCCAGAGGGAAAATTCAGAGGGGGTGTTCCTTTGAGAAAATAACAGAAAAGAGGAGGAAAGTCTCCTACAGCTGGGAGGAAGTATGTGCATGGGGGCAAAGGTTCTGAGGAGTGGTGTGAGATTGGCCCTTCCTTGGCAACATGCCAAGAAATGGATCCCACAACAAACAACTCGATGCCACACCCATGTGAGGCTCCCACCTTCCCCATAGCATTGGAGCAACAGAGTTCTTCTACCTGCAGCTGTCATTTGACTGGCACGTTAAACAGGGCAGGAGTAGCCAGTGTCCAGAGAACCTATTTCCTATCTTCTGAGGGATGTCAGATGCTGGGATCTCTATGCAATGATGGGCAAGGAAGGTTTTCTATGGAGGAGTGAAGCATAACTTTACACTGGCTATATGAGAAAGGCTTAGGTAAATGTAAAGGAAGGGAAAAAATACTATTTCTTACAGGAATAAGTTGGTGAGATCCATTTTATATGTACATTTGTGATACAGTAGACTAATTTCTAATGGCAGTACTTATGACATACTCTGGGACCATAGAAAGAGGGGTGATCAAACCTATAATTTAGGGATACTTATCACAACCATTATCTTGACCGTTATCATGAACTTTGAGAATAAACCTAAACAAAACAGTGAACTAGAAAAAATAAGCAACAGGCCTACATGCTATGAGGTGACTTCACGATGTCTCGTAATTACCAGGTCACATCAGCAGATGACAGCTGCCCTTGTGGGCTGGCTAAGTTTGTAAATAGAAGGCAGTGCTCAGTTCCTAACTATTCTCCAAGATATTTTGTTGTTCTGCCAATTCATTTAACCTCTTAGAATCTCATTCAGATTCCTTTTTAGGGAAATGAAGGAGTTTGTCAGAGAAATCTGGGGCAGATTGAATTTGCATATAGAAAATTACTTCTAAACTACAAAATACCTTGTAAAAGTTATATATTGTAAGTAGTTTTATTAGTACTAACAATTTGAAGTTTATCAGGGTTGCCCTGACCAGTGTGGCTCAATTGGTTGGGCGTTGACCCACAAAACAAAAGGTCACTGGTTTGATTTCTGGTCAGGACACATGCCTGGGTTGCAGTTCGATCCCCGATTGGGGCATGTTTGAGAGGAATCAATCGATGTTGCTCTTTCACATCAGTGTTTCTCTCCCTCCCTTCCTTTCCCTCTCTCTAAAAAGAAATAAAATATTTTTAAAAAGTAATAAAGTTTATCAGTGTTTCCTCCAACAAAGTGTCTCAGGTCTATTCTAAAATAGCAGACAAGAAAGATTATTTTAATTTATCCCTTGCTTAAGTGTTATCTCATTCATACAACCATACATTTATTAATAAATATATGGGACCAGGCCCTGTGGTAGGCATTTGGTATGCAGCAGTAAATAATAGACAAGGTTCTTTCCCTCAAAGAGATTATGATCCAGTAGGGGAGACTAATATTATATGTTTGCAAAATTGTGGGAAATGCCACCAAGATCAAAAACAGTGTTTTACGAGAGAACAAGGGTGAATCCAGGAAATACTTTTTGAGACAGTGAGTGTTGGTTTCAGTTCTGAATGATGAACAAAGGCCAGGCAATGAGAGAGGGAGAGGAGAAGGGAGAGGGAGCTTGAACACTTGAGCTTTCCTGGTAGAGGTGTAGCATGGGTAAAATCCTTTGAGGCAAAATTATTTCTTGGTGTCCTAAAACAGCACAGAAGTAGTACATACATTGTCCTTAAATGTCTCTTTTGTTGAGTCATTTTTATGAGCACTAACTTTTATGCTTTTAACTTTTAACTTCATGAGCATTAACTGGAATTTCTTAACTTCCCAGTGGCATTCAAAACATGGCTTTGTGAAGACTTTCAAAAATAGCAAGAAACATGTGAAATAAAGGGGAGAGGAGGTTTGTAGTCTTGTATATCCAGTAAATATTACATTTTTTGTATATCCAGTAAATATTAAACATAATGTTACATTATGACTTGCATGGAAATTAAGCTAATTTTGGTAACTCACTTTCATCTCTTTCTGGGAACATTTATTCTAATTTTTACTATCAATAAATACCCAACTATCTACACAGTAGATAGTTTAATACCTGTTTTGTCTCACAATAACCAAAACATTAATAGAGTTTATAAAATGTGTTTTCCACACTTGATTAGCTCCCTATACCTAATGGTGCTTGGATAGGACTCTGAATTATAATTCAGAATCTTCATAGTCCCAATGATTAAAATATTATTAATTCTTACTACATTATAATGAGTAAGAGTAAAATCAAAATTTATATTATGTACTGTTTGTGTTTATATTTTTGATGCATTTAGACAGGTGTTTCTCAAAGCAATATAATCTAAAACACAAACTTATAATCAGTTGACACAAAACCTCTTTCCAAAGTGACTAGATGCAGCCGAGCAACATTTCCTACTCTTTATTTCCTTCATTAATGTATCTAAGCACCACCATGAAATGCCACCCACTATCGCTCTGTACCTATTTGTGTAGATTTCTGGTTTCACTAGGACTAGGAGTTTGTTTTACAAAATTTTGTTCTCAGCTTCAATTACTGTAAGTATTAAAAGCATGCTACAACAGACATCATTAGAGTTTACTGCAATTATATAAGTGATACTATTTTCCCAATGGCCAAAGCTGGAGCAATTTGAGCAACAGAATAATGTAGCAATAGATTATAATCCTAAATATAAACATACAGGGGAAGGCAAAAGTAGGTTTACAGTTGTGAGTATGTGAAACACAGAATTTATTCTTTTAAAAATATTTTATATGTATCTTTATTAGAAAGAGGGAAGAGAGAGAGAAAGAGAGGGAGAGAAGCATCGATTGGTTGCCTCTCATTCATACCGGTATCGGGAACTGAACCTGGATCCAGGTATGTGTCCCAACCAGGAATCAAACCAATGACCCTTTGTTCTGCAGCATGACAGGCAACCAACTGAGCCATAGTGGTCAGGGCCAGAGTTTATTCTTATATTATTATTTATTTATTAATTATTGTATTGTTTATTATTATTAATTTACTTTTGCATTTTAAAAGCAAACAAAAAATTTACTTTACTTCTGACAATTAGATTCTTGATTAATAAATAATTTTACAAGATAATGTTAACAGTGAGTAATGTGTTTTGACTGCTTACATTGTACCAGACACTGACTGGCCTAAGTCTTTATACAATCCTGCTGAATGATTACAATGTACACATGAGGTAAATACTATGATTACCCCCAGTACACAGATAAGACCATGTTACTGAACAAAAACAGGGATTCGGCTGCCTATTGCCACAAAAGCCAAACTCAAGATGCAGGTGAAAAACACAAGAGGTTTTGTTCAGGTGCTGCATGAGCTGGGAGGACGGCAGACTCCTGTCCCAAAGCCCATCTCCTCGGCACGACCAAGACAAAAGCCAGTGTCCAGAGTTCTTCTCCAATTTAAAGTACAGACAGTCTTATAAAGTCCACAGGTAGCTACCAAGCAGTCACAGTCCTCAGCCATGTAACACAGCTTGGTCCTGGCTGCCACTGCTTGTCTCAGGCTCCTTCCTGGGGGCTGTGCAGCCATGGGCCATGCAGCTGCTAGGGCCTCACGGTAATGTGAATGTGCCAGGTGAGCAACAGGGGCTTTTTTATACTGCTGGGATTATATTAGTTTTGCCTGTGGGGTGGACCAGGTGCTTTCACAGGCTTCAGGTGGGTCCACCTCTCAACCAATCTCTTCTCTCCAGAGGCCAGACTGACAGCCCTCTTTGGTCCAGCACCTCCCCCTTCACCATTTTGATGTCTATGGGGCCTGTGCCTGACTTCCTTGGTCCCACCCCCAGTCTGGTACTGGAAGCAGGGAAGGAGATCTTTTTCCTCTACCCAATTATCTTGCTAGCGTTTCACATGCTCAGTGTAAGAACCCACCGCTGCCGCCGTCTTGACCAGTGGGTGAGAGCCCCTGCACCCCAACTGACTGTTTTACAGTAAAAACCACACCCCAGGTCCAACAGCTCACAAATGTTACAAAGCTTTCACAGGCCTTAGAATCACCAGAGAGACGAAATTATGTTCAGTCCTATTGCAGTATTAGATATTGAGTCTCTATAGTATTTAATTCATTGAGAATTAGCAAACTTTTATTAGGATATTCAATTCTCAAGAACAATGCATTTTTTTAGATTCCACAAATAAGTAAAATCGTATAGTATTTGCCTTTCTCTGTCTGATGCCTTTCACTTAGTGCAGTAACCTCTAGGTCCATCCATGCTGTTGAAAATGGTGAGATTCATTCTTTTTATGGTCAAGTAATATTCTATTGTAGATATGTATCACCAATCAAAAATAAGTAAATAAACAACACAGAAACAGACTCATAGACGCAGAGAACAGATTAATAGTTGCCAGAGGGGAGGGCTGTTGAGGAACTGGTTGATGAACATGAAAGGATTAAGAAGGACAATTTGGTTGTCACAAAGTAGTTCCAGGATATAAAGTACAGCACAAAGAAAACAGTCCATAATATTGTCATAACTAATGTGGTGGCAGGTGGGTACTTGAAATATTGGGGGACAACTTTGTAAAGCTTAGCTTGTCTAATCACAGCATAGTGATACTGTATACTTGAAACAACTACAAAATAATATTGGATGTAAACTGCAATAGAAAAATAAAATTTAAAAAAATTTTAAAGAACAATCCATTTTCTAAATTACTCTGTGTGTATATGTGTGCATGCAGATGCTATAAAAATACAATTGTATTGTGCCTGTGATTTTTGCCAGTTCTCCCTCATCAGGCACTTGATTTCTAAGGACAAGAACACTGGCTACTGTGTTGTGTCTCCAGTGCGCACTCAGCCCTGCTCCCCAGACTTGGGCTGTTCTCTGCTCAGAGGGGTGCTCATTGTATGTTAGTGCCTGGCTGTTTGAATGTGCTGCTTCAGGAATATTGTTCCAAATCAATCATTCTTGATGTTGAAAATTTACATTTGAAAAGGCTGTTCCCAAGTACCTTGGGCACAACTATCAAAATAGGGAAAAAAAAACCCAGTGAATTGCCTGCTTCCACCGTTGTTGTGGCTGCAATGGTGGCAGTTTTTTTGTTGCTACGTGAATCTAAATTGTCAATTTAAACATTTTCATCCTGAACTGATCCAATTAATTAATTATGTTATCTTTGTATAAGAACCTCTAAAGAAGAAACAAAATAAAATCAGAAGCACAAATAAGGACAAGTTGGAGAAGGGAGAGAGAAGGGGAGGGAGGGCAGAAAAGGGAGAGAAAACAAGAATGAGTAATGGGAGGATAAAATAGGTAAAATCATATCCACTCCTAAAATGTTCAGCCCTATCTTCCCTCCAGCGCACATCTTTTGTAAGCAGCTTCTACAGCCTCTGACTGTGGCCAAAGAGTGATTAGACTCTTCTAATACGACTGCTGTTTGCCGCACCAGCCTGTAATAGCTGTTTATACAGCATGTAGATAAATAGAAAGCTCATTTGCTTATTTCCAACAACCTTATTAGCAAAAAAGAAAGTTACTGAAGGACACTGCAAAGGTGTGTGGTGTGTTTAATAAAACACTTTCCCCAGGAACTGAAAGAAGCCTCTGCCTGTGAGATGCAGCAGCTTATCACTAATTCAGGACCTCCCTTCAGCCTCAGACTTTTGTCTTTCTTCTTCCTCCTAGCAGCACTTTCAAGCTGATGGCTTGCTTTGTAGGCGCTGTGCTCTAGAAGGGAGCTCAGAGGAAACGGAGCGAGAGAGTTCATTAGGGATATTTCATAGTCATGCGGATCGCAGGGTCTCTGTCTCATCTTTGCATATCACACTGCTCATGGAGAGTCTTTCTTTATTTTACTACTTATCCTTGTACGGCCAAAAGTCTACAAAGACAGGGCTCCTGCACGCTGCCATTCACATTGGTGGAATGTGAGCACAATTCAAAGCATCCTGCACTGGTGTGCATTCACCGATTGCAAATCAGCTTATTGTATTTTAAAAATCCCACATTTTTCTTGAAAATGCAGCATTTGAAGATGAAAATCTTATTCTAACAAAAGCATATTACAAAAAGGCAAAATAAAAAAAGAGATGAGAGAGAAAGCAGGAAGGGGAAAAAGGAACAAAGAAAACAAAGACAAATGAACAAAGAGGGTGATCAGTTAGGATTGTATTTTCAAATCCAGGCAGCTGACCTATGAAAGTCAAGTCTTGTTTGAGTCTTGTTTAATTTACTTTCAGGTATTTATTTCTTTTCAGAAACCTCTCCTCAAAGCCAATCAGCATTGCTAATGTATTGGTCTCTTTCCAGCCTTGAGAAGTCAAACCGAGACAATTATTGGCACTCTGGAAAATCAGAAGAGACTGAATGGGCCCTTTTCACTCTCACCTTTCTGGATGTGGACACTAGATTATAACACATTCTTCTAATTATAAGGTCTATTTTGAAACTATTGCTTTATTCCTAGAAAGCCATGGCCATTAACAATTTTATCACTGAAATCCATGATTACAGGTGGCCATTGCAGTTTTCACATGAGCTGCCTATTGAAAGAGAACATGTTTGATATTATTTAATAAGAGCTATACAATTTTTGGATCCATAGACGAGTTCATTTCATTTCCTATTGATAAAATGAAACTTCTGAAGCTCCAACGAACATCAGGATGGAAAAATGGGCTGAATCCTCCAACTCAGAAACTTCTCTCTGCCCAGATGCAGTATTTATCCCATTGAGTCTCTATTAAATCTCATTCTCAGTAGTTCCAAGTGATCTTTAAGGAAGAGAGGCTGGACTACTAATATAGAAGCTATTGCATATGCTTTCCTGCATTCTAGAAGGACAACTTCTCCAAATCTGAGCAACCCTCTTAGGTTTCTGTTTCTTCGTCTGAGTGGTTGGCAAGTATACACTCATATCCTCAGTATGAGAATGAGTGTATGGAGACTGCCTTACACTCAGAAGTAGAAACATGCCTGACTTTTTTCAATATTACAGAATCCAGAGGACATTTATTCAAAGCGGCAGCACTGTGTTTAACACAGATTCAGAGACTTTCCTTCTCCTCAGACCACTGAAACAAGACGAAAGAGCTTTTACATTGTACCAGACTTCCTTGGATTGCATAAACTCAACATGTACCTTCTGAGTGCCTACCAGGGCTGGATTGCACAATACTAGGTAGCACCACCAAGGTGCCCTTGGAGTCTGCAATGCAGTGGTATTGGTGCCTACTATGTGCAAGGAGTAGGAATAGGTTTCATGATAATAAATATGGCCCAGTCTTTGACCTCAAATCATTTTTAGACTCTAAATGGGAAGACATGCATTATGGGTATACAAAATAAAATAATACTTCAAGAACTAAGTTACAATATATAAGAATATGTGTCACAAGACATGGGAGGATTCATTGCCGACTGTTTGCATAAACAATGAGTGTTATGAGTCTCCATGAGCAAAATGTGCCCTGGCCACTTGGACATGCCAGTTGAGCATATTGGTGTCACACTTCAGTTTTCATAAATTGATCCATTTTCATTTCAGTTCTGCTGCTCATTCTGTAATATATTTTTTCTCCTTACTCACTTGTACTTTGAAGGTCTGATCTTAGACTCTGAGCTTTAATAGTCTACATTTCCAATTCTCTTAGTTTTCTCTGCAGCCAAATATGCTTACGGTCTTGCTCACCCAGTCTTAATAAACAGGATGTTTGCACAGCAGGGAAGTGTATTCTCATTTATCTCTGACCAGAAATGTGAGGAATGGGGCGGCCTGATGGCCATTATCTTAAATCGATGTGACTGCAGACATTTTGAAGTAGGAGAGGA